>JAEQBA010000189.1:0-37180 GCA_019434445.1 Phalangium opilio | reverse complement strand
CTTCTCCTGCCATCACAAGAGCGGATTTCATAATAGTGGTCCTCATAACAACAGTTCCCTAAATAGCAGTTCCCGAAATAGCGGTTCCCGAAATGGCAGTTTTCCCCATACAGCAATTACCGTTACAGCAGTTCTCTAAAGAGCGGTAAAATAGATATGCGAAAAACCATAGTTGTTTATTATGGTGTAAGCTTGCCAGCTGGGTTTTATGAACTCAAAAAGAACTAGGTTGATATTTTGGTTAGGTTAAAGTTGATTATTTCAACTAAACATATTAGGTCAGGTTAGGTTAGGTTAGGTTTTGATTCGTTTAGTTAGACTTAGGTTAGTAATATTTTGGAAATGGTGTAACAATGTTACACTTTTTCCAAAAACTTGATGTTTTCAATTATCTACTTCTGAAATAAAATAACCCTTCTCGAATTATAATATGCCTTTTCCAAAACATTACTGTTTGCAATTATCATCTTTTGAAATAAAATAACCTTTCTCGAATTATAATATGCCTTTTCAAAAATAATATTGTTTAGAAATATCTAATTCCGAAATAAACCAACCTTTCTCGAATTTACTTATGCCTTTTCCAAATTATTGTAAACTGATACAGCCTGAAGAATAGTACAATATTTAAATGTACTTTTAAAAAGTTGGGAAACCAAAATAAACCTCTCCGAGCCGAGACGAATTTACTTTCTAAACACAGGTCCACCAGCATATGAGAAAACCGGAAATGCATAGTTCAAATTGCCGAAATATTGCCAAGGTCTTTAGCAAAGGCTTAAGCGTTTAACAATTTCCTTTGTATCCTCAATTATTCTAATGAGGACCTAAAATGTATCACTGAAGGGTGTATTTTACTTTCGGCCCACTCTGAACCCTTAACACCTCCTATAAGAGGAGGCGAAACCAGGTCATTTCTAGTTTATATCTAGGGTATCTTATTTCACAGACCCAATCGTTTCAGCACTTGTGGATAGGTGAAGAATTAACACCCATATTATCTAATGAATATAAGAAATGCGATTACACTATATATATAAATATAGTAAAGCTGAATTAAAAAGTAAACACCAAATTTGAAATGCTAATATCAAAAGATGTTCTTGGAATATTAAGATGAAACGGAGCTTTATAGCTACACAACTACTTAAAGAATCGTAATGCCGAAAAAGATTTAAATATTTCCATTTAATATTCTGCAAAAAGGAAATGTTATCGTTTTGTAAGAGATCTTATCATTCTACTCGCTTTATATTAACTTTGATGTGCGTGTAGTGTTTCGATTCGGATACAATCTTCATTACTCGTTCTATATAAACTCTCACTTGTGTCATTACATAGAAATACGTTTATCTTAAATAATTAATTAAATATAAATGATATTAATTATTTTAATCGCCAGTAAATAACTTTAAAAATAGTTAAATCGTTTAAAATAAAGTTGTTCCTATTATCTTTCGAAACTTTGCTAATATTGACGTTTAAAGTGAAGGGTACCCCTCTTGCCCGCTTTCTTCAAATTTTGGGGTATATATACGATTCGTTTCCATTATAATAATAGATCAAAACGCATTCGCGTGAACCGATGGTGGAAGCCCTGCCATTGGGAGGCTAGACGTTTCTCGTAACCCTAGCCGATCGCCGCGTATATCTTGAAACCAATAATAGATAAAAACGCATTCGCGTGAACCGATGGTGGAAGCCCTGCCATTGGGAGGCTAGACGTTTCTCGTAACCCTAGCCGATCGCCGCGCATATCTTGAAACCAAACGGTGACGAAGGAAAAGAAGCCGGAATGGACTGACTGGCGTCCATGTGGAATGGACAAAGACCTGAAGATGGTGGTGCATAGAAGCTGGTGTCAATGTGGAATTGACGAAGAACAGAAGATGGTGGTGCATAGAAGCTGGTGCAAGGTGAAATTGACGAAGATCAGAAGATGTTTGTGCTAGTGTCCATGTGGAGTGGACGAAAACCAAGCTGGTGGTGTTGAAACTCAAGTAGAATAGCCAGAGGAGACAAACCCAAATTTCCGTGAACTGTCAAAGCAGTCCGGAAATTGGGAACACGTTTGCTCCGATAAGCAAACTGCGAACGCGGTCACGTGGGGTCTGACAGACAGACAGACAGACACACACAGACACGGCCGGTGTAATACCTCTCCGTGACATACGTCACTCGGAGAGGTAAAAATCATAAACACGATCCGTTAGTAGGTCACATTACTATATAATAATCACAGAAAAAGGTAGTTTTAGAAACCAACGAATACAACTGTATTGTTAAAAAATGCTCAAAAACCAACACAAACACTGCTATTTCCCAAAACAGCAGCCGCTATTTCTAAAACAGCAATTTTTAAAAACTCCCCTGTTTTTTTGGAATCGTGGTTGCTATTTCGAGAACTGCTCTACAGAGAAATCCTCATATGAGGTACACCCGGATCGCCAACACCCTCTTCGCTTGCCACTGGATCGCCAACACCCTACTAACCTGCCATCGGATCGCCAACACCCTCTTAAGCTGCCACCGGATCGCCAACACCCTCTTAACCTGCCACCGGATCGCCAAGACCCTCTACGCCATCCATCGGATCGGCATCACCCTCTACGCCATCCATCGGATCGGTATCACCCTCTACGCCATCCATCGGATCGGTATCACCCTCTACGCACTCCATCGGATCGCCAGCACCCTTTTCGCCTGCCACCGGATCGCCAGCAACCTTTTCGCCTGCCACCGGATCGCCAGCAACCTTTTCGCCAGCCACCGGATCGCCAGCAACCTTTTCGCCTGCCACCGGATCGCCAGCAACCTTTTCGCCTGCCACCGGATCGCCAGCAACCTTTTCGCCTGCCACCGGATCGCCAGCAACCTTTTCGCCTGCCACGGGATCGCCAGCACCCTTTTCGCCTGCCCCGGATCGCCAGCACCCTCTTATCCTGCCACCTGATCGCCTGTACCCTCTTATCCTGCCACCTGATCGCCTGTACCCTCTTATCCTGCCACCTGATCGCCAGTACCCTCTCCTCCTGCCACCGGATCGCCAACACCCTCTTTGCGAGCCACAGTATCGCCAACACCCTCTACGCACTCCATCGGATCGCCAGCACCCTTTTCGCCTGCCACCGGATCGCCAGCAACCTTTTCGCCTGCCACCGGATCGCCAGCAACCTTTTCGCCAGCCACCGGATCGCCAGCAACCTTTTCGCCTGCCACCGGATCGCCAGCAACCTTTTCGCCTGCCACCGGATCGCCAGCAACCTTTTCGCCTGCCACCGGATCGCCAGCAACCTTTTCGCCTGCCACGGGATCGCCAGCACCCTTTTCGCCTGCCCCGGATCGCCAGCACCCTCTTATCCTGCCACCTGATCGCCTGTACCCTCTTATCCTGCCACCTGATCGCCTGTACCCTCTTATCCTGCCACCTGATCGCCAGTACCCTCTCCTCCTGCCACCGGATCGCCAACACCCTCTTTGCGAGCCACAGTATCGCCAACACCCTCTTTGCGAGCCACAGTATCGCCAACACCCTCTACGCCTGCCATCGGATCGCCAGCACCCTCTGCGCCTGCCATCGGATCGCCAGCACCCTCTTCTCCTGCCATCACTAGAGCGGATTTCATAATAGTGGTCCTCATAACAACAGTTCCCTAAATAGCAGTTCCCGAAATAGCGGCAGTTTTCCCCATACAGCAATTACCGTTACAGCAGTTCTCTAAAGAGCGGTAAAATAGATATGCGAAAAACCATAGTTGTTTATTATGGTGTAAGCTTGCCCAGCTGGGTTTTATGAACTCAAAAAGAACTAGGTTGATATTTTGGTTAGGTTAAAGTTGATTATTTCAACTAAACATTATTAGGTCAGGTTAGGTTAGGTTAGGTTTTGATTCGTTTAGTTAGACTTAGGTTAGTAATATTTTGGAAATGGTGTAACAATGTTACACTTTTTCCAAAAACTTGATGTTTTCAATTATCTACTTCTGAAATAAAATAACCCTTCTCGAATTATAATATGCCTTTTCCAAAACATTACTGTTTGCAATTATCATCTTTTGAAATAAAATAACCTTTCTCGAATTATAATATGCCTTTTCAAAAATAATATTGTTTAGAAATATCTAATTCCGAAATAAACCAACCTTTCTCGAATTTACTTATGCCTTTTCCAAATTATTGTAAACTGATACAGCCTGAAGAATAGTACAATATTTAAATGTACTTTTAAAACAAGTTGGGAAACCAAAATAAACCTCTCCGAGCCGAGACGAATTTACTTTCTAAACACAGGTCCACCAGCATATGAGAAAAACCGGAAATGCATAGTTCAAATTGCCGAAATATTGCCAAGGTCTTTAGCAAAGGCTTAAGCGTTTAACAATTTCCTTTGTATCCTCAATTATTCTAATGAGGACCTAAAATGTATCACTGAAGGGTGTATTTTACTTTCGGCCCACTCTGAACCCTTAACACCTCCTATAAGAGGAGGCGAAACCAGGTCATTTCTAGTTTATATCTAGGGTATCTTATTTCACAGACCCAATCGTTTCAGCACTTGTGGATAGGTGAAGAATTAACACCCATATTATCTAATGAATATAAGAAATGCGATTACACTATATATATAAATATAGTAAAGCTGAATTAAAAAGTAAACACCAAATTTGAAATGCTAATATCAAAAGATGTTCTTGGAATATTAAGATGAAACGGAGCTTTATAGCTACACAACTACTTAAAGAATCGTAATGCCGAAAAAGATTTAAAATATTTCCATTTAATATTCTGCAAAAAGGAAATGTTATCGTTTTGTAAGAGATCTTATCATTCTACTCGCTTTATATTAACTTTGATGTGCGTGTAGTGTTTCGATTCGGATACAATCTTCATTACTCGTTCTATATAAACTCTCACTTGTGTCATTACATAGAAATACGTTTATCTTAAATAATTAATTAAATATAAATGATATTAATTATTTTAATCGCCAGTAAATAACTTTAAAAATAGTTAAATCGTTTAAAATAAAGTTGTTCCTATTATCTTTCGAAACTTTGCTAATATTGACGTTTAAAGTGAAGGGTACCCCTCTTGCCCGCTTTCTTCAAATTTTGGGGTATATATACGATTCGTTTCCATTATAATAATAGATCAAAACGCATTCGCGTGAACCGATGGTGGAAGCCCTGCCATTGGGAGGCTAGACGTTTCTCGTAACCCTAGCCGATCGCCGCGTATATCTTGAAACCAATAATAGATAAAAACGCATTCGCGTGAACCGATGGTGGAAGCCCTGCCATTGGGAGGCTAGACGTTTCTCGTAACCCTAGCCGATCGCCGCGCATATCTTGAAACCAAACGGTGACGAAGGAAAAGAAGCCGGAATGGACTGACTGGCGTCCATGTGGAATGGACAAAGACCTGAAGATGGTGGTGCATAGAAGCTGGTGTCAATGTGGAATTGACGAAGAACAGAAGATGGTGGTGCATAGAAGCTGGTGCAAGGTGAAATTGACGAAGATCAGAAGATGTTTGTGCTAGTGTCCATGTGGAGTGGACGAAAACCAAAGCTGGTGGTGTTGAAACTCAAGTAGAATAGCCAGAGGAGACAAACCCAAATTTCCGTGAACTGTCAAAGCAGTCCGGAAATTGGGAACACGTTTGCTCCGATAAGCAAACTGCGAACGCGGTCACGTGGGGTCTGACAGACAGACAGACAGACACACACACAGACACGGCCGGTGTAATACCTCTCCGTGACATACGTCACTCGGAGAGGTAAAAAATCATAAACACGATCCGTTAGTAGGTCACATTACTATATAATAATCACAGAAAAAGGTAGTTTTAGAAACCAACGAATACAACTGTATTGTTAAAAAATGCTCAAAAACCAACACAAACACTGCTATTTCCCAAAACAGCAGCCGCTATTTCTAAAACAGCAATTTTTAAAAACTCCCCTGTTTTTTTGGAATCGTGGTTGCTATTTCGAGAACTGCTCTACAGAGAAATCCTCATATGAGGTACACCCGGATCGCCAACACCCTCTTCGCTTGCCACTGGATCGCCAACACCCTACTAACCTGCCATCGGATCGCCAACACCCTCTTAAGCTGCCACCGGATCGCCAACACCCTCTTAACCTGCCACCGGATCGCCAAGACCCTCTACGCCATCCATCGGATCGGCATCACCCTCTACGGTGTATACTGAACAACCTCCTTCCATCGGATCGGTATCACCCTCTACGCCATCCATCGGATCGGTATCACCCTCTACGCACTCCATCGGATCGCCAGCACCCTTTTCGCCTGCCACCGGATCGCCAGCAACCTTTTCGCCTGCCACCGGATCGCCAGCAACCTTTTCGCCAGCCACCGGATCGCCAGCAACCTTTTCGCCTGCCACCGGATCGCCAGCAACCTTTTCGCCTGCCACCGGATCGCCAGCAACCTTTTCGCCTGCCACCGGATCGCCAGCAACCTTTTCGCCTGCCACGGGATCGCCAGCACCCTTTTCGCCTGCCCCGGATCGCCAGCACCCTCTTATCCTGCCACCTGATCGCCTGTACCCTCTTATCCTGCCACCTGATCGCCTGTACCCTCTTATCCTGCCACCTGATCGCCAGTACCCTCTCCTCCTGCCACCGGATCGCCAACACCCTCTTTGCGAGCCACAGTATCGCCAACACCCTCTTTGCGAGCCACAGTATCGCCAACACCCTCTACGCACTCCATCGGATCGCCAGCACCCTTTTCGCCTGCCACCGGATCGCCAGCAACCTTTTCGCCTGCCACCGGATCGCCAGCAACCTTTTCGCCAGCCACCGGATCGCCAGCAACCTTTTCGCCTGCCACCGGATCGCCAGCAACCTTTTCGCCTGCCACCGGATCGCCAGCAACCTTTTCGCCTGCCACCGGATCGCCAGCAACCTTTTCGCCTGCCACGGGATCGCCAGCACCCTTTTCGCCTGCCCCGGATCGCCAGCACCCTCTTATCCTGCCACCTGATCGCCTGTACCCTCTTATCCTGCCACCTGATCGCCTGTACCCTCTTATCCTGCCACCTGATCGCCAGTACCCTCTCCTCCTGCCACCGGATCGCCAACACCCTCTTTGCGAGCCACAGTATCGCCAACACCCTCTTTGCGAGCCACAGTATCGCCAACACCCTCTACGCCTGCCATCGGATCGCCAGCACCCTCTGCGCCTGCCATCGGATCGCCAGCACCCTCTTCTCCTGCCATCACTAGAGCGGATTTCATAATAGTGGTCCTCATAACAACAGTTCCCTAAATAGCGGCAGTTTTCCCCATACAGCAATTACCGTTACAGCAGTTCTCTAAAGAGCGGTAAAATAGATATGCGAAAACCATAGTTGTTTATTATGGTGTAACAGCTATGTTCGAGTATCGCTGAAGGTTATTTAGTCCACGGCTAGGAATTTTACTAAAAATAACTACTTGAGTCCGATAAATTTCCAGGTGTGATATTTATACATACCGACAACACAAAAGGCAAGCCAAGCAGCAGAGAAACTACTATTGGAATGGAAAGACAACTATTCCAGTTAAGCAGCTATGGTTGTCTACACGAGAATACTTTATTTCCTTTCTTAAGACGTCTTAAAACTTTCCTCGAATAATTTAAGGTTATTTAACATAAGGGTTACATTTTTATATTGGCCTACTGCTCAGTGTTTACCTCAGTAATTAAGACGTCCATTTTCAACTCATAAACATTTTATTTAAGCGCTGACTTCCCTAAACCTAACAATAACATCGTGAATCATATCCCCTGTGATATCACTATATGTTGGCATTTTCACAAAATTTCTACGATTCACCAACCTTGGTAATCCCGCATCTGTGTATCACAGCTGGAATCTGAATCATCAAACTTAGCGACGAAGTATTTAATATTTTCCAATGTAGAGTATCACATTCCGTGTGATATCACCCTATATAGGTAATTCCACGGAAGTTCTAGGACTCACCAACCTTGGAAATCCAACTTTATCCGCGAAAAACCCACATCTGTGAATCACACCTAATATAGAGGTTATCATATCCCGTATGATAACACCACTTGTAGGTTATTCCCACGGAAGTTCTAGGATTCACCAACCTTGGAAATCCAACTTTATCCGTGAAAAGCCTGCATCAGTGTCTCACACCTGGGAAATGAACCCCCGAACTCTACATAACATTTGTCATTTCTTTTATACAGTATATCATATTTAAATGTTCCGTTTCTCTAACTTACATTACAACGAAAAACAAGTAAATCTGCTTAAAAGTTAATTTGAATAAAAAAAACCCACGTGTACGTGGGAAAAAAGATTCTGGGAAAACCCACATGGGGAAAAAACCATTAACATATATCAACATTTAACATTATCATAATTGTTTTCAATACACAACGTCGTATTAAAAGATTGGGATGCTTTTTCGAAATGAAAGGCTCAGTAGACTTTAACGATTGTCCAGAGAATGAAAGACGTCTCCAGAATTTCACGTATGTGGAGAGATTGATAAACGTAATGTTTCATTAGGCTTTCAAACGTTAGGAACAAACCTTGTAAAGAATGGAGTTTATTAATTGAGAAACAGGTTTTCAATGACACCATTTACCCGTTCTAAGAATGGATGCAATAACACACATCTTCACCAACTCGGGAGTTTTGTCTACAATTTAAGGTTTAGATATTTTTCACCAATTTCTAGCTTGAAAAACAAAATGGATATAAAGATAGACATTAAGCGAAAAAGAATTCACCTACATGGTTAAGCATAATTAAAATTTACCTTGAAAACCAAAATCGTAATCGATTTGGTTAGCTATGTCATTGTACGATTAACTACCAGAGAGGGGATGACTAACGACCATTCAGTAGGATCAGTACATTTCCTATATGCTCCCGTCGCTAGAACGAATCAGGATTACACATATTGGAAGTAGAACCGAAAACTGAACATCCGTGAATAGTAAGCGAACTGTAGATAATGCAATTAGTGAAAAACCATGATACATTATGTAATCTTACCCCAACCATTTTCAAATACTTGCTTACGATCATTTTTTACGGTGCGATTCCTTGCGTCACAGAGATCTAAAATTTAATTCATCATTTCGATCCTTTTCTACAATGGTAATAAATCCTGTAAACTCTGTCACATGTGATACCACTTTAATTACCAATAGCCTTTCGGTGGTAATACTAGCAATTCTGCCTCTCTCTCTACAATAGTAATGGATCTTACAAACTGCATGGGTCAAACGTGATTTTACCTTATACTTACCAATTGTCTGTTAAAGGTAACACTACCAACTCTCTCTCCCTCTCTCTATCTGCTTCATATACCATTTTGAGAAACCCTTTCGGGTCATAAGTTTTTCTCTCTTAATGGTGCATATACCATTTTGAGAAACCCTTCCGGGTCATGTGTTTTTCTCTCTTAATGGTACAAATACCATTTTGAGAAACCCTTTCGGGTCATGTGTTTTTCTCTCTTAATGGTGCACATACCATTTTGAGAAACCCTTTCGGGTCATGTGTTTTTCACTCTTAATGGTGCAAATACCATTTTGAGCAACCCTTTCGGGTTATAAGTTTTCAATTTCACAAGTTTTCAATTTCATAAGTTTTCAATTTCATAAGTTTTCAATTTGGTACATTTTCACTTTCTTTCATTATGGGACGCCACAATTTCTGATAATCACACAATTCAGAAAACAACACTTACAACTTTACAAAGCTCCTAGAGCTAGGATATCTATCAACCAATCATTACGGCTGATAATACAAGGCCTCTAGGACCAGGACTTCCTACCCTTTTGGGTAATTATACAAGGCCTCTAGGACCAGGACTTCCTACCCTTTCGGGTAATTATACAAGGTCTCTAGGACCAGGTCATTTTCACTTTCTTTCATTATGGGACTTCCGCCGACAATTAGGCTTAATATAAGACGCCACAGTTTCTGATAATGACACATATCAGAAAAAAACACTTACAACTTTACAAAGCTCCTAGAGCTAGGATATCTATCAACCAATCATTACGGCTGATAATACTAGGCCTCTACCCCAGTAGCACTGCCGACGTAGGGCCTACATGGTCGGCTTTGTGTGTTACCGACGAGTTGGTAAAAAGTCACTAATAAGTAGGGAGAGTAATGGTTTGAAAGTCGAAATGTCCGCCTGGAGGGACGACGGCCCGCCGGTTTTCCTACTGTTTTGAGGCTACTATAAAACGACTGTTGGCCGACTATATGTCGGCGTCATTATGCCTACCTAAAGCCTCGCTCAATCCGACGATTTCGCGGCTTTTTAGTATAGGAACGGTAAATCGTCGGTAAAGGGCAGGTTGAGTAAGGGTTTGAGAATCGAAATGTCCGCCCGGTGGGACGATGGCCCACTGGTTTACCGACTGTTACGACACGAATGAAATACGACCCTCATCCAACACGTTTGAGAGTCGACTAAACCGCCTGTCAGCAAGAGGTCCGACGCTTTTGCGACGATCAAACCTTAACTCGAGGCCCGACGGTTTGTCAACGATCAAGCCTTAACTCGAGGCTTCATTCGCTTATAGTAAAGAATACTGATACCTAGTATTGAAATTTCTTTAATACATTTTCAACGAAAATCACTTTAGAATTTGTACTTTGAATATTTGAAGTAACATACAGGTTGAGCATCAATTATAACAATTTCAAATATTAAACATTGTATTCGATATTACACGACTAGTCTAATGGAAATATTAGCTGCCTAGCTAATTGGTTTTAACAAAAAGTAAAATTTTTCAGGGCGAGTATAATATTTTCATCAATTAAAGCATTTATTAATATTCATTGTTAATATCTTCGATTTGGCCAATTACTATCTCTTAAATTACAAAAATCTTAATGAAAAATATACACTTACAGAGCTTATATCCCATTGGATAGAATCCGTTGGGCAGAATTTTATTGGGCAGAATCCCATTCGACAGACAATTCCATTTGATCGATGACGCGGAAGCCCATTCGATCGAATCCCATTCGGCCGAAAATCCCATTCGACAGAAATCCCATTCGGCCGAAAATCCCATTCGACAGAATTGCCATTCGGTCGGAAATCCCATTCGACAGATTGGTCATGAGAACGCATCCCATTCGGATTAAATGAATTCGTCTATATCCGATTCCACACACCGAACCTAACCTAACCTAACCTAACCTAACCGAACCGAACCGAACCGAACCAAACCGAACCAAACCTAACCTAACCTAACCGAACCGAACCTAACCTAACCGAACCTAACCTAACCTAACCGAATCAAACCTAACCTAACCTAACCTAAGCTAAGCTAATCTAACCTAACCTAACCTAACCGAACCTAACCTAACCTAAGCTAATCTAATCTAACCTAACCTAACCTAACCGAACCTAACCTAACCCTAACCTAACCTAACCTAACTTAAGTTAAGCTAAACTAACCTAACCTAACCTAACCTAACCAAACCTAACCTAACCTAACCTAATCTAATCTAAACTAACCGAACCTAACCGAACCTAACCTAACCTAACCTAACCGAACCAAACCGAACCTAACCTAACCTAACCTAAGCTAATCTAACCTAACCTAACCTAACCTAACCGAACCAAACCTAACCTAACCTAAGCTAATCTAATCAAATCTAACCTAACCGAACCTAACCTAACCTAAGTTAAGCTAAACTAACCTAACCTAACCTAACCTAACCTAACCTAACCTAACCTAACCAAACCTAACCAAACCTAACCTAACCTAACCTAACCTAACCTAACCTAACCTAACCTAACCTAACCTAACAAAACCTAACCTAACCTAACCTAACCTAAGCTAAGCTAAGCTAATCTAACCTAACCGAACCGAACCGAACCGAACCTAACCTAACCCTAACCTAACCCTAATCTAACCTAACCTAACCTAAGCTAACCTAAGCTAAGCTAAGCTAACTTAAGTTAAGCTAAACTAACCTAACCTAACCTAACCTAACCTAACCCTAACCTAACCTAACCCTAACCTAACCTAACCTAACCTAACCTAAGCTAACCTAAGCTAAGCTAAGCTAACCTAACCTAACCTAGGCCAACCTAGAAAATAAGAATATTTTGGAAAAGGCCCATGTTAATTTTTCAAGGACCTTAATAAATATAGCATTATAAAATGCGAAATCGCACCAATGGGAAATGCGCTCCAACGAGACTTCTGTCCAACAAGAATGGGAAGTCTGCTCAATGGGAATACGATAAAATGCGAAATCGCGCCAATGGGAAATTCGCTCCAACGAGACTTCTGTCCAACAGGAATGGGAAGTCTGCTCAATGGGAATTAGGTCCATTGGGAACAGCCGGCTAGCTTCGGTCAATTAGAACAACTTATTTTTTATTTCGGTCCAATGGAATTTCGTTCCAATGGAATTCTGTTCAATGGTTATATACCCTTACAGATGTTTAAGGAAAAAGAAAAACATACAATTCTAAAGGGTATTACTTGACACATTTTTCTCTTAAAATGTTTGAAACCGCAAAAAAATTCTGTAACTAAAAGAAATTGAGATCTATTTTGGAATTCAGAATTATTTTCACAACCAAAACTCTTTAATATATAAGGTTTTTAATTTCCAAGCGCCCCAAAGCACTTGCTTCTTTTATATTCAAACAAAGAAACTGAAGGTATACATAAACGTTTAAGTTTTGGTTTCACTTTATAGGGGTGTGGTTCCCAGCAGATGAGAAGCTAGGTAAAAAAGCAAAGGCTTATGCATAAAACTGGCTCTAAAAAGTAGATAAATTGATAATTCAATAACAAAATTCAAACCTTACGTGACAAACGAAGACGTTTCTAGTTTATATAGTGTGACAAGGACCTTAGCGATGAAATTAAAAGTTAGCAAGCCTAGAACTAATCATTTTTGACCACAAAAATCTCGTTTAAACATTCTAACGACCCAGCCGCGTCAGAGATACTGGAAAGGCTAACTTGCTTTCGCACTAGCAGCGCCCTCTTCGATGATGACGTGCATGGCGTAATCTTAGTTACGCCAATAGAACAGAGGCGTGTCACCTGACCCGAGAAATTACAGGAGGGAAAATTCAAACTAGAAAATCAGATGTGTTTTCTTGCTTTGCAGTTTTTTTGTAACGTCATGTTTTTAGTGTTGCCAAAAATATAGTATTATCAACTTCTGCTTGTGGGTCGAAATATAGTATAAGTTAAATATATAACAAAAAAATTTGGTGGCATATGCGGAATAGTAAAAGTCAAAAAAACCGTCCCACGGAAAAAGGCCTATACAACAACTTCGTTTTTCATTTTACTCTTTTATAACGTGACCATACCGACTAGCGGGAAGGAGTTGGTAATCAATTGGCAAAAGTGGGTTACATGTTTAGGACGGTAGGCAAACCTACTTCAAACCACCACAGTTCCAACTGTCGGATAAATGTCGGTTACTAAACGGCCTAAGCATAACTTTGCTTTTAATTTTACTCTTCTTAAACGTCACAATACCGACTAGCGCGAGAGAGTCGGTAATCAATTGGCAAAAAATAAGTTGAAATTTTCTAGACGGTAGGCAAGCCTACTTTAAACCATCTCTGTTCCAACTGTCAGATAGATGTCGGCATTGCCAACTAAAAGAAGTAATCGGCTTCATGAGTCGGAAAAGTATCGAAATAAGCATGGTACAGCTGACTGGACCGTAAACCGACTATTCGACCTTTAACCGACTGTTATGCGGAAGGCTTGTGCTACTGGGGTAGGACCAGGACTTCCTACCCTTTCGGGTAATTATACAAGGCCTCTAGGGCCAGGACTTTCTACCCTCGGATGCAATAGAAGAAGATAATATTTGAAATTTTTACTAAATTTATACCACTTGAAATGAGGTGGGGTTCAATATAAACAACATTAAATTTATAAAAAAAACCCAAGTTCGTCGAAAAGAAAAATCACCCGATTTGTACGAAATTATTGATTACAAATACTTAACTTATTAGGCTACACGCTGAAATCACCTGAACATAATTAAAACCACCCCTGTTGATCGTGAAAAACTAAAAACCTGCGTAAATAAGATTAAAACAAATAGTTGGTTCAAACTTTTATTTTTCTTTTAATAGCTGTAGAAGCTTTGTATTATAACCCTAAGAGGTTGGTGAAAGTCCTAGCTCTCGAAGATTTTTATGATCAGCCGAAATTAATGGTTGGTGGAAATCTTAGCTTAAGGAGCTTGGTAAAATGAACATATTACCCGAAAGGGTCGCTTAAACTGAAAACCTATCACCCGAAAGGGTCGCTCAAATTGGAAACCTATTGCCCGAAAGGGTCGCTCAAATTGGAAACCTGTTTCCCGAAAGAGTCGTTCAAATTGGAAACCTGTTTCCCGAAAGAGTCGCTCAAATTGGAAACCTGTTTCCCGAAAGGGTCGCTCAAATTGGAAACTGTGGAAGTGGTAACTGTGATATCTAAATATGAAGGGTTACTGAGATAGCTGGTAAGTTAAATAAAATCGCCTTTGATAAAAAATAGAGGTGGTAGTCTAACGCTAAATATAAAAGAACCACTTTTGTGCTACGTAAGGAACTTGAACTTAGCAGTAAAAAAGCGACATATCCAATGCTAACCGACCAATCAACAAATCAAAGCTGGTCTACACGGCTCACAAATCTTCACCGTACTGGACGCGTAAAGTGTGTTCTGACACATAGAGCTGGATGAACCAAGTACTTACCTGTGTGCATTCGCAACACCTTACGGACGATAAAGATTCCTCCGGCTACCTTATGGTCTCTCCTGAGCGTCAGAATTATTTCAAAGCACCATGCAAAACTTTCCGTACGTCCACATTTCAACGGATGACTTTCTGATAAATGAAAAAGACCAGCAAAAACACAATCAAGTACTGGTTGCAGTCTTTGAAAGAGCCCGCAACGTAAAATTTAGTCGACAGAAAATGCAACTAGCGGTAGAAAAGATGGAATACTTGGGCAACATCCTGTCCTCCAGAGGCGTCGGAATTTCACCAACAAAAGTTAAAGCGATTCAATCAATACCGTTCCCAACAGACAAAAAATCACTACTAAGATTCCTTGGCATGCTGATTTATTTGGCCGAATTCCTGCCCCAACTATTACAGTTCCACTACGCGAGCTTCTGATGAAAGAGGTCTCATTCATGTGGGACGCAAACTCGGAAACTGTCTTCCGAAAACTTAATCAACTCATCTCGTCGTTCTAAATACTGGCCTATTACAATCCCCAAGCCACAAGCACAAAATCAATAAGAAGCAGCCTAATAGGAGTCGTTGCATTTCTACTACAAAATGGTAACCTGTTGAGTATGCTTCAACCTCTTTCACCCGCACTCAACAAAACTACGCGCCAATATAGTACGTGAAATTCTAGGCACAGTCTACGCGTGCGAACGATTCCACTATTATGTCATTGGAGTCCCCTTTATCGGTCAGACCGATAATAAATCTTTAATTGCCATCATTAAAAAACCGATGCACTTACTCTCACCACGCATCTAGCGCTTTGTTCTTCGCCTTCTCAGATACCAAATAACGATGGTATACATACCTGGCACTCATTTACAACTGGCCGTCACGTTGTCACGTGCTCCTCAATCCACGACAGAAATTGACACATCCTACTTAGAAGGACCCCATGTCGTAGTGCATACAACGACAGCTTTGTTGCAAGCAAAAGAAACTCAATTTCACAATGCTACCACATCCGAGCCAACTGCACAAACGGTACTTTTGTACATAAAAGTAGAATGGCCATCTGCATACGAAAAATTTCAATTGTTTGAAAGTTGTTGGTTGCTATTGGAATGTAATGTGGTCTTCAAAACTCTTTTTCAATAGACTCACCGCCCTTTCCTTGAATACCTATAATTCTTAAAAGAGGGGCATCTATATCTCCAACCATTCGATTTTGAATCAAGTCTGAGCATATGAACAGAGAATGTAGGCCAGCGTCCATGTCACAGCTATATCTCGCAGTCATCGTTGAAGATATTTTAACATCTTCACCCTATTTTCTAGTAAATCCTAGTATAATGGCGATTTCATGGGGAATAAAGATCTGGTTCTCGTCTATTAATTCAACCACTACTCGTCGATTAGGTTTGTTATAATGAAACTTAACTCTTGTATCTATTTTTTCGACACTTTCATCATTTGTTGACAAAATTTTAAGTAATTCTTCAGCAGAACCACAAATCCGGGAGGTATAATTATGGTTATGTCACGTTTCTTATCTTTCCCAACCGAATCATCGACAGGTTTTTTAGTTTTATTGATATCATATTCTAACCAAGTGTTCCAAATACGAACTGCGCAATTTTCTTTAACGTTATTCTCCGTTCTTAGATAAATTATCTCTGCAAGACCTATTTCATAAACACCCGCAAGTTTAATGGTTTCTGGAAGATATGTTCGGACTTTAATAATAGTATTATTTTTAAAATATTGTGTGGAAGAGTCAGAGGGTAGAATAATATAAAAACTCATGTTAAATCTATTTCTTGCACCCAAGAGTCAAAATCTGAGCTGTAACCTTTCCAACGTACTAACAAATCTTTAGAGCCGTCAGCCTTTGTTCTTTTTCGTAAAAATTTTTCGATTTTAAATTTGCAATTTTGTAGGTCTTTACCAACTCACTTTTCAAAAGCAGTTTTAGATTTTATTCATTTCTTTTACTAAATATATATAAATATTACGCTATTTTCAATAAGCGTTTTATTTTTCCTAGATTTTTCTTTATTTTCCGGATTACGTATGTGGTTGATAGGCTGGTCGGATGTTCTAGACACGTCAGAGGTTGCAGGCTGCTCGGAGCTTGTAGACAGATCAGGGGTGTTAGAATGGTTGTCCTCACTCATCCTGAAAAATGCGAGGAAATTTGCGCATTCTTCGTCCTCTTTGTCCTTAACACCAACAACTCTTTCCACGATCTGTAGAGAAAGGGTTTAACTTCTGATCTAGCGAATTATTATATTAGCAAAGCAAATATCTTAATTTAATGAAATTCTTGGACAGAGGTCCAATCCTTTCATAGATTTTCGCGATTGATACACGAGTTGCTAGATATACGTCTATGTATCCATTTCCGCCTCAACCACCGTTTCCCGGCAAAACCAATTCAGATACTTCTTAACTATCAATTCCATCGTTCTAAATGAAAATGGGGGCAAATCAGGTCGTCCAGCAATTCTGTAGGTCCGTCCACACTATGGCTTTTTTTCGCGTCGCAAGCTACGTAACGCTCGCGCGCGCGGTACGTCGCTTCGCTCGGATCGTTTACACTACTGAAATTCGCGCCAAAGCCATGCTCGCAAGGTCTTGCAAACCTCGCGAAAATCTTTGGCGTGTCAAAGGATTGCAGCCTCGCAGCCAATCAGAGGTCTCCTGGTTGGCGCAGACGCCGTGTATTCGAGATATTTTCACGAAAACAAATATGTCTCCGGTTAATAGGCCTAGTGTTTCTCGTAAACGAGTGGAAATCAACAACTATTTTCTTTTTTATTAATAAATCAGCTTAATAGAAATTGCACTAGAAGAAGGATATGGGTTCGCGAAGTTTTTGCAGAGAGAAAGAGTTGGTAATTACCATCATTTAATTCCAAAACTTCAGTTATATAAAGAGCTTTATGATGATTCCCTATATGTTCAATATTGTTGACTAACCCCCTTCTCAGTTTGATTATTTATTAAGGTCTAAAGTTAACCCGGATATAATATTCAGCCAATGAAGCTCTCGGATATGCTGCGAAGTTTGTCAAAACGAGGGCGTATACCTTAGCGAATTTCTATAGTTTAAACGATCCGAGCGAAGCGACGTACCGCGCGCGCGAGCGTTACGTAGCTTGCGACGCGAAAAAAAGCCATAGTGTGGACTAACCTACATTATAACTTCTCTTTATACTAAATTTATACCACTTGAAATGAGGTGGGGTTCAATATAAACAACATTAAATTTATAAAAAAAACCCAAGTTCGGCGAAAAGAAAAATCACCCGATTTGTACGAAATTATTGATTACAAATACTTAACTTATAAGGCTACACGCTGAAATCACCTGAACATAATTAAAACCACCCCTGTTGATCGTGAAAAACTAAAAACCTGCGTAAATAAGATTAAAACACATAGTTGGTTCAAACTTTTATTTTTCTTTTAATTGTTCCTGAAAGTATTTGGCATATTCATAAGATTTATATAGCGCGCAATTAACACTTTTAGGATGATATCTACATAGAGGCTTCTTATCGTATAAGGGGATATGGCTAAACTTAGGACAACCTTCGTTCTCTAGATTTCTAACTTTTTTCCCTAAGAATTTGGAGAATATTTTACAATTTTCAGTTCCCTTGGTGTAAAAGTTTGATTAATTTGAAGATATTTCGGCGGCTATTTTAGGCAAATCTGCTCGACGAATTTCACCATCCTCCCGCTGCAGTCCACAAATGTTTTGCATAATCCATGACTTTGTTCGCTTATCCTTGTAATTACATGATACGGGGTAGATTCCTTGAAATGGAAAACATCTCCTTTTCCGGTCTCTGTGTCATAGAAGGCCAGCTCTTTCACAACAGATTCACCATGGTACCCTATAGGGCTGTGACACTTCGAAAGTTTATACTGAATGACGTTTTTGTCTCATTACCCTTGAGTGAACCCACTTTAGCATATCAGTAGGATGTTATTATATATTATAATTAATATTATATATTATATTAATTATATAATTATTATGAGAATTGAATGGCTTTAATTATGGACAGTTGGCTCATTCGATGCTCATGTTATCTACTAACAACGCAGAACGATAATTTAAGTCACATAAATGTAAGTTACATTACACCTAAGCCTTGGTTGAAGTAATTTTCGATCACGAGCTGAAACGCTTTACACTAAAAATTTACGTTTACTTTTAGTTAACAATATTGGTACAAATAATTTGCAATAAATTAAATAAAAACATACCCGTTCAATGCGACGATAAGTAAATCGCCCTCCTTCAAATAGGCATCCTTACTTCCCAAATATTAACCGTACTCTACTCCCCAAGTCACCATTAACAATGATGAAATGTAGTCTGCTACGTTCAGTATCAGAAACTAAAGCAAAAGCACCGGTGAGTTAACCGGTTTATGACGCTGAACGATTTACCCATCGAAAAACCGTATTTCAAATTTGGTGGACATCTGCAATTCAATTTCGTCTTGAAAGTCGAAACCTAAGCCGCCAATAAGAAGCCAGAATCCAGTTCCTTTACGGACCAATGAGCGACGAGAATCCAAGTGGGCGCGGAAGGCTAAGCCTGCAGAATACGGCGGCTGGCTGAAGAAAATCACACCACAGGTGGTCAATTAGATACCGCAACTTCGTCAAACGTAATGAGAGTTCATTTCGTGAATCGTTACGCTGGCTCTCGGTCGTGATTTCTTGTCGGCTTAGGACTTTACCCGTGTTCGGCTTGAACTAATCGCTTTTTTGTTTAACTAGATTTCCGATTTAAGTACGCGTCAGCAAAGACGAGTGCTCGTGGTCAACGCGGGATTAATTGGACGGTGGACCTCATCGAGTCATCTGAATTCTCTTGAAACTGGTATTGTTTGATCTAAGCGTTATAAAGTTAATCCGAGGTTATGCGTTGGCTATTCCCATATATGTAAGACATATCCATATGAAATTGCCATTGTAGTATATTTTACTAGTAGATTTATTAGGTTGCCCTTGTTTTAATGGTTACCGGTCGAGTTTTTTTTCTTGCACACACTGCATATTTTTGGAATCAGTTTTGAATTCTGAAACTTTTCTTATCAACTTAAAATCTGTTAATTCGCGTAATTTATTTCAAATTTGGGTATTACAATTACAAAGTGCCGAACCCCTTGAGGGCTAGAATGCTTCCCCAACCCCTGTTCTCCCCTGTAAATTTAGTTAGTCTGTCGCTTCTAAATTCAAAACGGAATATCTTTCAAATTGGTCTCGGTTGTCCCATTTAAGGGACCTCCTGTAACGACGGAATTTTCAGTTTTAACATGCTTATATATATATAGCTTGCTTGGCTATGTTTCTAGAATATTTTAGTGATTCCAAACGTTGTTGCCGAAATTTAGTAGCGACTTATTCGACGGTAAAGCATGGTTTTCACTTGACCGAAAAAAACTACTTTGCAGCCGGACGTCAAACGTCAGATTTGTTTTTTAGTTGTCGCCCAGCGCTATAGCGTTTTCACCTAGCGTAGTTCATGCAAATAATGGAACCAAGGCTTAACGGATAAACTGAACACCGCTCCAAGTGCGGCCCATCTATTGTCTTTTTTTTGCAATCTTTGTTTCTAATATCATACAGATTTGTATTGTTCCTAAAGCTTAGTTCCCACTTTACCGAAAACACGACGGAAACACTGCGTAAGTACCTCTGCGGTAAAACATCTACCGCAGAACGCGACCGAAACAGCTTTCGGTCGGACAGAATTGGTGTTCTATTTTTAACGCAGAGGCCGACGTAAAATTATTTTAATAACCAATCAAAATTCGTTTGGTGATGACGTTCATTTTGACGTCATGGGTATCTCCGTTTTATAGTGAAGATCGCTATTCGCGAGTCGCCATTTTTTTACTATTTGTGCCGCTTTGAAAGGGAATGTTGAGAAGGGAAAGAATTTTTAATTCTCCGGTATGTTGTGAACCCTAGAGATTTTGAAACGTTAATTTGTTCGGGTTAATTTGCCACCGCGCTCCGCTAGTACGAATATATTTTCCTTAAAATGCCACCAAGAAGAAACACGTCGAAGGCCAAGGCCCAAGCTGATCGAGTTCCCACTCCAAGCCCAACTACTACTGCCATAATTGCTCCAAAGGACACAATGACAAAAAACGTTTAGCTATAAACAAAAAAACTTATTTATAGAAGAAGTACGAAAATATGAATATTTGTACGATTTAAAACATCAGTTTTATAAAGATACGCTTATGAAAGAACGAAGATGGTTTGGGATAGGGACGATGTTTCACATAACAAGTAATTAGTACAATTATAATTTATGCCTTAAGCTGGAGTCGTTGGTTGTTACTGAATTATGATTGTGGTTCAATTTAGGTATAGAAGCTTACAATGTTTGGCGAGCTATCAGAGATCGGTACCGAAAAGAAAAAAATAAACTTCAATGAAAAGCGGTGCTGGGACCGATGAAATTGTCACACCAAAATGGCACTTGTATCCAGTTCTAGAAAGCTTTTTAAGGGCAACGATGGAACCTCGACAGTAAGGAAGACCTTATTTTAAGCCAATTTAAACTTCTAAAATAATTATTTTACAGAACATGTACCAATGAAGATTCAGTGTCGGAGCCAGGAGATATGTTTTCAGGTGGTGGTGACGAGGAATCAGTGTCAATCGGTGACAGTGCTATGGCCGATTTTCTGTTAAAAAGTTTAAGCAATGAAACCGAGTAGGTTTCAAATATAAGAATTTAAATTACATAGCATAGTATTAATTTAATATCCAATTTTAAAACAGGGAAATATTGTCTGATGAAGATGACGATGATAATTGTACTTTATCGCAACTTAAAGAGAAATCGGATACAAGCCGTGTGAATCCGGCTCTAATCAAAAGAAGTCATTTAGATGCTTCTACCAGCAATAATAGTTCTTCTGTAACTTCAACTAAGAATGAATCAGATACTTTAGATATTTACCCCCTTAAAAAGTCAGAACCAAAGAAAAGGAAAAAGAGCGATATTGATGAAACCTTTCATAAAATGTTGGATATATCCGAAAAACCATTGATGTCTCAGTTATCAGTTTCAACACAACAAGTTGAAAAGGATGAAGTATTTCACTATTTTAGTAGCCTTATGGGGAGGTTTCGAAATTTAGAAAAAAAAAACAAAGAGAGGCTAGACACAAAATAGAAGAATTATTCTATTTATTGGAAGATTAATTGTAAATGAAAAATAATCTGTAATTTTGACCAATTTTTGTTGTGAAATTTTAAAATGATAATTATTCTACAAGAAAAATAATTACTTCAAAAATGGAATCCATTTTCCATTTTAAAAAATTCAATTTTAATAAATCATTAAAAGTAAACGTTTTCATATCATAAAATTATCCTCTGTTAATTTTTTCCATTTGCCAAGGAACACTGCCTTCGTTGCCTAGGTAATGAGCTAATGTATCCCTCAAAAACCTACATTTATACTATGCCTGTTAGAGTGGAATAAGTTACCACAATCAACAAAAAACTGTATGAACACAAACTGTTGCTTTAATAATGTCATCAATATTTTCGGGTTTGCCTTGAATGGTAGTGTGGAAAATTCTCCATCTTGCAACAAGGACTCCGAATGCATTTTTTATTACTCTACGTGCACGACAAAGCCGCTAATTAAAAATTCGTTGTAAGAAAGTCAATCCTCTTCTAGAATATGGACGCATAATATTTGGGCTCAGTGGAAAGGCTTCATCAGAAGCGATAAAATAGGGGAATATTAGGTTAGAGTTAGGAAGAAGTGATGGTGCCGGTAGCGAAGCTTGTCCAGCCTTGAGGTTTTTCCCAAATGATGAATTTGAAAACACACCACCATCGCTTTCGACTTCCGTAAGCTCCGATATCCACCATAAAAAACCGATAGTTAGAATCACACATTGAGAGCCACTGTTTGGGGGACACTGAATATTTACATGCTTTCCGTCGAGAGCGCCAATGCAATGAGGAAGCTGCCAATTTCTCTCAAAAGCATCACTCACGGATAGGGTTCGAAAATTACGGTAATTTTGGGAAATGGTATATTACGCCGTAATTTACCGCGTATATTACCGTTCATGGTAATTTATGAAAATTCAAAAATAAATTATATTGATTGTTTATAAGCTAAATAATGAAAAAATCACTTGAACATAGCTACACTTTTCATTAGCATAGTATCGTATTGATGTTTTCAGCTCAAAATACTTTTGATCAGCAACATCCACTTTCTTCTTCTTACCCATTTTGCAAAAATGGAGCTTTTACACCCTTTTCCAAGAGAAATAAATGAGAATTCGGTGGTAAATTACCATCGTAGTAATTTGCAAGCAAGGTAATGGCCAGGGTAATTACAGTTTTCGTATTTTACCCGAGAAAATCGTTAATTACAGTTACCCTGGTAAATATGAGTGTAAATTACCATGGTAATTTACCGATTTAGAACCAGGCTCACGGATCTCCATTCTGCACTTGTGTTAGGATTTTTTAGATAAATATGAGAAAGTGCTATCCATATGGCTCTACAAGTTTCATTTATTATTTTCGAAACCGTGATTTTTCCAAGTCTGTATGCGAATGATAAGCCAACTTGCATGTCACCGCTGGCAAGATATCTGTTTATTGATCAGAGTTGTTAATAAATTTGGATTAAGTTTAAAAAGTGTATATTTAGCGTAAAGTTAAAGATAGTTTCTCCTCTGGAGCAATTGATTTTCTAAACCTCGAATCTGGCTTAAAGATTAAAGGTCTAACGAGTCCTAGCAACTCATCAAATTCACATTTGCTCATTCTAAAAAATCGAGACCACAATAATTATTAAGTATCAATTAATTCACCAAATATAAACCATAATATCTTACCTAAAGTGACTTTCTGGGTCATTGAACCTCATTTCATTAATTAAATTTGCTGATCACACCTTTGCATAAAAATATCTTTGACCCAAAACCTTCTCCGTCCGATATTATTGCACTGCTTGTACATAAAGTATGTAAACAATGTGTATTTTAATACACATAAAGTACGAATTATATCGGGATTAATCGTTTCCGCAAGGTTGTCCATATTTAAACTTTACCAAAAAGTAACAAATATCAAATATAGGCAAGTTTAACAATGATAAAGAAGATACACTACCTTAACGCTAATCAGTACCCTCGAATCTCGATTAATAGATACTTACACACTTTGATGTTCCAAAATTTAAAAAAGCTTTATTATACAATAGTGGAGTATTAAACAAATCAAATTGCTAACCTTAACATAAAAAATTCACAACTGAAAGTCTCAACAATAAGCAACAACAAATCAAAATCGAGGCTTAGGAAACAATCAAAATATAGCAAGAACAGACGATGTCTAATTTTATAAAGAGAGTTTCCTAGACGTCATCCCCCACGTCATTAGCGGACGCCCGCGCTTTTCGGACGTATGTGTGAACCAAACTAAAATCATCCCGTCGAAGGCCTGCGTAAAGGCCATTTTTTAACCGCAGCGCTAAAGTTTTCGGTCGTTATTTTCGGTCAAGTGGGAACCTAGCTTAAAACCCAAAATTACGTGAAAAAGGCTAGAGCGATAGGGCATGAATCGCAAAAGAAATACTATGATCAGGGCCATAGTGGAAAGAGTCTTAACGTAGGAGATTGGTACAATTAAGGGCCCATCCACAATCAAATAAATTTAAATGATTTAGCGCAAAATTAGCTGATAAATGGAATGGTCCATTTAAAATTGTAACGGGGAGCCCGTTACCCGGGTTCACCACCAGATGGAGCAAGTTACACCGATACCAGAGTTCCCCGCTAGACGGCCCAGAAAGCTGAACCCTGGACCTGTCGTCTGCTCGCCTTCGGATTGGCTGATCCCCGGAGGCCTTAGGGGATATAATTCAAAGGTAGCCCGGGAATCAAGGCAGATGAAGGAGTACCGGGCTCAGAAGCATTTAATAATATTTGTTAGATCGATTAACGTTGTTACTTGTTTATTTAATTATTTATTTACTAACGGACTGTATATATAAATTAACCAGATTAATGTTATAATAAATATATTGAGTTAACTAAAATTACGTAGTCGTGTGTTTTCGGGTTCAGTGAAAAGCGCGCGATTACAAATGGTGCCCCGAGTGAGGAGAAATTTTTGAATTTCGCGCCTTTATCTTCTGGAATTTGTGTTTAATACGGACTTGCCTTTATACCGACGTCTTTACACCGAGTGAACTTGTGGTATACTACTGGACGTGTGGACTGATGTGCGTTTTTGTGTGTTCCTTCTGCACAACGTGGGATTTGAACACCCTACAGTGAGCCCCTGATCCGGCCTGGGGGGATCTTTGAGGGTGTTCCGCAGACGACGGGAACACTCTACCAGCACGGCCAACCAAGGACCCTACGAACGATTAGTCGATCTTACGAATTTCTTTACTCGGTTTTATATACTCTGTTTTTTTGGTTCAGTGGGGGTGAGAAAAAGGGACTATGTAGGATTCCCCAGTGGGCCATATCCCGATCTGAACCGCGTGATAAGGTGGGGCTTAAGTTTTGCTTCTTTTTGTCGGTACTTGCCGGCACCCAATTGTTCGGTGGACGCCATTCTATACTGATTACCGTACTATTGATATCACGATATTTTTAAGAACGCCTAACCACGAAGAAACGTTTTTCTTTATTTTCTCCCTAACTGCCCGATTACTTTATCGACATTTATCGGTAAGGATATATATCTAACTCTTACCTAGAAATAATTTTGTTTGTATAAAATTAACTGCGGTTCTGTGAACCATTTACCCTAAGCCTCGGTCGCAATTACTGTGATCGGGCTGAGTCATTGCGTATCGGATCAGCCTACTTCCAGGGGCCGCCAATTTGGGCCTTGGTCTTATTTTCGGATAGGCTTTATTAACTTAGTCTAACTAATTTTCAAATTTTCGGAATTTAAAATGGGGATCTATTTTATTTGGGATCAATTAATTCTCCCTTATTTTATCCCATTTGCGGTTACGGTGACTTTGGGATATGTGGGCTATTTGATATGCCGGGAGATCGGTGTGACTGTGGGATATGATCGACATACCCCGTTACATGGATTTAACATACCTCCACCTCGTCAAGGAATTAATCCCCAGCTGCCAACTGGCAATATTAAACAGACTGGGCCTCCCATAACCTTAAAATTAAACCCTGGCACATGCTGTCAGGTGCAAGCGCGTTCCGGCTCTTCTGAACTAATGGACCGGTTCCTCAAGGCTTGTGATTTGCTCAGGACCTCCCCATCGGGCAACTTCCAGTATATTATCCAGTATATATTATCCAGGTCGGGTAGTGTCTTACGACCTTCCGAGTTAGATGCCGTAGATATTCAACAGCGTAGAGCCTGGCAAACCTGGGCTAGGGTTGAAGCCGAAAGAATTCGGGCCAACGTAGGTCATTTTCGTGAAGACCTAGGGACGGGTGAGCCACCTCGGGAGCCACCAAGGGGAGTTACCCCTATATCACCTTTAAGGGTACCCCCTCTGCCAAATATCCCGGCACTGAGAACCTCGTCGCCCCTGCATCAGAGACAGGTTTTAGCCTCTGCCCCCCCCCAAGAAGCCTTGCGCCAGGGGGCCAGTTCCCCCTCGGCCCCCTTTTGTTTCCTTCGTCCAGCCAGGCGCTGTCAACCCGCCCCCCTTCGCAACCCCAAGGAATCTGGGTGCCATATCTATTATTCCGGCTAGATCACAAAATCGTAATTCTCCGGGGGAAGCCCCTCGCATGGTAGCATCTGGCAGTAATAATAATAATAATAATTTTTATTTCCCAATATATAAATTGGAGGCCAACAAGAAAAGGAGTAACTCCCAGTACAGAGCTTGTTGACCCAGACAAATACAAAAAAAGAAAAAAAAATACACAAATTAAATTAAAACAAAGAAAATTATAAAAACCAATAGTCATGTAAAACCATAGTTAAATAGATGAAATCGAGGAGGAATAAAAATAATTATAATATACAATCGTCATTTAAAAATTTTTGATACAATTTAAATTTAAAACAGGCTAGCGTATTACTACACCTTATGTCAATTGGGAGAGAATTCCAATCCCTAACGACACGAAAAAAATATGAATGAAAAAGTGCATCACATCTAGCTTTACCAATGGCAAATGTCAAAATTTCATGCCTTTCATTAATAATGACATAATCTAGTAAAGGAAAGGTATAATGACAGTAGATTACCCGGTATAAAAAGACGAGACTAGAAAACTGTCTTAGTGCATACATAGGTAAAAAATTCAGTGTCTTTAAACGATCACCATATTGTACTCTATTGCAATTTTGCACATTATTAAACCATGACTGGTTCAATTGATAAGAAGTAAAATGTCTCAAAACCCGTTCAACACTGTCAATATCCTTTCGTAAATGAGGAGACCATACCACAGACCCATATTCCAAAACAGGGATTACCAGAGCCTTAAACGCTATAATAGCTGCTTTTGAACGACCAAAAGTTCTATTAATTAAACCAGTCAAGCGCCTGGCTTTAGAGGTAATATATAAGACATGGTCAGCCCATTTTAAATCACTCGAAATAAAAATCCGAAGTAACTTACATTTAAAGACCCGAGGCAAGATTTGATTAGATACACAATAATCAACATTAAATACATTGCGACGTCTAGTTAAAATGATATATGAACATTTCGATACATTTAGAGACAAGAGATTTCTAATTCCCCAGTCAACGATTATATTTATATCTCTCTGAAGTAACACAGTGTCCGACATAGAGCGCACAGCTCGAGAGAGAAAGGAATCATCAGCGTATTGCCAAAGGTTGGTATCAGGGGAATTACCAAGGTGAAGATCATGGGCGTACAGAATGAACAGTAAAGGACCCAATATTGATCCCTGAGGTACGCCAGAGGTAACAGGTTGATAACCCTAAAATTCACCTTGAAAGACAACTCTCTGTTCACGATTCCTTAAGAAATCAGCAACCCAAGCTAGAATAGGACCGCGAATACCAACACCATAAAGCTTAAAAATGAGGCGATCATGAGGAACAGAGTCAAAGGCTTTTTTCCAGTCAAAAATTATGACATGTACATCAGATGGTACACGTAAGTCCAACAAAGAAGCCCATGAATGGAAAGCCTGGACTAACTGCGTTACGCAACTGAAACCCTTTCTAAAACCAAACTGCTTTTCAGGGAGCACGCCAGGCTTAATACATTTAGAATTAATGAAATCAGATACAATTGATTCCATAATTTTACAGAAAACAGAGGATAAGGATATAGGACGGTAGGACGCCATATCAGATCTGTCTAAGGAAGAACCCTTATATAGAGGGACAACATTAACCCTTTTCGAAGCAGCCGGAAGTCTGCCTACTTTCAACGAGTAATTTAAAAAGTCAGACAGAGGATACGACACACTATCACGACAAAGCTGTAACATTTTTGGGGTTATCCCATCTGGACCAGGGGAAGAGTTACATTTCAGGTTATTGATAGCAGTGATAACCAAAGATGGAGTAAACAATAAGTTTAGCTCATCATCGACTGGTAGCGGAAGATCATACAAAGTGTCAGCTGGGTTAGGAATTGGGCCAGATTTGCAGAAACAAGAACAAAAGTACTCATTGAATTTAGTAGCAATGATAGCACAATCAGTAATGCTATCCCCATTGTTCTTCATAAAGTTTGGAATTGGGAGTTTCGATTTGAGGGCCACAAATTTCCAAAATTTTTTAGGCTCAGAGCGTAAATTATTAGAGAGTTGCCTAACATGATTCGCATAAGAAGTACGAGATAATTCCTTAATCTTATTTGTCAGACGCCTGAATCTAGCTCTATTAAACTCGGTGAAATTGGATTTGAGTTTTTTAAATAGTGTTTTTTTCACATTGGCTAAATGAATTATCTGATCCGTTATCCAAGGATTTGATTTTCGCTTAGGGCGAGAAGTAATCTTAGGAATACTATCATCAAGACAAGCAGAAAACATTGATAACCAATTGTCCCAGGCCTCGTCAATGTCATTTTCTAAATAAAAAACCATGTCCCAAGGAGCGTGACTTATAAGTCCATTTAGCGAGACAATATCAGCATTGCGAAAATCAAAACTTGAACGCTGCACCACCTTATTCTGAGATACTGTACAAATTAATTCACCAGTCACAGCATTATGATCACAACCAGGTAAATTATCCACAGAGACTACATTCTTAATAAATCTTTTCTCATTAATATACACAAGGTCAAGAGTATTATTATTCCTCGTCTTGTCAGAGACAACTTGATGCAAACCAAGATTTGAGACACATTCGAACATGTCAAGTGATGAGAGGCAATCGGGGGTTGGTTTCGGAAGACCAAGACTAGCCATATTAAAGACTCCCATTAAGATGAAAATATCATGTTTGTTAATCTCATCAATGATACTATTAAGTAAGGCACAAACACCTATTACATAATCATGGATACACGGCGGAGGGACATAAAGACAACCAATCAAGATTGACCTATCATCCGCCTTAGCAGAAGCAAACACAGCTTCAATTTCAATGCCACCAGGAGAGACACGAACAGCAGGGTCAATATCCAGCAAAACCGGAGATAAACTTTGGTTTATGGCTTGCAAGACACCACCGCCCCTAGTAGCACGATCACGTCGAAACACAATGTAATTACTTTCGAAGAGTTCAGCATCGCAAATATCAGGACCAAGCCAAGTTTCAGTTAAGAAAAAAATATCCGGATTCATATTGCGAGCTACCACGTCGAGATCACGCAATTTTTGTCTAATACTACGAACGTTAGACAAATAGAAGAATATGGATTCCAGTTTTTTTCGTCGCTTAATTTTAGTTTTTTTGACACCCTGCATCTTAGGAATTTTTATCCCATTAAGAGTCCTCGAGAGACATACTTGAATAAACAAAAAACGAATCGTCGATTTTCAGCATCCCGCAGTCAAAACAAATAAATTTTGAATCGCACAATAATCTGGGAGCACGGCAGTGCTCCCAGCCAAGTCGAGCACTGACATCCTTTTCTCGAAGCAACTCGTGGCACTTTTAAGCCCACTGTAACTTCGTGATGGGTAAAGGTAAAAGCCTGAAATTTTGCTTGCCCCGAGGAATGCCAATTGTAGCTATAGTTTCCAAGTTTCCTACCCTATATACTTTTCGAAATATCGCGGGTGAAATTTACCTTATTTTGTCACTCACTCACTCACCGATCATCAAAATTCTAAGGTACTTCTAGAGGAGTTAGAAACTTAAAATTCAGGATTTAGTTTTCATTTATTTTATAAAGCACAGAAAAATTAAAACATCCCGAAATTTTTATAAAATTGTTCTTTTGTTCTTTATTTTAAAACTAGATGGCGCTGCCGTCTTTTCAACAGAAATAGTTAGTGCTTTAAACCGAACACAGTTATCTGATTTGTGATCCGAACAGATCAAATATGTTTGCTTAATTTCAGCTATCAGATAAACAGTTGAGGACCGTTTTCTGTTCAGATCAGATGCATTTTTCATATACACATTCGGATCAAATCATATCTGAGATAAAAACCAGATTGTAGACATTTGAAACAGATATCTGTGGCATCGGTCGTAGTTTCGGATTAATACCTTTTAAGAATTTATACGTTTCGACTTCAATCACTGTAAGTCCGTCACGTCCATCGTATGCCTGCGACTGGTGTAAAAGAACTTTCTAACGTCTGCTTGTTTTTGATAATTTAACTCCAACTTTTACAGTCATGGATAATAAAACTAGTAAATACACCCAGTGTAATTTTAATGTGGCAAAAAATTCCGCCAAATTATTTTAAGTCGTGGTGGGACCAAGGGTAAAATCCACGCTAACTTTAGTAAATAATAGTAGCAGCGCGTCAACGCAAACACTAAAATTTGTGAGTGCCTCAGAACCAAGGCCTAAAGTAAATGACTCTAAAACACAATGCTTGTTTCACTTGATACATAAACAGCCACTAATGTGAACTCTCAAGGTAATATATGATTGTTAATTTGTCATGTAAGTTTCACATATGTACTAACAGTAAATTTCAGATAAAATTACACAAACGCTTAATGGTTAACTTCACAAACGGATGATCAAATAACTTCCTCATTTGAAAAAGGCATTATAACCGAATTAAAACTATCTGCCAGTGTCACCACTCTTCACATCCTACAAATTATAAACAAATGCCATCATTTAGGACTACATGTTAGAGTACGAAAACATAGTATCAAATCACGAGTTTGGAGATGACATCAATAGCATTGAACAGTTTCAAAAACCGTTTCCTCGATTGCAATCACAACCTTGTCCTGTTTTGTATAGAGTAGAGACAAATATTAAGAAAAGGCAGTGCCCCCATTGTTATCTTTCATCAAAAACTCTGAGAAATAGGAAAAAGAGAAAACTAGATCTGAGTCCAAATGCTTAAGCAAAGCGCACCAAAGTAGATTATAAAAAAACGTCTTGGTTGGACCAAGACCGAAAAAACAAACAATATGTGTGAGGTTTATCAATTGGCTGAAGTTCAGATATTGCAATTTTTTTAAGTTATTTTTATCCATTTAATCCTTGAAAAATATTAACTTCAATCAACTGATTTTACTGTTAATCGAACTATTCCCTCTAAAATAATTGAAAAAATTACACATCTACGCTTTTTCAAGAATAATTACATTTTCCGAAAACATTTAATCATCAAATAAATTATTTTGAAGGGAGTACGTGCTGAGGGATCAATAATGAATATTTGAAATACTGTGTCTAAAAAGACCAAGCGAACTTTGACATAATTCGAAAGGAAAATGTAAATTTTTAGAAGTGGATTCCAAACCAGGGTGTTGCACGAATTCATACATTTAATTTCGTATATCGAAATGCTACATTTCTAATGTCGTGACCATGAAGGAAAGGTTGCACTGCAATTTCCCTCTTCGTACTTTAGAATTTGAAACGTCACCACCCCTTTCTACATTGTTGGCGTTACTTGTACACCGGTAACGTATTACGCATAATCATTTTAGCACGCGTAAATACCATTTCGGAAAACACACAGTGGCGAGGCCACCATTGGGTATTCTCCCTCGCACCAAGGGTCACCGCCAGACGTTAACAAAGTTGACTACAAGCAGGAGGCTGGTCAGCTAGCACTACCTATAGCGGTGCTTCTAGGCGAGAGAGAGAAGACCTTAATGGCGGTATCACACCTGTGTTTTAATTCTCTGTATGTAATTTCTAAAATGGTCTACTCTCTTACAAATGTACACCTATTAGACTGAGTGATCGGTCCTTCAGGCGCTAGCGAATACCAAGCCACAACAATAATCATTCTTGCTCACGAACGTTTTATAGTTTTAGGTTTTAAAGGTTGGCGGGCAAGTCCGTAGAGTCATGTACCGTTCACTTATGTGAAAAGGTTTCGAATTATATGGTAATATTGGCTGGGTGTATTGCGTCGGCTCAGATGACCCAAAACACTGGAACCACTGGTGATTGTAAAATTTTATACATTGGGGAAATGGAGGAAGGGGGGGGGTTAAGTTAAGTGTGACCTTCTTCGTTTAACTGGTAATGAATGGAGATGAATATAACAAGCCATTGGTACTGAGACGTATTTCTGTTTATGTAATCTTTACCCTTACCTTTGGTTATATACCGATATCATATTTTCCCAGTGTTTCAGTTAGCTACCTTCTAAATGAAACCACACAGGATAAACGATGTTGCTTTGTCTTAAATAGACGACATTAGTTATTTAGTTTATTAACTAGTCTGAACAAAATAAATTTAAATTATCATATTTTTTTGAACATCAGTCTTTTTAGCAACTTACAGATTTAAACCTTTTTGGGTGCAAGTTAGAAAATTTGTCAAGCCAGCAACAATTAAATCTATGTCCGTCAAGGTGCTTACACGAAATCTCTTCAAAATAATTAATTTCATGATAAAATGTTTTCGGAAAATGTAATTGTTCTTGAAAAAGCGCAAATATGTAATTTTTTCAATTAATTTAGTGGGAATTGATCGATTAACAATAAAATCAGGTGATTGAATTTAATATTTTTTAAGGATTAAATGGATAAAAATAACTAAAAAAAATTGCAATATCTGAACTTCAGCCAATTAATAAACCTCACACATATCGTTTGTTTTTTCGGTCTTGGTCCAAACCAAGACGTTTTTTTATAATATCTGTCACTTCAGTCTTAATGTAATTAAATTTTGAATAATTATGTTAGCTTTACTGTCATACATTTGGGGTTGAAAGAAGAACTTATGTATCGTTAATTACATTTAACTCATATAAAAACATAGATTTCGATAAGCATATAATTTGTACTTTATTTAAGAAAAAGTTTAAAAATTACAATATTTAAAATATAGAATAAAAATGTTTATTTGTTTCGTACTCTATACATATACAGTGTGGTACAACCCCCAATACTGCCAACGGCTGATGTCATACTAAATTATACAGCGTGTAAATAAATGTCTGGAATTCATGATTATTATATGCTAGTGACAAGTTAAAAAAAGAATACTGGAGAATATGCCTGAATACAACAAAATATTTTAAAGCACAGTCCTACGATTGGTCTTAGAACGTGGGCCTCAAATTAAAACTTCTTAACTGTTTGGTAAACACATCAACTAAAATATTCGACATTTCTAGAATTGTGGTTGAGGCACTCTTCCATGACTCTTCCAAGACTTGTCCATGTCTTGCAATACATTTGCAAGCAGTAAACTCATGACGCCTGGTAAGACTAATGGTATTGCCGTCTTAGGTAATCCTCGTCCGTTAAGGCATGATGTAGGGGGGTATGATAATGCCGGTAGTGATGCCCTTGTAAACTGGCACAAACAGAAGAAAGGCTTAGTGCAACTTCTTGTTCCAAAGCGCTAATATTACTTATTAACATGAATTGGCTTCAAAATGTGCTACGATGACAAAATCTCTATCCTCATTACAGACTATACAGTCTCTTCTACATTCACGATCTTGCACTACCGAAATCACGAAGGTGCTCGCCAATATCGGCAAAGGTGCTTCGTACCGGATGTTATCGGTGTGGAAACAGTTCGGCATAAAGCACTGCCTTTAGTTGAACGTTACTGCGACCTTCACCCAAAATAAACATCCTGTCCAATTTGTCCTGGTTGGAATAGGTTGGCATTTTGCTAGGAAACGAGACTAACTACTACAATTCTACTACTTAGCTGCTACACTGAAGACCCTGTATATCAAAAGGGACCGGAAGCACCTCAAAGTTTTCAAAGATTTCCAGATTGAGCGGGTCATGGGGTTTATAGTGGTGAAGGTTGCTTTGACTTTCGACACGTGACACCGTGGTATGTTTTTGGTGCTCCAATGTCCTCACCCGATAGGTCCAAACAATTACCATCCTGGTTTTTCGGCTCAGCGTTGCGGTATTGCCGGTTCCATTAGAAATACAAGGTCTGTAATGTTACAATTGTATTATTACTCCTGTTAAAAAGGCACACATACTCTACCCCCTTCCCCCACAAAAAACTTTTAAATTTCGCGCCTTTTCAATAGCTCTCTTTTCAATATGGGAAAAATGATTTTAAATGACAATTTTTTAAGAATTAAACAGGAAAATGGAGGCTGAGTGAAAGATAAGTGTAGTTTTAATTATAATATGTTAGTTTAATTATAAGGTATCCATGAATTTACCAAAAACATTCGTGTTTTGGGTTAATTTCACATTAATTATACTTGATTAAGTTTAATTTAACGGTTTATCTAGTGTGGATTTAGTTTATAATACAAGTTTCAATGAAATATTAACTTTAATTGCAATTACTCTAAAATATGTATGCGCTTTTGATGTATTTTAATGATGAATTAAATTAATTCGAAAGTGAAATAGGAAACATCTGTGGCTGTGCGAAAAACTTGTGGTGTTTTAATCTTAATTTGAGCGCAGTTCGGGAGAGTCGATTAAGCTTAAAAGTATAATTTATTGGAATTTTTTACCCTAATTGGAACGTTTTGTGCAGTGTAACATTTTTGCCACAGTCATTATTTTACCCTAAACTTTTGAACATTGTTGAAATTAACTGAAGTGTGAAATAGAAAACATTGGGATTTACCAACGGCTTGGGTAGTTTTAATCTTAATTAAACAGTTTATTTAAAAGTTATTTGAGCTTTTAATCCAAAAAATGAATATTTTTGGTTTAATTTCACGTTAATTATATTTAATTGATTTAAAATTAACATAGGATTGTGTTTCGGCAGTGTACATTTAGGTTATAAATGACTTTCAATATATACTTAACCTTAATTGCAATTCTTAGTGGGTTTTGAATATTATTTTACCTTAAACTTTCGAATTTCGCGCCTATTAATGTACTTTAAAGATAATTTAAATTAACAAAGTATGAGATAGAATTCAGGGGCGGGGCTATACTATCAGCTTGTGCAGTTTTAATCTTAATTAAGTATTTTATTTCAAAGTTACTCGAGTTCTCATCCAAATATGTATATTTCATGTTTAAATTCACGTTATTTATACTTAATTAAGTTGAAATTAATGATGGATTGAGGTTTGGCAGTGCTGATTTAGCTTATAAAATGAGTTTCAAATCACCTTAATTGTAAATTTTAGAAGAGTTTTTCATTCTTGCCAACACAATTTGTTTAATTTTTATCATACCACGTGCTAAATTTGCGGTAACATAAAGATCATCTATAACATATGTTAATGAATGATGTGATTCTATAGTTTAGCAACTTTGGCTTCAATAACAGTAATTAAATTAAATACCTAAACAATTCATAGCAATTTAGACAAATAAACAAACGGCAATGTGATATGTGGAGTTAGCGAACAACGTAACCCTCCGTTGCTGACGTGGTTACGTTGGAAAAATCTGCGCTGATGTAAACATGGAAATTATTTGACTAGTTAAATTACATAACGACACTGTCCTCCTGGATTAATCAGCACCATTGTTACTTATATTTATGAATTAACAAAATTCACTGTTGGTAACAAATAGTTAAACTGCGCTAACGTACACCACGACTGTTTTAACTGCCGTAGGGAAAACATATTAAACTTTTTGTCATCTTACCAGTAGTATTTTGAAGTTTAGATGTTTTCATAGGGTGTAGAGCACTATCTTTATTTCAACACGTTAATAATTTGAATAGGTATGCCATTTTTACATCAAATTGGAAGCGAACACGATAAAATATTTTATCCGTTTCATAGTTGTCCATTGCAAACTTTTAACGAAAACCGGAAGTGTCCAAATTAGCAACTTTTTAAATATTGGATTCTCGCGGTTATAAATGCGATTTTCGGATACCTTGGGGTCGATTCATATTTGAAAAGTTTTCACCAAATTCAATTCGGATGAGTAGGTCACGACTAATTAGTCTTTATTCAAAATCTGGCAACTTCGATTTAAATGGTTATAATTAATAATCGAGAATCGAATCTATGTCGAAATAATGCTTGTTAGTTGTTATGGCGCTTTATGCATATATATATGTTAGGTCTTGTGGCGCAATGCTTTGAAACAAATCCGTCGTTCATTAAGAGAAAACGCGCGTATTTTTAAGAGGATAAGCGGTTGAAAACGTTGTCAATGATAATATCTAGAACTCATTAATTATGTCTGGGTCTTCAGCCCGACTCATTGCAGCCCAGTGAAAATTTCATTCATGATGGCATATGCGCTGCACGAGAGACCTTCAAATAGACAAATTGGACTATTCCATATATATATAACAACTTCAGAGGAGATAGTTTTCATGCTAGGAACATTCGCTACACCATTGAGCGTCGCTAAACGGAACCTAGTGTTGTTGTAAAATAGTGTACGAGGTTTAAATTGATGTGCATTTTTGTATGAATGTTTTTTAAAGAATTAGGCCTAATTCACGCGCGCGCGAAATATTCATGTTTTTTTTTGTATTAATTTGTGTTTTATATATTTTTTGTAAATTTTGGATTATTATTGTTCCTTTCAAAACAGTATAGATAGCTTTAGTCGGATATTTTGTATAAGAAAAATAAATATAACTGCTTTAAATAGAATCTTTGACCGAAGGGATCGGTTCGCTTAAAAACAAAGTAGAAAGACTAGTTAGTTTGGATAGGACTGTTCAAAGATTCAGGATATTATATGAAATGCACGTGCACTGGTTCAAAGTTAAGATTAAGAAAAATAATAGAGAAAATGAGGGTATAGAATAATAAGGGTAAAGGCCGATGCTCTGGCCATAAATGCAATTGGTAAAAACAAAACTGAACTTTGAATATGGGGGTGGAAAATAGAAATTGAACTTTGAGACCTAGCAAGAAGTTAGGAATC
>JAEQBA010000188.1:27870-41117 GCA_019434445.1 Phalangium opilio | reverse complement strand
TATGTATATATGTATATATGTATATATGTATATATGTATATATGTATATATGTATATAGTATATATGATATATGTATTATATGTATATATGTATATATGTATATATGTATATATGTATATGTATATATGTATATATGTATATATGTATATATGTATATATGTATATATGTATATATGTATATATGTATATATGTATATATGTATATATGTATATATGTATATATGTATATATGTATATATGTATATATGTATATATGTATATAGGTATATATTATATATGTATATATGTATATATGTATATATGTATATATGTATATAGTTATATATATGTATATATGTATATATGTATATATGTATATATGTATATATGTATATATGTATATATGTATATATGTATATATGTATATATGTATATATGTATATATGTATATATGTATATATGTATATATGTATATATGTATATATGTATATATGTAATATGTATATATGTATATATGTATATATGTATATATGTATATATGTATATATGGTATATGTATATATGTATATGTATATGTATATATATGTATATATGTATATATGTATATATGTATATATGTATATATGTATATATGTATATGTATATATGTATATATGTATATATGTATATATTATATATGTATATATGTATATATGTATATATGTATATATGTATATATGTATATATGTATATATGTATATATGTATATATTATGTATATATGTATATATGTATATATGTTATATGTATATATGTATATATGTATATGTATATAGTATATATGTATATATATGTATATATGTATATATGTATATATGTATATATGTATATATGTATATATGTATATATGTATATATGTATATATGTATATATATATGTATATGTATATATGTATATATGTATATATGTATATATGTATATATGTATATATGTATATATGTATATATGTATATGTATATATGTATATATGTATATATGTATATAGTATATATGTATATATGTATATATGTATATATGTATATTATATGTATATATGTATATATGTATATATGTATATATGTATATATGTATATATGTATATATGTATATATGTATATATGTATATATGTATTATGTATATATGATATATGTATATATGTATATAGTATATATGTATATATGTATATATGTATATATGTATATATGTATATATGTATATATGTATATATGTATATATGTATATATGTATATATGTATATATGTATATATGTATATGTATATATGTATATATGTATATATGTATATATGTATATATGTATATATGTATATATGTATATATGTATATATGTATATATGTATATATGTATATATGTATATATGTATATATGTATATATGTATATATGTATATGTATATATGTATATATGTATATATGTATATATGTATATATGTATATATGTATATATGTATATATGTATATATGTATATATGTATATATGTATATATGTATATATATGTATATATGTATATATGTATATATGTATATATGTATATATGTATATATGTATATATGTATATATGTATATATGTATATATGTATATATGTATATATGTATATATGTATATATGTATATATGTATATATGTATATATGTATATATGTATATATGTATATATGTATATATGTATATATGTATATATGTATATATGTATATATGTATATATGTATATATGTATATATGTATATATGTATATATGTATATATGTATATATGTATATATGTATATATGTATATATGTATATATGTTATATGTATATATGTATATATGTATATATGTATATATGTATATATGTATATATGTATATATGTATATATGTATATATGTATATATGTATATATGTATATATGTATATATGTATATATGTATATATGTATATATGTATATATGTATATATGTATATATGTATATATGTATATATGTATATATGTATATATGTATATATGTATATATGTATATATGTATATATGTATATATGTATATATGTATATATGTATATATGTATATATGTATATATGTATATATGTATATATGTATATATGTATATATGTATATATGTATATATGTATATATGTATATATGTATATATGTATATATGTATATATGTATATATGTATATATGTATATATGTATATATGTATATATGTATATATGTATATATGTATATATGTATATATGTATATATGTATATATGTATATATGTATATATGTATATATGTATATATGTATATATGTATATATGTATATATGTATATATGTATATATGTATATATGTATATATGTATATATGTATATATGTATATATGTATATGTATATATGTATATATGTATATATGTATATATGTATATATGTATATATGTATATATGTATATATGTATATATGTATATATGTATATATGTATATATGTATATATGTATATATGTATATATGTATATATGTATATATGTATATATGTATATATGTATATATGTATATATGTATATATGTATATATGTATATATGTATATATGTATATATGTATATATGTATATATGTATATATGTATATATGTATATATGTATATATGTATATATGTATATATGTATATATGTATATATGTATATATGTATATATGTATATATGTATATATGTATATATGTATATATGTATATATGTATATATGTATATATGTATATATGTATATATGTATATATGTATATATGTATATATGTATATATGTATATATGTATATATGTATATATGTATATATGTATATATGTATATATGTATATATGTATATATGTATATATGTATATATGTATATATGTATATATGTATATATGTATATATGTATATATGTATATATGTATATATGTATATATGTATATATGTATATATGTATATATGTATATATGTATATATGTATATATGTATATATGTATATATGTATATATGTATATATGTATATATGTATATATGTATATATGTATATATGTATATATGTATATATGTATATATGTATATATGTATATATGTATATATGTATATATGTATATATGTATATATGTATATATGTATATATGTATATATGTATATATGTATATATGTATATATGTATATATGTATATATGTATATATGTATATATGTATATATGTATATATGTATATATGTATATATGTATATATGTATATATGTATATATGTATATATGTATATATGTATATATGTATATATGTATATATGTATATATGTATATATGTATATATGTATATATGTATATATGTATATATGTATATATGTATATATGTATATATGTATATATGTATATATGTATATATGTATATATGTATATATGTATATATGTATATATGTATATATGTATATATGTATATATGTATATATGTATATATGTATATATGTATATATGTATATATGTATATATGTATATATGTATATATGTATATATGTATATATGTATATATGTATATATATATGTATATATGTATATATGTATATATGTATATATGTATATATGTATATATGTATATATGTATATATGTATATATGTATATATGTATATATGTATATATGTATATATGTATATATGTATATATGTATATATGTATATATGTATATATGTATATATGTATATATGTATATATGTATATATGTATATATGTATATATGTATATATGTATATATGTATATATGTATATATGTATATATGTATATATGTATATATGTATATATGTATATATGTATATATGTATATATGTATATATGTATATATGTATATATGTATATATGTATATATGTATATATGTATATATGTATATATGTATATATGTATATATGTATATATGTATATATGTATATATGTATATATGTATATATGTATATATGTATATATGTATATATGTATATATGTATATATGTATATATGTATATATGTATATATGTATATATGTATATATGTATATATGTATATATGTATATATGTATATATGTATATATGTATATATGTATATATGTATATATGTATATATGTATATGTATATATGTATATATGTATATATGTATATATGTATATATGTATATATGTATATATGTATATATGTATATATGTATATATGTATATATGTATATATGTATATATGTATATATGTATATATGTATATATGTATATATGTATATATGTATATATGTATATATGTATATATGTATGTATATATGTATATATGTATATATGTATATATGTATATATGTATATATGTATATATGTATATATGTATATATGTATATATGTATATATGTATATATGTATATATGTATATATGTATATATGTATATATGTATATATGTATATATGTATATATGTATATATGTATATATGTATATATGTATATATGTATATATGTATATATGTATATATGTATATATGTATATATGTATATATGTATATATGTATATATGTATATATGTATATATGTATATATGTATATATGTATATATGTATATATGTATATATGTATATATGTATATATGTATATATGTATATATGTATATATGTATATATGTATATATGTATATATGTATATGTATATATGTATATATGTATATATGTATATATGTATATATGTATATATGTATATATGTATATATGTATATATGTATATATGTATATATGTATATATGTATATATGTATATATGTATATATGTATATATGTATATATGTATATATGTATATATGTATATATGTATATATGTATATATGTATATATGTATATATGTATATATGTATATATGTATATATGTATATATGTATATATGTATATATGTATATATGTATATATGTATATATGTATATATGTATATATGTATATATGTATATATGTATATATGTATATATGTATATATGTATATATGTATATATGTATATATGTATATATGTATATATGTATATATGTATATATGTATATATGTATATATGTATATATGTATATATGTATATATGTATATATGTATATATGTATATATGTATATATGTATATATGTATATATGTATATATGTATATATGTATATATGTATATATGTATATATGTATATATGTATATATGTATATATGTATATATGTATATATGTATATATGTATATATGTATATATGTATATGTATATATGTATATATGTATATATGTATATATGTATATATGTATATATGTATATATGTATATATGTATATATGTATATATGTATATATGTATATATGTATATATGTATATATGTATATATGTATATATGTATATATGTATATATGTATATATGTATATATGTATATATGTATATATGTATATATGTATATATGTATATATGTATATATGTATATATGTATATATGTATATATGTATATATGTATATATGTATATATGTATATATGTATATATGTATATATGTATATATGTATATATGTATATATGTATATATGTATATATGTATATATGTATATATGTATATATGTATATATGTATATATGTATATATGTATATATGTATATATGTATATATGTATATATGTATATATGTATATATGTATATATGTATATATGTATATATGTATATATGTATATATGTATATATGTATATATGTATATATGTATATATGTATATATGTATATATGTATATATGTATATATGTATATATGTATATATGTATATATGTATATATGTATATATGTATATATGTATATATGTATATATGTATATATGTATATATGTATATATGTATATATGTATATATGTATATATGTATATATGTATATATGTATATATGTATATATGTATATATGTATATATGTATATATGTATATATGTATATATGTATATATGTATATATGTATATATGTATATATGTATATATGTATATATGTATATATGTATATATGTATATATGTATATATGTATATATGTATATATGTATATATGTATATATGTATATATGTATATATGTATATATGTATATATGTATATATGTATATATGTATATATGTATATATGTATATATGTATATATGTATATATGTATATATGTATATATGTATATATGTATATATGTATATATGTATATATGTATATATGTATATATGTATATATGTATATATGTATATATGTATATATGTATATATGTATATATGTATATATGTATATATGTATATATGTATATATGTATATATGTATATATGTATATATGTATATATGTATATATGTATATATGTATATATGTATGTATATATATATGTATGTATATATGTATGTATATATATATGTATGTATATATGTATGTATATATATATGTATGTATATATATATGTATGTATATATATATGTATGTATATATGTATGTATATATGTATGTATGCATGTATGCATGTATGTATGCATGTATGTATGTATGCATGTATATATATATAGTTAGTTTCTATACTTCTACAATGATTTATATCTCTTTTTTCCAAAGGGCGTATCCCTTTTCCTATAACTTCGCCATGGTTTCTTTCTTTTAAATAAACGAAGGCGAAGAATTACGAATTAGTATATCGACCCAGAAAGGTTATACACTTTGCAGTATGTTTAGCATACGAGTTTTGGTACAGTATTCGGTTTCAAATTACTTTGTTTACAAAACAAGATTTTTATAATTGTTGTTTAGTTTAACCAAGGTCATCAAGGTGACCTTAGGTTGTTTTACTTGGTTTTGAAGAGAGAGAGTTCTAAGTTTCTATACTTCTCCAACTTCTCGATTATTGTTTTGTTAGGTTGAAAAAGAGTCCCTGTTTAATATTAAACCTATGCTCTATCGGTTTGATGGGTACTAAACTTTATTATTCGCCTTCTTCTCAAACTTCTTCTCTCTTTTTTACCATCTTTGGAAGAAGAGAAAAACCGTGTAGAAAACGATAGAAAAGGCATCGAAAAAATGAATAAAAAAAACTTTGATGCTAAAGGGGGTTACTATACCTTATCTCTTCTCTCTTACAATGGAAGCATGATGAGAAAAAGTGTATATGGAAAAAAGGCAGAAAACCGTATCACTCCTCTCTCTCACTATTATATATATACGAATGTTTTCATATGCCGCGTTATAAAGTTTTCTCCCAATGCGCAAAGATATCTACCGAAAAACTCGCCTCATTTTCTCCTCTTCTATACACTATATCTGGTCTACGTACACCGCCAAGAACTCCCCTGTATAGTCAACTTGTATTTGCAGTCACGTCCTTGATAGATCGGGTTCAATAGCCCTTCCCCGTGAACCGTCATTTTAGATTGACTGCCAGCCTTCTTGGTGTGTACTTCTGTAAAAAAAATATGAACCAAAGGCAAATATTAATCTACCAAAGAGCAGACGCCAGACTATCTTTTCGGGGGTGGGTTTTGGACTTGTGAGGAAACAAACCAACCAACTTACAGGCGCTCGTGTGGGACCTATGGATAATCGTCCAAAATCAGATATACGGTATTATTGAACGGGGAGAAGAAAAACAATTTCTATAGCATAGTTTAATCCACAACGTAAACCAATTGGATGGAAAAATTACTTATATTTCAATACTATGGTTTCTGCCTTTGTCTCTGGTCGAAGCTAAACTTGAAAAAAATATCTAAGGCCTCAAAATTGATATTAACAAGCGTGTGGATAATATTTTGGGGTAGGATACTTCATTTTCCATATAGAAAACTAAACCTATAGTGGAATGATTTCTGAATTTGACTTCAACTGTCCATTCCCTCGTATATCCACGTGGGTTCTCTCGATTTGGTAATTTATAATCTTACCCAGACATTCTTATTGTTCGTATATATACATTTCCACCACCCCGTTTTGAATAATACGGTATGGAAAGTATAACGTTATCGCTCGCTAAACACACAAAACGAATCATGAGCTCGCATGTGGAACGAAGCAAATTTCTCGCTCCCTCATCTCAACACGAGGTTTCATCGAATGTCATTCCATTCATAGGCTTAAAGTGCTCAAGTAGATCAGCTATAAATGGTGCTGAAAATTTCGTTGGAGATGAATGTGCCCCTTTAGAATATGGCAGTGATGACGAGTTTGTCATCCCAGGGAGAGGTGAGTGGTGAGCAGAGAGAGCACCAGGATTCGGGGATGAAACTTGACTGAGTAGTTTACAGGCCCTTTCATCGAAATTGAGCCAATGAGAAGGAAGTTGTTTCTCCTTAAAATTTTTCACCCTTTTCGCCTTCTTTCCTCTTTCTAGTTTAATCTCATTAAATATCCTCTCCCCTAAGTCTAATTACGATATTGGCTTATAACAATGAGAAGAGCGCGGAGATGCTAGCCTAGAGATGGATCTAAGAGGGGAAGGGGCGCAAAAAGTAATTGTCTTATAAGCTGACATTACGAGACATCTTGGCAAACTTTGGCCCTAACTGACTGACGTATGTACATCCTATGAAGGATTCATTCTATCTTCTCTATCTTGCCCCCCCTCTCTCTCTCTCTCTCGTTAAAAATATGAAGGAAACTGTAAAGAAAATTTTTGGGCCGCGTAATTGATATGGTCGTTTTGAAATTGATCGGATGCGAGACTTTGTGACGTTGATCTATGACTTTAAGAGAGAACTCCGTTTGTGTACTGCTATCATTGAACGTGATCAAGTTTTAAGATGGGTATATAGGTTTTAAAAAGAGATTTTCATAAATCATGAGTGCATGCCTTTCAATGAAGAAGAACATTCCTCCTTGGTTGCGTTGAGTTTTACGTATAGTTGACGGTGGTAGCCTTTACTCCTTGTACAACTCCGTTTATAGACTATTTTAATCGTAATTGCGAGCGTGATTGCGTTAGACTATTATATCTGTTACTTCAATACTAAGACAAGGGATGAGCCGAAGTTAACGCGCTTACATCATCAAAATTCCTCGTGTAAGCGAAAACCATCTAACACGTTAATGTTTCTGTTTGAAAAATATGGTCTCTCTCTCGGCAACTTTTACTTTTTTTTAACTCGGTGTTTTTGCTCGCCCCCCTTACATCTATACTGGCGTGTAATCTTAAAATGTGTATATTTATCAAGGTAAATCTGGTTTCCATGTACGAATTTACACCAATTTTAAGCTTGAAATTGAATTGGCATTTTATTTATTTTTTTCTTCTGGATAACCAAGGCATTGATGTTCTGTGGTTCTTTTGGAAGGAATGTTATTTTGCCGGGGAATATTTATCTCGCGGATCCCTTTTATATCCTGTTGTATATTTCGATATTGAATTTTTATTTTTTTCTTGTTTTGCTATAGCAACCGCTCGCGCGCGTTTTCTGTATAAACTTAGCCCCCCCCCCCCCAAAAAAAAAGATTAAAATTCGAAGCACACGCCAAAATTTTAGCGTAGGTTTTTTCGTATTACTGGACGGCTGGCTATTCAAGGTTTTTTTAGATCTCTCTCACACATACACCTCCCTCCGTTTTTTCAATCTCAAAAATATTAATATCATCTTTTTTCTTTTTTTAAATATAAAAATTATTGGGAGAGGGGGAAGTTATATTAAAGAATTTTGATTAATTTAGACAAATGAAAATATTTAAGGCAAGAATTTACAGCGTCTTACGTAAAATATTCAATTAGTGTAAAAGGATCATTGGAGTGGTTTGTCTTAACCGAGAAGTAAGATAGTATTCAAAAGGAAATTTCATATAATTCATGATATACATACAGTATTTTCGAATTAGGTTTTAAGGTGAAATTTCTTTTAGTTTCTAAAAGGGTTGTTTTATATTCAAAATTTCTTCACTATGGGACTCGAAACCTCGTTATCTTATAAAGTGTAAAGTTTTCAAAGAAACTCTTTATTAAAGTGCATTCTTCTTTTATAATGCAAAGAAACCGTATTCTCCGTGAAAAAAACATAACCAGGGCTAGAAAACCTTACGCAGAACGTTTTTCTGAACATGTAAAGAAGTTAGCTCGCGAGCTTGATAACTAACTAGACACAAAAAAATTTACACGAAAAAAAAAATTTAGAACTTGTTATTATACGGAGCTGAAGAATATTATACAAAACCAACCCAGCAGCACCTTATCTCGGACGGCCGCCAAGTTAGCGTTAAGAAAATATAGGTACAAAGAGGGGTTTGGGGGATAGGTTACGGTATGAAGTTGATAAAAAATGATCTTCGTGCTAAAAAGTTTTTTTGAAGGAACACGAGTCGAGTCTTTTTCATTGGCGAAGCAAATTGCTAAGACTTGTCTTAAAGAGCGCGGCTGGTTGGCTTCACGCGTGTGTCTGAAGATTGCATGCCCATCTACAGACTAAGAAGCGAGAGCTCGGCTTTTGACGCGCCTTGTTTGTAACGCCCAATTTATTATATTTTCAAAATTTCACAATATTCATGTTGGTTTAGCCTAAATTCTTCTTCCAAATTTTAAATTCACGCTTCTAAAGTATTTCAAAACACATTTCTTAAAAGTTCAAAGTTCAAATTAATCCTATGAAATCTATAAATGTTCTTTGGCCACGGGATCCCTGAATGCTGGTCGTTCAAATTCAACAGCTGAATAACAATATAACGATTTCAATGCTCAACGGGCGGGGTTGACCTGCTGCAGAGGTTGCTTCGCCTTGTCCATTCGTTCCGCTGAGATTACCTTTTGGGATACTGCGATAGTAGCCCTTTCATTCTATTTCACCCCTTTTAAACACTGAATGTCCCTTTTGAAAATATCTAGAAACAGGGTTGCCAAACCTACTCAATTGTATAAATTTAGTGAACACCTGTATATTGCCAAGTGTAAGATTTTTGGTAAACACCTCTGAGGTACGGAGAAAAACCCGTGACGTAGATGAAGACGTCACGAGGTCAAGAAGAATAGGTCCGAAAAATAAAGAGTTCGAGAGGACCAGGTCAAAATGAAATGAACAAGACATTCTATTTTGGTCGTCCACGGAGAAGGATCGGACTCACTTGTAGTCAAAGGTCCCGTATATACTTAGAAATATGGGCCCGCACCCATCGTTATTAGTTGCGCCGGTCAAGTGACCGAAACCTCGGGAGCGAACCGTTTAAAAACTCACACGCGCCCGTATCACGGATTTTTATTTTGCGCGCGAAAAATATGATCCTCGAGAAAATCTCTTTTGTGCGCGGCTCGAAATAAGCGCTGTATCACGCTTTGTTATTTTGCGCGCGAAAACTATGAGCGGAGAGAAAATCTCTTTTGTGCGCGGCTCGGAATCGCTCTTGGTGCGCGGAAAGTAAAAAGAACCACTATATTCTTGGATACCCAACCTCGATGAATCGGATCGACACTGAACTTAAGTACCCCCCGTTTAATCGGGTCATTTTTATAATTTTATTTTAATCATTTCTTTATGAAACAGAATCCTTAAGATTCCTTATTATTTTTATAATTTAATTATTTCTTTGTGAAACCGAATCCTTAAGATTCCTAAGTATGTATAGTGTTAAGGTAGCGTACGTACGTTTACATTTATTAATTATTAAGGTGTGATAATTCTATTCGAATTAAAAATATTATGTTATTTGGCAATCCTGAAACCTAGCTGTTTATATTTTCTAATTTTATTAAGCAACCAAAATCCCCTAGACAACGGTTTATTCTATTTCTACACCGTAAGTCCCAATAGTGTAAACTTAGCGGTCACCCGGGCATTTTTGAAGTAACCTTTGTAAGGAGTTAAAAATAACCAACCAACTAGAAAAACAATATCTTCCCTTACAAATTGGGAGTCCATCCGGGATTTCTCATTTTTAGTCAAATGAATAGTTATTTTGTTTCCTGAATAATCCAATTTTTAATATCTTTATGAAACTGTGTTAGGTCGTCTCAATTATCCATGGTTTGCCTTATGCACTATTGTGCCCAATTATTAATTTTTCTCTCGTAAAGGCTTAGCCCTTTTCATTTTAGGGTCAACCCCTTATTTTTTGTTTATTTTGCATTTTGGCCTCCCATGGGATAAGAAACGAAGTTATTTTTACAGTATTATAATTTTATGATTTTGATTTCTTTGCTACTAAATTTGGAATTAAGGATTTAGTTTATTATATTTTGAATCAGTTGCGTTACCCTTATGAGTAATAGACCAGATCTTACGTATGTTGCCCATTGTAATCGATTACGTAAAACACGATTAGAAAGAAGAGAAACGCTGCCCAAACACCAACCCAAAAAGCGTGCTAGAAGAACAAAACCCAAACCAGTACCAATGGCTACCAATAGTAATAGCTCTTCTCGTGCTACGTCACCCACGGGGCGCTCCAACCCCAATCCAGTTTTACCATTATTTTCTTTAGCGGGAAATACCAGTACTACCACAAGTAACCCGCCAGTTTTTACGCCGACCTCTAGTGTTAATACTACGGCATCTGCATCGGGGACAACAATGGTCTCCGTTCCAGGCGATGTTCTAACCCAAATCATGAATCAATTGTCCTTTTTATCAACACAATACCAACAGGTGCAAAATACTTTAACAACATTGCAAACGCAAAATATAGCTAGCCAAAGCGTACCCCCGGCGCCTCCCGTGCCGCCAATTACACCACCTAATTATAATATCCCAAACAATAATCAGGCACCTATAACTAATCAAACCTATCTACCCGCTGGAGGAAGTTTAGCGAGCGCTTCTACGTTTCTCAGCCCCCTTATCACCCCCCGCCAACGCCTTTTATGTATTCCAATCCTTACCAGCTCCCACCTATGCAGGTAACCCCACGGACCCTGGTCCGAAAGTATTTCTTAGGAGGGTTAATCAAATGAGGTTAACTTCTAACGTCCCCGAAGCTACCTTTGTTCAACAGTGGGTTCCGACCCTTTTAACAGGTCCAGCACAAGAATGGTTTTTCACCCAGCCAGATTTTCTCACTTTTGCTCAATTTGAACAGGCCCTTCGAACCAGGTTCGAAAGGCGCGAGAATGATGAGCATATCAAAAATAAAATATGTGATAGGATTCAAAGGGCGCACGAATCAGTGCATGAATATGCCGAAGCCCAACTTAAATTGTTTAGTCAGCTTATAAAGCCCCTAACTGAGAAAAAGCAGGTGAAAAACGTTTTCAAAAATCTTAGAGACGACATAAAACCCTATCTTGAAACCAAGACCTATGATAACCTACGAGATTTACTAGATGACCTTCCAGTATCGAAAGATCTCTGAATAAACAAAA
>JAEQBA010000188.1:0-27849 GCA_019434445.1 Phalangium opilio | reverse complement strand
TAGCGCTAATGTAGTACAAAATACCACCCCTATCTCAGAAGACTGAGCCCAAACTGAATTCCAATAGATGGAGCCCGAAACCCCCTTTTAGTTCAAATAGTTCCAATAACCAGTCTATTCAGCCTAGCCAATCTAGAGGTAATTATGGTGTTTCCCAAATTCCAATCAAGCGTCCCAAGCCGCTACTAATATTCGTCCTCGCTTTGTCCCTACTTGCCACACCTGTGGAAGAGAGGGTCATATCAGCCCAGGTTGTCCCAACAGAAATAACCGGTCCTTTGGACCCTCCCTTACCAACAACACTGTAAATCCTCCACGTAACCAAACTTCTCCCTCAACTTCGGGAAACTTGAATCAGGCGGCTCCCAGCGGGTGGGAGACCGGCCTGCGCATTCATAAACAACCCCAATGAAGTAAATACTAATCCCACTCATGAATCTTTAGCATCTCCCCCGGTATCTCAAGACTTTTTGGATATATTTTTAGGAACACTACCTTGTTCAGCTCTTATCGACCCAGGTTCAACACACACTATTTTACACAAATTTAAAACCCATTTTAGAAGAATTGGGTTATCCGACTATTAATACAGGGTTGTTAGCTCTCGACCAGCCTGACGGCACTCTTTTAACCACTCATGGAGCGGTTCTCTACCATTTTGTCTTCCTCGGAAGCAAGTAACATTTCAAGCAGTCTATGTTTCTGGTCTAAATTACCAATGTATTTTAGGTAAAGACCTTTTGCGTCATGTAGGCATGTTAGTTGATTATGGTAGCAATAGTTTTTGTTATAAAGATTCTCTTGATCGTCAATTTTATTTTTCTCATGGTTTTGCCGCCAAAAATCACGGTAGTGTATGCAGGTTAGCAGCTATCAATAGTTTAATGCTTGAAGAATCCGTCCAAGCGGATCCAAATTGTTTAATCGACCACGAGGGTATCACTGAAGCCTAAAAACGGCGTCGTTACCCCCCGATCAAATGCAATCTTTAGAACAACTTGTAGACAAATACAAATCTATATTTTCCACTGTACCTGGCCGCACGACTTCAGTAGAACACTACATTGACCTAACGAACCCCCGGCCAATTTCTGTCCCCCTTACCGTGTCTCACACCCTAAGAGGATTTTAATAGATGAAACCCTGAACGAAATGCTTGAGCAGGATATTATCGAGCCGGCCAATGGCCCTTGGGCCAGTCCCATAATCATCATCCCTAAAAAGGATGGTGGATCAAGGCTTTGTATAGATTATCGTAAATTAAATAATGTCACCCGTAGAGACGTATATCCTCTACCCCGAATCGACGATATCCTCGAATCAATGCAAAATCCCAAGTTTATTACCACTTTAGACATGAGAGCTGGCTATTGGCAGGTCCCCCTGCACGAGGCACACCGGGACATGGCTGCGTTTGTTACGCACAAAGGTCTTTTCAGACCCAAAGTCCTAATGTTTGGTCTTACAAACGCGCCAGCGACGTTCCAACGCATGGTGAACGCCCTATTTTTAGATTTATCAGGTCGTGGCGTGTGTGCGTATCTGGATGACCTGATAATAGCCTCTCTAGACTTTGAAAGTCATTTGCAAACCCTTGGTGAAGTTTTTGATCGGCTGATGAAGGCCGGATTAACTATTAAAGCGTCAAAAACTCAGTTTTGCCAGGAAGAAGCAAAAATTTTAGGCCACATTGTTTCCGAATCTGGAATTCAGGTAGACCCCGAAAAGACGGCTACCATTCGAGAATTCCCCGCCCCCAAGAACGTTAGACAATTACGTCGCTTCTTGGGGATGGCTTCATATTACCGTCGTTTCGTAGAGAACTTTGCCAAGATTGCGAGCCCTTTAAACCATCTTTTACGCAAAGATATTACCTGGAAATGGTCGGAGGAACAGGAAACCGCGTTTCAAATATTAAAAACTAAACTTGGTTCCGCGCCTATTCTCTGTACCCCAGATTATAATTTCCCTTTTATTGTCCACACGGACGCCTCAAATGTAGGCTTAGGGGCAGTTCTTAGTCAGAATATAAACGGAAAGAAATGCGTCGTTCAATACGCCAGTACATCATTAAGTGCCGCCGAGCGTAATTACTCCGCCGTAGAGCGAGAGGCATTAGGCGTTTTATTCGCAGTTGAAACTTTCCGACCCTATATAGAGGGAACGCATTTTGAACTTTTTACTGATAACAGTGCCCTTAAGTGGCTTCATAAGGCCCCAGACCCGACAGGCAAATTTGCCCGCTGGAACGCACGTCTCCAGTCGTTCGATTTTACCATCTCACACGTCCCCGGAAACAACAATGTTGTCGCGGACACACTATCCAGAATTCCAGAAGGTTCGGAGGAAGGACACATTTCTGCCCTTACTGCTACGACACCCCAACCCCGTTAGTCAAATTTGACAATCAGGAATTAATTGAAGCCCAGCGCGCCGATGAAAAATTAGGCCCACTAATCCACTATTTGGAAGATAATGAGTTGCCCCAGAATCAAGAACTTAGCACCTGGATACAACTCAAGGCTCCCCAATGCGATATTAGAGACAAGATATTGTTCAAAGACACCGGAACTATTGATCCCTATGGGTGGGACAATTTCAAAATACTCCTCCCGTCCGCTCTTAAAGCTAGACTTTTACATATTAGCCACGACATTCCCTCATCTGGTCATTTTGGAATCAAGAAAACGCTTAAAAGAATCCAAAGCCAATACACCTGGGACGGAATGACGTTGGATGTAGTGAATTATATTCGCTCTTGTTCCATCTGTCAAACTCACAAAGCACCAAACCAGCCCCCTCCAGGGTTAATGAAACCAAGCGAAATAGGTACCCCATGGGCAGTTTTATCTATTGACCTTAAAGGCCCCTTTCCACGCTCCAAACGAGGTTTTAAATACATCCTAGTCGTATCAGATTATCTCACCAAGTGGGTGGAGATCTTTCCACTAAAGAAAGCTACCACGCCACCTATTGTGCGCCACTTGGTGGACGATGTTTTCTCTAGGTATGGTCTCCCTGCCACCGTAGTAAGTGACAACGGCAGCCAGTTTATTAGCAATCTTTTTGAAAATGTGTTTGAAAACTTCAAATCAAACACAGATGCACCTCGGTCTATTCGCCTCAGTCGAACCCTACCGAGCGTTATAATCGTACCATTGGCACGATGATATCATCCTATATTTATGGTAACCAGCAGGAATGGGACCGTGGTTTACAGCAGTTTGCCATGGCTATAAGATCCGCTGTCCAAGACAGTACGGGTTTTACCCCCTCTTTTCTTATGTTTGGGCGCGAAATGCGGACAGCCGCGACCCCTTTAACCACCCATAATCCCGATTATTATGACAATGGGGAGACATCTAAGGTATATGGATTAACCATTCAACCAAAATCCAAGCCGCTCTGAAAGAAGCTCAGGATAGCATTCGTAAAGCCCAGGCCTCTCAAAAAGCCCAATATGATAAGCATCATAGAGATTTAGAGTTTGAAGTAGGCTCCCTAATTTATAAGAAAACCCATTATCTCTCCAACGCGTCAGAGTTTTTCTCTTCTAAACTAGCACCCCGCTATGATGGCCCGTATCGCATTGCGCACAAATTATCCGCCCTCACTTATAGGTTAGAAACCATGAACGGTCGGTTAATCAAAGGGACGTACCACATTCGGGATTTAAAGCCATTCGTGGCTCGCACTGACCTGGAGTTACAGGATTCAGATTTAGTTGACGGGACTTGTGATCCCGATATCTTTATTCCAAATGCAAAGGAGTCAAACCCTTACGGCGGTCACAACTTAAGACCCCGTAATACGATTTCTGGGAAGGTAAAGCGCTAACGCCCCTACCCAAACTATTTTTTTGGTCATTTATTCAAAATTTTTGATTATTTAGACAATTATTTTTGGGAATGATTCTCCCATTTATTTTGGCCCCCAAGAGGTAACATCTTAAGCCCAGGGAAGCCTATGCAATTTATCTGGATGGTTGCGTTCGGCGTGATCCACGTATTCCAGTATTCTCTCTCAGTTATTATAAGGACTTCCGTCCCCATTATTTTTTATTATTCAAAATTTGTTTGGTACCATGTATATATTTTGAGATAATCTCACAGCTTTTCATTTATTTTACTTTTTTTTTGTAAATTTAGTCAAAATTTTAGTTTCTCCCCGTATTCATTTTGCTTGTTTTGAGTCTCATGCGGACATGCGACTTTCAGTGGGGGGAGAGTGTAACGCCCAATTTATTATATTTTCAAAATTTCACAATATTCATGTTGGTTTAGCCTAAATTCTTCCAAATTTTAAATTCACGCTTCTAAAGTATTTCAAAACACATTTCTTAAAAGTTCAAAGTTCAAATTTAATCCTATGAAATCTATAAATGTTCTTTGGCCACGGGATCCCTGAATGCTGGTCGTTCAAATTCAACAGCTGAATAACAATATAACGATTTCAATGCTCAACGGGCGGGGTTGACCTGCTGCAGAGGTTGCTTCGCCTTGTCCATTCGTTCCGCTGAGATTACCTTTTGGGATACTGCGATAGTAGCCCCTTTCATTCGATTTCACCCCTTTTAAACACTGAATGTCCCTTTTGAAAATATCTAGAAACAGGGTTGCCAAACCTACTCAATTGTATAAATGTAGTAAACACCTGTATATTGCCAAGTGTAAGATTTTTGGTAAACACCTCTGAGGTACGGAGAAAAACCCGTGACGTAGATGAAGACGTCACGAGGTCAAGAAGAATAGGTCCGAAAAATAAAGAGTTCGAGAGGACCAGGTCGAAATGAAATGAACAAGACATTCTATTTTTGGTCGTCCACGGAGAAGGATCGGACTCACTTGTAGTCAAAGGTCCCGTATATACTTAGAAATATGGGCCCGCACCCATCGTTATTAGTTGCGCCGGTCAAGTGACCGAAACCTCGGGAGCGAACCGTTTAAAAACTCACACGCGCCCGTATCACGGATTTTTATTTTGCGCGCGAAAAATATGATCCTCGAGAAAATCTCTTTTGTGCGCGGCTCGAAATAAGCGCTGTATCACGCTTTGTTATTTTGCGCGCGAAAACTATGAGCGGAGAGAAAATCTCTTTTGTGCGCGGCTCGGAATCGCTCTTGGTGCGCGGAAAGTAAAAAGAACCACTATATTCTTGGATACCCAACCTCGATGAATCGGATCGACACTGAACTTAAGTACCCCCCGTTTAATCGGGTCATTTTTATAATTTTATTTTAATCATTTCTTTATGAAACAGAATCCTTAAGATTCCTTATTATTTTTATAATTTTAATTATTTCTTTGTGAAACCGAATCCTTAAGATTCCTAAGTATGTATAGTGTTAAGGTAGCGTACGTACGTTTACATTTATTAATTATTAAGGTGTGATAATTCTATTCGAATTAAAAATATTATGTTATTTGGCAATCCTGAAACCTAGCTGTTTATATTTTCTAATTTTTATTAAGCAACCAAAATCCCCTAGACAACGGTTTATTCTATTTCTATTCTATTTCTACACCGTAAGTCCCAATAGTGTAAACTTAGCGGTCACCCGGGCATTTTTGAAGTAACCTTTGTAAGGAGTTTAAAAATAACCAACCAACTAGAAAAACAATATCTCTTCCCTTACACCCTTTTGAATAAAATGAACAAAAACATTTGGGATGGAGGGTTGAAAAAAGTGTTCGTCTGTAGGGATTTCAATCAGGCTTTCGTAATGTAACGACGCTTCTCTCTTTTCGTAACGATTCGACAAACTCCATTAAACGAGTGAAGTTCTTGGTCTATTATCGGGAAGGTCAAAAGCCTCGAGTGAAGAATATTACCCCGTCATTTTTTCGCGATCGTCAAATATGCTAGGGCAAGTTTAATCCTCGAAATTTTGAAATATCCCAAAAACTCGGAATTAATTTTTCCCACGCTTGAATCTTGAACTTGTTTGAAGTATTATTACTTTGATACGAATACTAGGATATCTTTTAAATTCACGATGAAAAATTACATTCAATTAAGCGGCGTATTTTTACGATATTCGTATCTTGAAAGTTTTAGTTAAATATTCTGGTGAAATTTGGATGTGCCCTCCCTTATACTGAAAGCCATTACTAGGTTGGCCTCCTTGAAGCGTATCCCGTAACGACAGGCCGTTTTAAGCCCTTGGAATTTTACGCGTAGTTTTGCATCCTCTCCAACGTAATGGGCCATCCTCTTAGCGCCCATTCGCCTTGACAAGGTTAATTCCTCGGAACACTCCGAGAACCAGGCATTTTGATGGCCGACTCCAGCAAATTCGCCACCGCCCACAACGACCTCGCTTTGCAAAACCCAGCTGAAGGTTAGCTACCAGACCTTCGCTCTCTTTTCGTAAAAAAGCCCCTTTGGCCCGATTGCCTCCTCTCCAGGCTACGCGTCACGCGTTGAAGTAACGCGAACAGAGTGAAAGATGTTCCCAAAGTTTTTATAAAATTACTTACACTATAAGCTTTAAAAGTGGCCCTGACGAACTCTGACTTTCACCATCTTGCCTCGGAGAGTAGCTTAACCCTGCACTACAACTTAGAATAAATAAAAATTTCGTAATTCAAGCGTAAGGTAATGAAGTCGTAAATAATTCATTTCTTTTTTTCGGGAGAATGAAACCAAAGAATCGAAAGCGTTATAAGCTAGGCCCAAATTTCTTAGCTGGTCGACCCTTTATGTTCCGATAAATACAAACCTTACTCGTTCATCCAATTATCAAAGAGTTTCACTAGCTCTTTGTAAAACATGGCGGCGTCACTAGTGCGTTTTGGTTGTTACCTTATGAACTCGGGATGCGTATACACGGTGGGAGTGGAACCCTTAACGATCTTTCTTATACTACACTCAATATGGCGCCTTCATTTTAATATAAAAATTCTCCGCTTAAGGTCGGAACAATTTTCTTCCGGTGTTGTGGGAAGAGAGGGAAGATATTGAAGCTGATAAGACTGCGTTCTCTCTTCTCTCTTCTTTTTTTTCTTATCCTCTCCCTCGGTCTTTCTTAACTTTGTTTGGGATTTAATCAAATTATGTACAGAAGTGGCTTATACTACAAGAGCGAACCGCCCAGCTATCTCGCTACTTTGCATTTTCTTCTCTTTTTTTTGGGCGGTCCGCATTCCAGAGTTTCCCGACTTAAGAAATAAGCCTGTTTTTCCTCCAACTTACGCTTTAGTCTTAGACACTTGTCTAGTAAAGGATGACACGCGTAAGTAATTTGCGTCCCCTCCCACATTTTTGTATCCTTCCATTTTTAAAGTCTTAAAGAAGGAGAAGTTATTCTCCTAGGTATTAGCGACTCATTGATCTAGAGACAATTTTCCAAAAATATTTCCATCTCGCGTTATGTTTACAAAATCATTTTCAAAAATTATGCAAATGTTTTAAATCTAGCTAACAATTTTTCACCGAGCTTCCCTTCCCACTAACGATGTTAAAGCTATACGCGAAGCAGTCAAACATTAGGGATGCGAAAACTTATTTTTCAAAAATAATACTATCTGGGCTTTAAAACAAACAATCTCTCTGAAAATCCTTTGAAGAAAATGTGGAAGCGGGTAACAACGTTAAATTCGACTTGTTTACGTTGTCTAAAACGTTAATGCATTGTTTAGAAAATACTGTAGAATGTGGGGGGACTGAAAACTCATTTTATTTCTATTTATCCGCGAGAAATAAAATAGTCCCTGTCCATTAAGCCACTTTCGCTCGCTTTTGGGAGTTTCGCGAGTAACGTTATAGGACGACGCGCCGTTCAAAGTAGCTCCCATTCTAATTCTATGGCGCGTATATTATCGGGGAGACATAGGGCGGAACTCGTCATTCCATCTGATGCGACCTATAATGCGGACAAACGTCTTCTGGGATGCATCCCGAAGACTTCTACCACCCCACTGAATTTCAAATACAGTCGCCAATGCCTTTCAGGCTACCCGAATACTTTTATCAGACCTCGTTATTCCTAATTCCTTCCTTTGAATATAACACCGTTCTTCAGATGGGATGAACTCTAAAGAAACAAGAGCTCGCATTCCTTCTTAAGATTTTTCTTACTTCTCTTAAAAAAGGCAAGTTTTTGGATTGTTTCCAAAACTATATAAAAAGTCCGTGAGAATGGAAGCAGCGTAGTTAAAGGCCGGGACAGTGGAATATTTGGGTGAGATCTCGGTGGGCTACCTCGCCCTTAAAATCAATTGGCTCTTACTTCAACCGGTAAACTATATAGCGAAGAGTTGAACTCTCTACTGGTTTTATTGCCGTTGCCATCCGCTATTCGCGTCAAGGTGGTCAACGCCAAAACCCTTCTTTCAAATTCTTAGTAATTCAACCCGTTGCGCCTTCCACGCTGTTACCCATTTCCACGCGCATATCCTACTTTCGGAAATGCGTTTGATATAAGAGATTTTTATGAGTTTAACTTCCTCATAGACGTGGCACTGGTAGGCTTCCGCCGTATTTTTAGTGTCAGTGTTTACCGCGTCCAAAGGCGGGCGACTGTTCTTTTCCAGAATAGGTTATTGGGCGAGTGACTCAAACTAGTAACGGTACTCTTTCCGTAATAAATTGATGCTGGGGATGGGGGGGAGACGATATTTATTGCGTTTCATATTACTGATCCGAAAATGGAGGAAGAGAGGAACTCGAGAGCGGGAAGAAAGTTTTCCCCGTTTCAAAATGAAGAACGAAATATTACTGGTCCAGTTTTCTAGGATTTTCCAAATTCCCCCGAAAGAAAAATTGGGGAAGAATAAATACGATCCACTTTAAAAAAATTCTTAATTTAATGGTCCAATTTTATAAATTTATTTGTCATTACTTAATACTTTTTCGGAAGTGGAAGGGTCGGTCCTAATCCTCTGGCATCCCGAGCTATTCCCTAAGCCATCCACCACAGTGACGCAAAAAGCCATCGCGCAACCTTGGGGTGAGTGGCAAAGGCATCCGTATCGGAATAAAGTTTCTACTTGGCTAGTAGAAGCCAATTTGGAGTCGCTTAATTAAACCCAATGTCGGGTTATACAGTGAAATCATTTTGCCAAGCTGTTTCCTCAGCGTCCCTAACCGCGTAGCTGTAGCAAAACTAAGAGTCACGCCGACTTGAAGAGTAAAGAGAGAGGCGCTCTACCCTCGGACCAAACTCTATACAAGCTCATTAAGGATCCGGAGTTAAGCGGAACGGATCATGAACTGCATGGTGGGTGGGGGGAAGCCGCTATTTAATAGGATGGCGCTTATATAAGAGACCCCTTTTCGTAACAGCGTGCGTCCGGTCTTCCTTAAGAATATCTCTCACTCCCAACCAAACTTTCCCAGCAACAAAATACCCAAAGAGAGCTGACGCGAATCTCTAATTATCCATAGCCAAAAGTCTAACAAGATTGGCGATAAATATCTCTCTATATGAAATTTGCCAACTTGTCAAAATCTAAATAGTTTTAAATTGCGAAATATTTTACAGTACCTATTAGACATTCCGCTAACCTTGGAACTACATTAATTTCGAGCTCTATAGCATCAACTGGACTTATTAAAACTGGTCCGGAAATATCTCCTGGATACCATACATAACCACGGTAGAATATTTTTATTAATATCCGCTATAACTTACATTTTAAATTAAAACTTCCGTCCGTCTGTTCCTGGCCTTTTTTCGTTTTCTATCATTCCAAAATTTACTAAAGGAAAAATGGTTGAAATTCCCTTCACTATACGAAATTTCAACTAAAAAGAATTTAGGGAATCGCGATATTGAAAGACAACTAAAAAGCCTCTTTCATTTCTAACGCATTCCGCAAACATAGCGATGCACTCGGCCAAATATGCCAATAACATTTGTTGGGGGGGGGGGTTATTTTTTAATACTTAACTATCAAACAAAAAATAAAATAATTAGATTATTTTTATTATTATGTAAAGTTAAAGGCGACTTTTCTTTGAAGATCCATTTATCTTGAAATCACGAAAATGGTTGCGCGGCAATTTTCTTCCAAAAGAGACAGTACTCGGAATAACAATTTGGATATAATTGGGTCGTATTTATGCCGGAGGCGTTCGCGTTGTTTAGGTCTCTAGACGTTTAATTGTCGCTTCAGCATTTTCCTCCGACGTCCAACTATTAAGAAGGATTATGGATTCCGAGTCTCGGGATTTCGGTGGCGATCTTAATGTTAAGTCGTCTCGTGGCGTGTTTTGCCCATATTTTAAAGCCAATTTGAGTTCCGAAGCTCGTGTAAGTCCTTCACACCCCCCGGAAACATTCGATGTTTTAAGCGCCAGTAAGCGCGGAATGAATAATGAGCTCCAAATTAATCTATCGTAAAATCGGTCTGTCACTAAAAAATAACCCAGACTGAAATGATAGGTATTACCCTAATCTTCGTGATCCGTTCCACTTATAAATCGTTCTATTACCTAATTGAGCGGACCTTTAAATTGTCTATGTCAAGGTACAGTTTCGTGTTAGAGAAAACATTTTTCAGACTGCACCTTTAAATCTTATTATTTTGCTTACAAAAAAGGAAGTACCATCTTTCGTGTCACTCGGCGAGTTATTTTAGAAGAAAGGATGAACTTATAAACGGTTTCTTTTCTTTCGTATAACTTTTCTTTATCTTTCTTGTAGCATCTTCTTCCATCAAGTTTCTTCTTTAGTTTGTTCCTTATAGTTGGAAGGAAAAATTGATAATGGATTATTGAATTGGCTCGTGCCGGCTTCTTCTTCCCCGAGTTTGACGCCCCCGCACCCCCCCCCCCCCAGCTGCCCTCGCCTCGAAACTTCCCAACTTTAAGATAGGATAGGAAGCATCCCAGTTTATGAAATATCGAAAAAAATATATAGACGTAGAATCCGGGAACAATTGATTGGAAAATAAAATTCCGATGGATTGAAAAAAAAAGAAAAATGTATCTTTGAGGTAACAAGATGGAGCGAGGACGAACGATGCCTAAGTTTCTCTTCGAGCCTTATTGAACTAAAGTTATCTAGGCGTAGTAACTTATTTCTGGTGAAATGAAGAGAGTGCGATTAATGTACGTCAAATAGAGGTGCCCCGAATCTTTCCGTTGTTATAGACTTAGATGGCGAACTGACCCTTAGGGTGTAAGTAACAATTGTTAAGAATAGAAAGGACTCCTCGGCCATTTCCGCCTTCGCCGCTCAGCTCCAACTGTAGATTTCCATTGAAGGTGTTGGACACGTGATGGACGCGTATACCAAATAGCCCAGGACTTTTAGGGTTTGACCTAGAACATTTGAACATAAAGATGAAAATTGGTACATGTGTTGTTTTTGACCCAACAAAAAATATACTAAAAGTCCCCTGCTGTAGAGCGCGAGCTTTCGCCGCCATCTTGGAAAATGGCCGCCGGAAATGCCAGCTTCAATGTATTACATGTTCTTCTTCAAAAATTATGAAAATTGGTACACGTTATGATTGGAACCACATGAACATCATGGCCAAATTTTACAGCTCTGTGTTCAATACTTTGGTCGCCATATTGGAAAATGACCGCCGTTAATGTTAGGTACAGTATATTTCACCATGTTGTTGGAAAATTATGAAAATTGATAGGTATTACAATCAGAGCTGTGTGAACCTAGTAGTAAAATTTTGAAGCCATTAATTAGATAGTTTGGCCGCCATGTTGGAAAATGGCCGCCATCAATGTCATATAGATACAGTATATGGTTCAAAAATTATGAAAATTGGTAATAATTATGCTGAAGACCGTCTTAGCATTATACTTGAATATTGAAGACGTGCTACTGATAGTTTGGGCGCCATCTTCGAAAATGACTGCTGGAAATGCTAAATATATTTCAAATATATAAATCTTTTTGAAATTCCTTTTTTGAATAGATGATTTTCATTAACGTAATAAACAACAAAAAATGGATATCTCGAAGCCGAAATTATCGACGCCATCTTTAAAAATGGCCCCTCAACAATTATTACCCTAAATTCTGATAGAAAGAAAAGTTATTCAAAGCTGCAATTCTCAACATGTTGATTAGGGTATATAATTTAATATGGGGGTTTATACATTCTCCTGTTGTTAAAGATTAGATTTAAGACAAATCTCTAACAGTTCGTTCATATTCATCTCGTCAGCCTGAAGATTTTTTTAACAATAATTGCATGTCAGAGGCCTTGATTAGGCGAAGCACCTAGCTGGGGGCTCATCATATTCCAAATTGAACCTGCCGAAAGGCCGACAAGGCACACGGGATCGGCCAGCGGCCCCGACAAACGCCCCTTGAGCAGGTGACAGAAGCTGGACACCGTCAGCGGCGAGCCCAGTCAGAAGGTGGTCGGTGACAGGGAAGGATTAAGGCAGCAGAAGACTCGAGGGGACGGGGAAGTTCTCTCCAAGCACAACAGTGCCATACGGCCCAAACAAATAGTGTATCTGCGAACCCTAGAGGGTTGCCAATAGCGGAGGTGAGCCATGGCAACACCTGAGCGGGAGCGAAACGGCCCAGCAAAACCTTCACGGAATGGGGCAAGGAACGGTCTGAACCAAGGGCGAACCCAAGGAACTCCCGAACCGTCACACCGAACTCGGGCCACGACAAGTCCTTAAGTTAAAAAGGTTAAGAGACCACTTCTTCCATTTACGTGCTGTAACTGGGTGTGGTTATGATAAAGCGTGGTTTAAAGTAATGACAGATAATCAACATCTTACAAATTTGTTGCGCTTTTTTAATGACCATATTGCATCTAAGGAAGTCATAGCTGCTGCCGAAGAGAGATTTCTTTTCGCTTTCTTTAGGGTGATAATTGACACGTCACACTTCAACTATGTAGATATTACACGTATAATGGAACCGTTGCCACACATACTGTCAAGTCCTCATTTGATCTCGCCAAGCTTCATCCAACAACCGACGCCGCAAAACTACATTTTTTCCGAGCGTATCTCCAACAATAGCTAGGAAACGATTTAATCCCGAACAGTGGGGATTGGTTCGCGATCGCGAAAGTCGAAGACCCATTCACACCATTCTCCTTCCGGCATCAGATGAACTTATAACACTCATTATTTGTACCTGCAGTCTGCAGAACATCTTGTATAAAGAACTGTGAATGTAGACGATCTGGATTAGCTTGCTGGGCATTGTGTGGTCATTGTCAAGGTATTAGCCGTAATAAAAAATCTTCAGAATGACGAAGAATATGAACGAAATTATAAAAATGTGTCTTAAATCTAATCCTTAACGACACTAGAATGTATATACCCCATATAAAACGGTTTTCCTAACCAAAATCCGAGTAATATGGCTTTCCTTTTCATTTTTTCCATATTTTAGGATAGTAATATTTCAGCGAGCATTTTTGGAGATGGGTCGATAATTTAGACTCGATAATAGTTATTTTTATGTCGTTTTATACGTTCATGAAAATCATCTACTCAATAAAAAAAATATCGAAAAAATTTATATATCGGTAATATATTTGGCACTTCGAGCAGTCATTTTCGAAGATGGCGCCCAAACTATCAGTAGCACGTCTTCAATATTCAAGTATGATTTTTAGGCGGTCTTCAACATAATAATTACCAATTTTCATAATTTTTGAACCATATACTGTATCTAAATGGCATTGATGGCGGCCATTTTCCAACATGGCGGCCAAACTATCAGACTAATGGCTTCAATATTTTACTATGAGGTTCACACAGCTCCGATTATAATACCTATCAATTTTCATAATTTTCCAACAACATGGTGAAATATACTGTACCTAGCACTCACGGCGGCCATTTTCCAATATGGCGACCACACTATTCAACACAGAGCTGTAAAATTTTGCCACAATGTTCATTTTGTTCCGATCATTATGCGTACCAATTTTCATAATTTTTGAAGAAGAACGTGGAATACATTGTAGCTGGGATTCCCGGCGGCCATTTTCCAAGATGGCGGCGAAAGCTCGCGCTCTACAGCAGGGGACTTTTAGTATATTTTTTGTTGGGTCAAAAACAACACATGTACCAATTTTCATCTTTATGTTCAAATGTTCTAGGTCAAGCCCTTTTTGGCCTATCTGTCCTGGCCTAAAAGATAAAACCGGCGTTATACTTGGGAAGCGCGAGTGTGTCCCGTCCCTCTTATTTCTATCTGTAGAAAAGTATCGACAATTTTCACTTCCTTTCTCTCTTTCTTTCTTCGCCAGTCTTTTTTTTTTCTTCTCTCTCGTCAGCCTTTTTATTTGGGAATGGTATTTGTAGCAGCGAACTTTTCGATATAGGTGATAGTTGTAACGTCTATAGAAGATAAACGACGTTTTTTCGTGTTTCGGACTCATTTTTTTCGCGCTACGAACGAGAAAAGGAGAGAGAGCCGAGTTCGGGGGTTACGCGGGCTTTGCATGGCTTTGTCTCTGATGAGCTCGTTTATATAAGGCTTTAAATCGCCGTTTGTCTGCGAAAGATGTTTTTTTCGCTTTTTACTAACTGATGCTCTATTAATTCCGCGATATTTTGTACGAATGACGTTCCAGAACTGATACATTTTTGAAACGAGGCCATTAAGTCAGGGTGCTTTGACGAACGTGGTTAAATAACTTTTGTTAAACTAAAGATAAACGTTTTTAAGGTGGATTTAGGCCAGACTTTAGTGGGCGGAAAATATATTTGGTGAAACCAAAATAATTTTGTTGGCCTGCACAAGGTGTTCGTCAGTACGCTGTCTCGGGTAAACACGTCAGACGTATTTTGTTACAGTCTTGACAGAGGAGGTCCGAGCTGTGAGGTGCCGTGTTTTTCTTCTCTTTTTTCCCCCTTAATCTCTTGGGCAGCTCGAGCTTCTTGGCGCTTCTCTTACTTTCCGGCCGAGAGACATCAAAAATAGAAATCTGATGCCGAATCAAATCAAAACTTTTTCAAACGCGCGTCTTTGGCCCATCAGCTAGAAGCTAGAATTACTTTTGATCGATCTTCTCTTTTATGTACGCCCGAAGTACCTCGCGTCTTGGAATAATTAACTATACGGAGACATAGCTCGTTTGAAATTTGTCAAAGTTGTTAGAACTAAATCCGCGTGGCCAGATGGTGGAACTTTGAGAGAGAGCGCCGTTTAAACGATACTCCTTCAGTTAGTTATTCCACTCTTGGAGATTCTGGCAAGTATCTAGTGTAGGAGTCCATCGAATTTTATTCGGCAAAGCTCTCTTTTTGATTTGGCGAGGCGATGGACGGGAAGCCGTATCAAATATATCACTGGTAGAAATGATTTTATCCAGATTATTTTCAATCTGACCCGATTCTCTCTCTGCTATTTACGTATCTTCCGGGGAATTTTAGGCCTAAATTAATATGATTGAAATTAAATTTAGAAGAATTTTACCGATACATATTTTCTGATAGTAAATCAAATTAGGAAATGGAAAATTAGATTCAAACGCGGTATTTTCTAGATAACGGGTTTCAGGTTTGGCGAGTAAGATAAAATATCAGACCTAAAAATAGTTTTAGAGATATTGCACAGTGAATAAAATACTATATTTTTTAAATGGCTTTAATTAAGAGAGTACATCGAGCTAGAGTCTGGTTAAACAGCTGCCAGCTCTTCGCGCAGTTTTTATAGAGATCCTTCAATTACTTTCTCTCGAAGGAGAAGCGCTTACAAAAAGTCTACCCGGGATTAAGTTGACATCTCATTTAAAATTTCCCATAGTTTTTATTCCTTTAGGATCTTACGCGGGCTAGTTTGATTAAACGCGAGAGAGAGAGCCTTTACACACCGATTATTTTTTGGCTCAAATATAAATTGGTTTCAACTTGTCCGTATTAAATTTCCGAGTTGAGCTTTCTGTAAAGGATACGGCGGCCATGTTCCTAAGTTTAAGTTAAGGGCTAGTTTCGAGTCGGTAAACGATCTCTCCTTTGCCAGTGTCTTAACGCGGTTTAAGATGTTGATAATAAAAGACGGCTTTTCTGGAAAACACCATGAGGAGGCAGTTATCCGCACTGACCAAGGCGGATGTACAGCGCGGGCAACCATCGTTTTAGACACGGGCGGTTTGGCCATGCACTATCGGGCTAAAACGAGCTTGGAGAAAGCGGCGGAAAACCTCTGATTAATGCCACCGTTTCCTGCTCTGGCATACGACAGAAATTGATTTTAGATCGCATTTTTGCCAAAGACATAGCCCCTATCGCTTACGCTTGACTCTCTTCCAACTCGTATTTCTCCGTTTCCCGCTCTCTATCTCAATGACAGTCTTCCTTACCACTCTCGCCTACCCTTTCGACCTCAAGGGAAACTGAAACCCCCCTCTGATCATTTAACCAAATTATCATGCACTCTTACTAAAATCGGGGTCCCCGCTTGTTTTTGGCCAAAAGGGGTTCGATAACATTGGGTCTCTGGCGCGCCACCAACTGAAATAGCTTATTTAAGCGTCACTTTAGCTTTAGTCCTGGAATAATAGCTTTGGTTTTGAGGCGGAACTCCGGCGTATAACGTAAGTGGGACGTCGATCGGGGGCGAGCTTGACCAGGCGGCCGGGCATTCCAGAGATGACTGCTTTAAGATAGTAGCCTAATCGGTAAACTGTCCGTTCTGATATTGAGGGTCGAGCCTGGCCGCGTACCAGATTTTAGCTTCCGTTGTCACGACCTTCCGCGTTCCGCGTCGAAGAGATTGAGATTGCCCTTTTGGCCGCATCCTATAATACCTTAACCTATTTATTTTAAACGAGAGAGAAAAAAATCTCTGCCCAGTAAAACTTGCTGAGGACAAAGAAAAATAGAGATTAGCCATTGACCAGTGGCCTTTTACTCGCTGGCCTTAATTGAGAGGGTGGAACTGGAACTCTTTTTCCGTCTCATAGAGAGAAAGAAGAGTAAAATTAACTATATAGTTCGTTTGTTCGTGATGTCACGTTATACATCAATCTTCTTTCTCGAGACATTCGTCATGAAAGTTATCCCGCGGAAGTAAGAAACTTTCATTTCCTATTTCCCGGCCGTTTCTTTCGAAAAATTATTCGTGGCTTAGTTTTGAGGCTTCAAAAATACTGCCAGGTTTGTGGGTAACAAATGCGAGGTGAAAGTTGAGTTTCTCTTAAATATGAATAAATAATTGTAAACAAAGATCTGGAACATCTTAAAAAGAAAGTCTCTACCTACAACAACAAACAATTTTTAATCTTTAATTTTTTCCTTTTAATATTCATAAAATCTTGCGTAGATAATTTAATATTTATGGCGTAAAATATGAAGGGGTTAAAATTTTAAATAGTGCTTTAAACGTTGAGACTGCTTTATTACTTACTCGACGATAAATAAGGTTTAAGTAATTATTCATCCACTAAAAGAGATCTGAAAGAGGCGAATGAAGTTCAATTACTTTGAAATGAAAGTTTAAAAATGTAATGGTTTAACGGCGACCGATTTAGGTAATATTTATAAATAAATAAATAAAGTTTCTATTTGGGGAAAGCGCGTGATAAATTCTGTAGGCACACGATTAAAACATATCATGTATACGTACTAAAGAGTAAATAATCAAAGGCTTACGCGTGGACATAAGGAAGCGGGCCGCGACTAATCAATAATTCATTTTCTTCCGTGGCTTATGTTTTTTTACACGGTGGATCGATGGCGAGAAAGGTATTTCTTAGCACCATTTTTTTTATAATCGCTTATTCTTGGCCAAATAATTTGGCGAGCAACGCGACCACCGAATCTACATAGCACCCTTCCACCCGCCATCGATCTACACGCATTCCGAATTACGTGTACTTCGTTCGGGGGAATATTTAATTATAGTAAAATGTACCTACGTCACTCTATATATATAATTACGTCCATGGCTCCGCACAGCCTGAATAAGAGGACAGTGGGCAGTGGGAGGGGGGGCGAAAGAAAGAAACGAAAATATCCCCTGGTCAATTATTAAAACTGATCTCGGAGTGGAAATAATAATGTGTGTGTACGCTAAATATTCCGGAAACGTTTCAACTCTACAGATATACGTCCATCCATCTTCCGATTCAAAGGTTTTAACTCGCGCTTATGGTGAATTTTTGTGCTGCCACGTTAAGGTAAATGTATGCCAGCTTGACTTTCTCGAGTTGCCTCGTAATGGCATCGAGATTGTACGAGACATATCGTGTCACGCGTGTAGTTCGTTATGTTTGTTACGAGTGCATGCAGTGTCATTTACTTGATAATATCATCGACCCGTTATTTTACTTTCCCAGCAAGGTTACGTCCGTTCACCGGCGCTTGAGAAGATCTACTTTCTTTTCTACCGAGATTAAAATTAAGTATTAATGGGCCCTAGTTTTCCCAGCATTTTAACCGAGTGAAGTTGGAAAGAGAATGAAAGTAGCCCAAACACCCTTTATATTTAGCTTAGACTCGTTATTTTTCTCGGGTGTATTTTCCAGCACGACTTGCAGGGTTTTAATATTTAACGAGCCAGAAATCTCATTTGCCAGAGGTTCTGACGTTTTTTAGTTGGCCCTTATATGGTATTCCTTCAGCGACACTTTTTTTTGGTCGGCGGCAGATTCCGAAGAATTAGCAGTGACATTAAAAGCGCTCCGAATTTAATTAAACAAATTGCATTTTGGGGGAAATTTTTTTCTCGGGCCCCGGTTGCGTCTGTAGTAAATCATTGATGATTAGAAGTCAAGCGCTTGCTCTTTTATGGAAAATTGTACGCGTCATTTACCAAGTGTACCTTTAACTAAATGGTGATGACACTTTTCCAACATTGACTATACGCTACGCCGTACGTCTCTTTCGCTGACAAACTTATATCAACGTGCGCTATGAGTTTAGTAAACTTGATTCATTAAATTAAAATTCGTTTATTACTCAACAGGCGGAAAAATAATTCACTTTGACGATGTTACTATAGTTATTTTAGGTCCCAGGCCATGTACAGTGAGTGTCTATTGTAATGAGTTCTTCAATAATTAATAATAAGGTTTTAATTTTCCTTTAATCAAGCTAAGTAGCTTATTCCGTAAGTTTTGGTTGTCGCTCGCGTTGTGTGTACTCGGATAAGTAACTATACTACGCCAGTATTAATAAGATTTTCTGGCCCCTATGACCCGGCTTTGCCGTCATACCATACCTGGTGGGCTATTCAAAGTATCACGCCATGGTTGAAATTGAAATTGAACGTGACCGGACCTATAGGTTTTGGCCGCGCGTTCTAAGTTCGTTAGGGATTCTCAAATCTGCATGGCAGGTTGGTCATACCAGAGGACCCGGCTGGCTATACTTAAGTGAACTCTAGTAGATTCCATTATTAAATTTAGAGCCGCAAAATATCTATTGTGGAAAATTTTCCCTCGAAATTTGGTAATTGAAGCTAAAGAGAATATACGAAACTTTATATTGAACGCGCGGAGCTGAGGACGCGATGTCGAAGCTTTGTTTCTCAGAAATCTAATCGGGTTAGTTCGAGGTATTTATTAAGAAAAGGCGTCTCTAACACGCTCCTGATTCTATCACGATGTGGGTGAATTTGATTTCTATAGATTGAGTGTTTATTCGAATCTCAATTCAATTCAATTTCGGGGTATTCATTTATCTTATTAATACTATATCGCGTTCGAATCCAATACTGCAGGCTTCCCCCTCCTTCCTACATGGAACTAAATCTTCTAGTCTTGGCGATAAATAATAAAATGGCCGTGATTTCTCTGCACGTCCGTCGCTTGTGGTATATTGTCGACGACGCCAAAGCCAAAGCCCAAAAGCAGAAACGTCCACCCCCTCTCCATGTCCCCCGGGAGAAATCCCGCTCTGTTCATCCTCGTCTCTGATTTCCCTTAACCCTTTCCTCTCTCTCCTCTCTGTCCTCCATCCTTCGTTTTACTAAGCGTTCCGTTAATAATTACTCCTTTCTTAAGTTATAAATGAATTTTCTTCCGAAGGTCGTTGATTTCCTTGAGGGGGGGGCTTTGCTAAAGTAATTCGTTCTTTTCCTGGCTCATAACGGACCCGGGGATTTTCCCCCAGCTGATAAAGTACAAAATAGTGGCGCGGATCGAATAGAATATCGAGAAATTTTAACTCAAAAAAAAAAAATATTTCACGAATTAAAAATAAATGATAAGAAATTCTTAAATATTAATCGCGGAAAAGTTTCGTTTAAATTCATTATTTATTGATAGCTCGTAAAAGTCTTTTCCCTTAACTCTGGAGTTTATGAATATATAATGAGAGGCAACCTTCTTATAGATTTTTTGTCCAATAACGTGATGCGGAAACAAATGTGTGTGATCCTCGATACGTATGGGATATTTTCGTTTTGAAATTTTGCCTACCTTATAATTTTGGACAAAAGTTACGTAGGATTCTAGGTTATTCCCCCCATTCATTCGTCTTATAGCGATGGTTTTAAGAAGGTGATTTTTTTCTATAAAAGTCTACTTTCGGTTTTTGCTCCTTTTTCTTTACACGGTTTCGAGAGAAAAATGATCCGGTAAGTGGATCTTATTGAAATTCCTTCTGGAGCGGAAATCAAAGAGAACTTTTACTGGAATTGTTTGAAACTTGGATGGAAAAACCTTCCGAGATACAACAGGCGGGCGGTTGGGGGGGGGGAGATCTTCTCGGCAAAAGGATCCGAGAAAGAAATAACCAAATTCAATTAAATACCCCACCGAATAGGAAAAGAAGAACTGGGACTAAGTTAAATCTTATATTTTGGGTTTTTTCTTCGCAGACCATTATGGCCTGTACAAAACACTTGTAGGCTAGAGAGAACTTGTAAATAGTATTGTTTTTCTAGTAGGTTTCCTTATTGTTTACATTATAATAATGTAGGATATTTTAAAAGCCTTACAAACGCTACTAATCAAAAATAGGCAAGGAAAAATAAACTTCCTTATATTCTCGCAAAGAAGGAAAAACAACAAGCTTTATAGGGAGTTAGGGAGAGACTCGATCCTTACTGGTTTGAGAGTGCATGCTTCGCTTATGTCTGGCATGCAGGGATTATTTTGGTACCGAGGCAGAAGGGTCACATACACCTTGAAATAACAAAAAGAAAAAAAAGGTCAGGAACGTGCCTTAGGGCGGGGGGGGGGGAGGTTCGAACGGTTTCGCTATGACGTCTTAGTTCGTTGTTGGTGAACGCGATAATCGCCCTTAAAAAAACTTATTTCAAAAAGAGAGAAAGAACTTCCTATTGCTGGGAAGAACAATGTTGCGTCGCTTGCCAATTCCTTCATTTCACCCAAGAATATTGAAGAATCGCGTGTCAGCTTCGGGATTTTCGCCTTAGTCTTATTTAAAACGTCTTTGTCTTTACGTTCCTGCGAGAATTGTTTGGCGGAATTTGGCCGGCGGAAAAATCGTTGCGTTGGAGAAATATCGGCTGGGATTGTGGGGGTGGATGGTGGTGGTAAGAATAACAATATCTGAAGAGTCCCCTTATTTCCCCCTCCCCTTCTCCCCCTCGAGCCTGTTCTTCAAATTCGCTAATCGCCACTCTTCAAAAACTTGTTCCAAATGCTAGTCACGTCGACGGAGCTTATCCATTTTTTTTTGCTACGTCTTCCTAATGGACATATTTTTTTCTCTATCTAAAGTCTCTTCTCGGTTTCCTCGGAAGGATTCGAGTTCTTATTTTTCTTGGGATGGGCGCGGTGCATTTCGGGCAACGATCCAAAAAGAGACGAAACAAGACGTTAAAGTTATCCCCGCGCCGTGACAGGCCGCGCGTTGCTTTGACAGATTCCGATAATTACAAACTAGTCCGGCCGTTTCTGTCAATTTCTTCCCAAGGATATAGATAAAGTGATTTTTCAATTATACTCGTGTCAAAGGTGAATCTTTATCCCTTTTGTCTTCCGTTTTCGTATAGGAAATTTTGATTTCCCTCTGAAAGAACCATTTTGGTTAGTTGGGGAAGCGAAGCACCGAGTAGTCCCTGGGCCGCCGCGACTAATCCTGGTTACGTTACTTTATGTTAGAAATAAATATGATCGAATGAGGTGTTTCTTTCGTCTTTGGGGGACAGATCTCGGCCCTTTTTTGAGGACGCGAGGGAACGCGAATACATTTTATTTTGGTTCCAGTTACGCGAATACGAGTTATAAATCATCCGACGAACTTTAGATCTCCGAGCTGACTCCCGTTTTTGTTTTTCAAGCGACTGTCGCATTTATCATCCCACTCTTTATTCTACGTCATAACACAGAAAGCTAAACAACAAAAATACACGCCTTGGTTTTTCCTTATAGGCCTACGAGGCGTTTTTATTAGTTTAACGTCAGTCTGAGGTTTACGCCAGTCTCCATTCTCCAAATTGCAGATTAAGTTGTTTACGAGACTTGTCAAAGTCCCGCTTTTAATTCTTTGTATTCATTTTATCGAGCTAAAGAGTACCGTACCGATAGATACACTAGAGGAATAACTTTAAAATACCGATACCATCCCGAAAGAGAAAAAGGAAAAACAAATCCTCTTGGTGTTTTCTCCCGTGACCCCAAAAAATGGTTGAAGATCCTGGGGGTCGAAACAAGAAAAAGTCCTTGACTTCATTGACGTAAAATGCGGCTTTACATTTATCCAAAGCCCCAGAATGTAGTTGGAACTCGCTTCTTCTTCTTTTTTTATACTCGAGCCTGGCACATCTATATAGGCGCGAAGAGGGAAAGATACTCTGCCGGAATAACAACCGAGTTATGGATCGTTTCATATTGACACCTTGTTTCCAGAGAAAGCCCAGCTTCTACACTCTTAAGACTCTAGAAACGAAAAACCCGACTATTCCCATGGCGGAATCCCGCCCCCTCCCAATCCCATTCTACCATGCGACCACCAGATCTTCGTCGCTCGAAGTAAATTCACTATCAAACAGCGAGGACACCCGACGAGTCTTAAGTCTTTCGTGTTGATTACTTCAAGTAGCGTATTTCAGAGTGAAGCGAACAATGGTGGAAGAGTCTCACGCCCTCATCATTGGGAGAGCTTTGGGGTATAAGTTTCTCGATTCCCTTTTTACGTCGGTTTTCTTTCTCCATTGAGCGTTTATGGGGGAAAGTGAAGCCTGGGTTCACTTGGGGTGGAACGGGGCTGGTGGAGGTGGGACAAGGTGGCGGACCCGGGCGAAAGTGGAATACGGGCTGACACGGGCAGTTTTTGTGGTTCGCTAACCTGGAAATATTTCATCCCTGGATAGGCAGGCGCGCGGCACGTTTCGAGGGGTACAAACGTACGTGGCCAGTCGTCCAAATTTACGCCCTTCTACTTTTTAGATACTGGCCTTTTTTTTTTACCCCTATACTGATTTTTCTCCGCGTATCCTGGGGCTTGTTCTATATATATATATAAAGACGCAATTGGGAATAAGCTGGCTGGCAATAAGTCTAAATGTAAGCCATACGCCTACTTCCGAACCACCGAGGGAATGTTGTTGTACGGGCGAGAGGAATTCCTCTATTTTGTCTGGGTTTACCTGTAGTCATATGCAAATATGAAATTAATAACGAGTAATCGAAGAAACGTGTCAATATCCCTTCGATTTTTTCAATCCATCTTTTCGAGAACGTTTTGCCCTCGTGCACTTGATTTCTCTCTTTTATTCTCTCTCTCTCTCTCTCTCTCTCTCTCTCTCTCTCTCTCTCTCTCTCTCTCTCTCTCTCTCTCTCTCTCTCTCTCTCTCTTCTTAGACTCTTACTTTTATTTGTTAACGGTCGAACTAGAAATGCTGGAAACAAGAACGACCCCTCGCCTTTTAAGAGCTTTTTCGAGTGAGTGAGGGGGGAGGGGGGATGCCAAGAAGGAGAGGAGATTCTAGGAAATAAAAAATAGTTTATTTGAACTAGTAAAGCGCCCCCGCCCGACCTTACTTTCATTGGGTTAACTGGCTCTGTTTCATTGCGTAGAGAACCTTCGGGGTTAGGGGTCTCTCTTAAACCTGGGAATGTATCGAACGTAAACGTCATAAATATTTGTAGAGACATAAAACGTCAAGCTCTTATACGTTTTTTTCCTATATTTGGAAGGTTTTCAAAATGTTTTATTTGTAATAGTCTTAAATATCTAATAAGGGAAATGATTCTTTATAAATGGACTCGGTTTCGTGTCCAGCTGTATTAAAGCCTCGTTCCTTACTCCTTGGACCGTCAAACCCTGAACTCCGATCTAATAAGATAGTTCCAGCGAGAGACCGCTCACGTCATTCTAATTTTAGAATTTAAGACTTATTTCCAAGTATTCGCTTTGCCTGGCAAGACCAAAATTATCGCGAAACTGTCTTGGGAACTAAGAGTAGTATAGAACCACCGAGCATTTTCATCAAAGGAGTATCAATTATTTTTTGGTAGGAACCCCTGTCGTGTTTTGAGTGTGTCTTACAGAAAAGTAATGTCAATGAATAGGTGCCTTTAATAAAACCTCTTGTTGTGTCAAGAAAGCGGAACTAACTTAGGCAACTTGTTGTTTATTCTCCTCCTATACACGAGTGTACCTTCCCAAAAATCGATGGAGAAACGGAGAGGAGACTGCAACCGCCCCATCCCCCCGTTTAACTTCCTTCGCCGTTTAATTAAATTGTTAATCTCGAAACAAGCGAGCGTTCGGGCTTTTCGTCTCTTTCTCGGACAGTATACAATATAGCCTGCGCTTCTTAACATTCCTACGTGAGATGACAAACTAACGGCTTAGAATTTCAGAGATTTCCGGATTTCCAGCCTCCTATCCTAAGTTTATTGTACATTGTTTGTCCCCGTAAGTGACGCGTCTGAGATCAAGGCCCCCCTCCCTCAGATTATGCTAAACACTATACACTCTCTTGTCCGTCTTCGATACGTATCGTTGGCGTTTCTGCAGTTTAAACTAGTCAGTATCATTCTCTTCGAAGACCTTAAATGATAAACTTACGCTATAGGCTTGGATGGCGCGTATTCTCTTTTCTCCCATTCCGCTTCCGACCAAGTTTCGACTTTCCGTAATCAAATTACGATTCCTTCTATAACATTCTCCCTTCATTTCCAGCCGACTCTGTATTTGCGGGAGCTCTCTCTTTCTCGCGACTCTCAGAACCTGGGGTTTCTTATTTTTAGTCATAGAAGTTCGGATCTCTAGTTTTTCTTCGTTAAAACTTGGGTTGGGAAGTAATTTTATTTATCGTTCGTTCTCCTTTTATCCCTTTCTTCTTTTTATTCGGAACAATGGCCGCCGTACTTCCATTTCCTGCTGTAGCGAAAAAGAGAGTACGCTCCGACTTTTCTAGGAGGAAACGAGCTTGCTTAAGGGTGTGCGCGAGCGTAACTTCTTTCTCCATCTTGAAAGCTTGGCCCAATAATTCTATTCCTTCGCTAATGTCGACGCGTCCAATCCAATCTTGGATTGCCACAGGCTAATTTCGAGACTTAAATTGAATTCAAATTTGATTAAATTTAACGCCGAGCTAAGTAAAATTAAAGACGGTGAATTTCTTTTACTTCGAGCTATGGTCATTCGATTCGGGCTCAAAGTAGCCTCGAGTCTTTCGAGTCACGTGAAATGTATACCTGGCGCGTGCCAGTTCGAGCGACTAGATTCCATTTTCGCTGATCACGTGTCACTAGATCAGGAGACTAGAGGGAGCGGGGGGGCGGGGCAAAGTTACGCTTTGTCTTAAATGTCGAGTGAAACGTGACGGGAACCTCTTATTCCTTTTCTATTTTTCGCTCCTTGCACCGAAATAACGGAAATGAAGCTTTGGCGTTCGTGCACTCGCCGAACGGAATAAGAAGCTAAAGAGAAAAGATGCTATCGTATTTTCCTTCTATTTATATACGTCTACTCTTTCATCGTGAAACTTTTTATAATCCCGACGTGTGTCTATTTCGTGTCTGGGGGATGGGGGGAAGAGGAAATGTCCTTCCTTTTTACGTAATAGACCCGTCTACTGGTAGTTGTTAAGACACGCGCAGTTGGATAATGTAGATCATTTCCAAAACTTGGGGCGAAACATTTTCGGTATCGTATTAATACACCGACTTAAATCAACTGGGCGAAATGTGAAAATTAGTCCGATGGATTGGCTAGGCATTGAAAGCCCGGTGGTGATCCGGTAAAGCCCGTATAAATCTTCGCCTAAGAAAGAAAGAAAGAGAAGAAGGAAAAAATAAAAATAAGCATCGACCCATACTCTATCGTTGCCTACTGAATTGTTTACCAAACATTAAGCTATCTTTCCTTTTCCTCTCCTTTCCTTTTGGCCGAGTCTTTGGGGTTTTCTTTTCAGAGAGAGACTCGCAGAGAAGGGCGCTTACGCCAGATAAAAAATGATAGCGCGGTAGCCTCGGCCCATTCTTTTTTTTTACGTAAGTCTCGCGGCTCGGGCTCTATGGTATCTCGACAAAAAGCCCTTATTAAGCCGGCGCGTATCTGCCTCCCCCCGTAATGTTTAAAAGAACATAACTCACCGCGACGGACCCCGGCCTCTTTTTACACCTACCGTGACGTTGGTCGCGCACCCTTCGCTTCACAGACCCCCATTTTTCCGGGATCATTCTTCTAATGGACTCGAATCTAGCCAGTTCTTTAGTGACAAAATTGCGACGCTAACTTTGAGGTACGATTCCAGCTTGAAAGATAAATAGTCTTAGGTTGTGTAAGACGCCAGAAGAGACGTTCCGCGAGATACACTGTTCTTAAAATGAGACAATCCACCGTTAGGTCTATCGGTTTTCGGACTGGCGATAGCGTGAGAAGGTAGCCCGAAACTTGGAAAGAGACGCGTAAAGATGAAGGAAAGCGGTGAGAAACTGGAAGAGAGAAAGAAAAGGTTATGTTTTATTAATGTTCCAATGATGGGTTGGGTGTGCACGCTCAATGTGGGAAGGACGCTTCGAAAAGCCTTCGGCCCCAACTTGGACGAGTTCAAAATGACGTAACTCTCTCTTATTCACGTTTAGGCCATTGTTAGTTTATAAATTTTTTTGGTGTGGAGACTTTTTCAGTGTTGGAGTATCTGCGAAATAATTTGCGTAAATGAAATATTGAATTATAAAAATAAGCCTTTGTATAGCCAATTCGATTCTGGTTTCGCGAGCATCGAGGACCCAGGATATTTAGGGATAATCTGCAGAAAAGGTGATGATTATTTCCCTAACTCTAAGCGGAAATCTCAATCTCTGCTCGGTCGTTATCGAGGAAAAACGTTACTTTAGAAGTTAGGATATTATCATCCTGAAGAGTAAGAAGGCGCTTACGACTCTACTCCCGGAAAAGAGCTAGTGCGTAGCTGGGTGAGGTATATCCTGATAGTCCTTGTGGCCCTCGCGCGCCCTTATAAGCGCGCCAGTAGAATACGGTTCGGAAAGAAAAAGCTGCACGGGTCGTTTCGCATCATCCATCTTGGCGTCGTCTTTTGACGTCACGTTCGATCCCTCTGCCAAGAAATTGATGCGCCGCCTTGCCTTTCGCGTTTCTATACAGTTATAATGGAGGCTAAGCTATAAAGTCGACGAAAACTTTGCTACCCAAAAGTTTTCCACTCTTCTTTTCCCATCGGTGACTTCTCATCTCTTTTCTATCGAGAGTCCCGGTCACACGGAACGGTTAGGCCCAAAAGACAACCCGAGGGTAAAGATCATCCACTAAGGTGAACCGGCGATTATTCAGTCAGAGAGTGGCGACAGTTTGTACCAGGGGCTTCGATGAACCAAACCGTACAGGAACATTGTGTCAGAGCTTAGTGAAACTTTGGAGAAGGGTTCGACCCATTGATGTTGTTAGAATATTTCTAGGCAAACATCGACTTACGAACTTCTATATCGGCTGGTCGATTCATTTGGGCTACGCGAATGAAAGGGGTGTTTCGTAATAACAGTGTCAGAGGTGGGTGGGGG
>JAEQBA010000187.1:72773-158139 GCA_019434445.1 Phalangium opilio | reverse complement strand
AATCTTCATGACCCCCTGCCGTAGACTCGGCTACACTGGTTTTGGTGGATTCCGTGTGCTGTAGGAGTTTGAAGGAACCCGTATCCACTCCAGTGAAGTCCACGAAACCAGCATTCTTAATGGCGTCCAGCGAGGACAGTACCCAGTACCGCACGGCCCTGTCCACGTATGTCTGGATATATTTCCAATATTCGGTTGCAAAGCCTTCGTTAAGGGCCTTTAGGCGCCGGAACAGCACCGCCGGCTCTTTGGTGATCTGGTCCCTGGTGCGGAACATTACCTTAAACGGCTTAGGGAGTTCGCTAGCTCTCATTACTGAGAGCGCCGCATCCCCCACCACCGAGGAGGCTAAGTTCTCCTTCAGCCATTGACCAGTAAACGTATCCTCACAGGAGTAAACCAGGGCCCCGGCCGTCAGGCTAAAATTCGCAAGGCGCGGTAGACGGCTCCCCGAAGGTATCCCATCCAGCGCCCCTAGAATCGCCTTCTGGATTGGGCCCACGTCTTCCTCCGTGATGACCGCCTTCGGATAGCCTTTTTTAACAATGGCCATCTTTTCTGCGCTGGCGGCGTCACTATAGGACTTAGCCTTTTTTGCCGCTGCCTCCTAGGTGCTGGGAGAGGGAGTCGAGTCCTCCGTTCTAGGCCTTTTCAATTGGGTGCCACGTGCCACCGCACCCCCAGCGGGGGTGGAGACCGTTTCAGACCCCGATTTGGCCTTTTCTTGAGCAATCTGTCGTTTACGGCGACGTCGCACGGTACGTTTCGAAGCCTGACCAGTCACACGCACCGATAAATCGGCACGCGTATCGCTGGATACAGGCCCTAGCGTAGTGGTATCAGTGTGGGTTCTGCCCTGAGCAGACCCCTGCACCGTAGGTGTTGTAGTTTTAGAGTTGTTTAATAATGTGTTATCCATAAGAATCCCACGAGTAAGGGGGCAAGTAAACGGTCACCACCCGGTAGTCCCCCACCCGGGTGGAAGGCTAGATACAACGGGGTGTCGCCTGGTGCCCCGAGGGGATCGTTAGCGATACCGTAGTTTTACTTCCCCGGTAACATGCAGCCCTCGGCACGATGCTTCAACACCTTGGCTTGAGAAGGACGCGTATCCGCTTAGCCCACAAAACGTAGTGGTTACCAGCTTTCACCACCGAGGAGGTGTGATACAACGCATTGATGAGGACCCAAGCTAGCGTGTGTAGAGTTAAGAACGCGAGCGGGAAGCCAAAGCAAGGGGGGAAAGAGAGAACACCCCATCTAGCTTGCGTCCCCAACTTCGAGAGCCAAATGCAAAGAAAGGAAGAGGTGGTAGGGTTGGCGATTGGGTGGATGGACTCCGATAAGAAAAGAGGAGTTCATTCCAACCCGTGCTATAATATTTCCTTTTGAGAAATGGAGGATTTGCTTTAGCTATGCATTTCCCCATATATCGAAAGGTAATATTAACCCTTTCTTTTAACTTGGGGGTTGAATCTCGAGGCACAGAGTGCTGCCAATCTTTTTGGCAATTAACCCCTTCCATTAAAAGAAAGGATCCATTGGTTAGGCTAACCGAAGTGGTAGCACGGGTTGTACCTTTCGGGCGCATTAAGAACATTCTTTCCGCGCCGATAGATAATGAGGCAATTGTTGAATGAACGCCACGTTCATCATCGGAGTGCCATCCAACACTATCTTCTTCATCCCTGTAGAGATTAACCACCGCAGCGTTGTAGCGCACTTTAGTTTCTTTCTCTACCTTTGCTTTCAGCTTTTGGAGGGTCTCAGGCCAGTGCCCAATACTCTTTTGGGACACTTTCCCATAGGAGTAATTGGAAAATTTTTATATATGCATACGTAAAACACCTTTCTAGGAAGGTATACGTTTCCACCCTCGTAGAGATCTTTGAACTCAATCAAGAGGGCATCGATAGTATAAGCCTTTACCTGCCATTCTTCATTTGTTGTTTATTGGGGTGGGGTTGGGTATTCGACGTCTTACTAGAAGGGTGAAGATGCAAGACAAACACCTACCTCTTTTCACTAATGATTCAACCTCGCTAACGCTAGACAAGATGTTAGAATGCAGTCAGTTGTGGAGAGTTAAGGCCTTTTAACGGGATTGGTCAGTCTAAGGTTTAAAAAAATGTTCTAGAAGTTTCTCGGGCCAGGTACCAGGATAGTGACTCAAGGTCTTTTTGCTTGGGGCCTAAATCAGCGTGATATTTCTCTGGGTTCTTGGAAAGTATTTTAGTTGCTAGGTATTTCATTTTCCACTGGGGATATAGGGGTATAGGATAGTTCTAGAAAGTTATGTGTCAAATTTGATGGGCTAGTTCCTTTTCTATTGTACGAAAGAATTTCTTTTCAGTTTATTATAAAGGGATAGGTTTAAGTTTAAAGGGCTAGTATTATCTTTATAGTGTTAATTTAAGGTATTTCGTTGTTAATTTAAAGATTAATTGAAAATTTAATTTGATTTTCGAAACAAGATGGTTATATATCCCCACCTCTTCTTGAAAGTTCTTCCCCGAACTTGGCATATCCATCTTACCATCACCATAATAAAAATATTTTTTTTATAGATTAAGTGATTAAAATTAAAATAGGGGTGAACGAGTAAAAAATATTTATCTTCTATACCTGCTGGATGTATTTTCTTTTAAGGAATAGAATTCCGGCTTCAAGCAGCGTCTATGAGGGGTTTGATAATGGGGACTGGTAATATTATTAGTAATTTCAATGTCCTGGGTATCTTCCGATTTCTCATTCGGGGTTAAGGGGATATTTTTAATACATTCATTTTTTTGATGACCATTGGCATAACAAGTTAGATAATTAATAGATGGGGTAGGGAATATCCCAGCGTCGACTCTCAATCTCATTTCTTCATATTTTTGGGGGTAGCAGAACTTCTGTCTTTATGGTAAGGGTCATTGATTCTAGGGTAGCCAGTAGAAGAGTTTTTATCAACAATGATTTTCTTGGGGTAATTTAATCTATTGCGTTGGACGGTAGGGAGACTTTACAAGAAGAAATGAGTACCATCATCGTCGATTCTGGTCTCATATGAACGTCTTTGGGGGTTGCGGGGAGGTCTAATATTGGCAACAACTTGCGTTTGCGTTTGATTATCTAAGGATGAGGGAGGGTTCGAGTCGTTTGCGTTTGATTATTAAGGATGAGGGAGGGTTCGAGTCGTTTGCGTTTGATTATCTAAGGATGAGGGAGGGTTCGAGTCGTTTGCAAGTAATTGAGGGTCGACATTTGGATTTTCAATGGAGGGCTCAATAATAGGCCTATTAAGAATTAAATTTTGTGTTAAGGGTTCCAGCTCCCAGACCTCTTCGTTTAAGGCATTAGAATTGGGGGTTTGATTTTCAGATTCAGTTACTTCGATTGTACCCCAGTAGCACCACAGAGTCGGCCCGACTAGTCGGCTGCTAGTCTGCCCGTCTTTCTAACGACTGGTAGAAACTTAGTCTTGTGGCTAGCCGGTGTGACGTCGAAATGTCCTACCCGCGAAACAGTCGGCCGACTGGCTTTCGTTGAACGAAAACAGACCTTCGGCCTTACCTTAAATACCATGTTTTCCGATGATAATTGTTTTACTAAATGGACTCTATATACAATTGAAAGGTTTCATTAGCCGACCTTGGCTTCAGAGGCTTGCCAACTGTTGGCCGTTTGATGTTTTTCTATCAATCCGACCTTAAATATCCAGCAAACGTTTTCCCTAGCCGACCGTAGTTTCCTACGTTTGCCGAGTGTCGGCCGTTCGAATTTCAGTTTTCTACTTAACCTTAAATATCCAGCTAAGGATTTCATTAGCCGACCTTGGTTTCATAGGTTTGCCGACTGTTGACGTGCGTAGTTGAACATTCGACCCGACCTTAAATATGCAGCAAACGTTTTCCCTAGTCGACCCTAGTTTCCTACGTTTGCCGAGTGTTGGCCGTTCGAATTTCAGTTTTCTACCCGACCTTTAATATCCAGCAAAGGATTTCATTAGCCGACCTTAGTTTCATAAGTTTGCCGACTGTTGGACGTGCGTAGTTGAACATTCGACCCGACCTTAAATATGCAGCAAACGTTTTCCCTAGCCGACCCTAGCTTCCTACGTTTGCCGAGTGTCGGCCGTTCGAATTTCAGTTTTCTACCCGACCTTAAATATCCAGCAAAGGTTTTCGTTAGCCGACCTTCGCTTCAAAAGTATGCCGACTGTTGGCCATTCGAAATTTAACTTTCTACCCGACCTTAAATATCCAGCAAAGATTTTCTTTAGTCGACATTGGCTTCATAAGTTTGCTGACTCTTGGCCGTTCGCCGTTTAACTTTTACCCGACTCTTCAATGCCCTTGGGTCGGCCTAAATATAATTGTTTCCCAAAAACCTGTTTCCTGACCGTATTGTGAGGTTGAACCTGACTCTTAAGTAAGTTTCATTTTGAGGCTCTCCGTACTCGTAAGTGTAGATACCTTTCACAGTGCATTTAACTCATGCTCTCTTGTAGGTAGGTGCACTTACGTGATAAGGGGTGCTTGATCTTTGTAATAGTTTTATGCCTAAGTGCTATACATCAGTAGTAAAATAGATATCAGTCAATGTTTTGCACTTTTATTGAGAAGAAAACAGCTCGTTTTCAATCACAGAAACGCTTTATCACAACTGTCTCAACATGTGAAAAAGGTAATGAAATTAAATATTTGCAAAATTACAATAAATAACTCTTAAGCAAAGGACGTATTTCGGGAGGTTTCTTCTTCATCGTCATCATCAGTAAATTGTCGACGTTGGTCTCCATTTAGTCGTTTTCTTTTGTCCACGTCCTCCATATCGGTCCTTAGTGTGTTTTAGCCACGTTTTTATGATGGTTTCCACTTCAAAAGCTTTGGCGTGTTTGAGTTTTGGAGTATTTCGTACAGCATCTAGAACAAATGGACAAGGACGATACGCTTAACTGTTTAGCTTTTTAGTTACATTGTGTTACAATCTATTCAACGATAACAATGTTTCTAAGGCGTAGATATTGAAACCCAACCTTTTCGTTTCTACCATTCCAGTTCATTTGCAGAACAAGATTATGTGCGAAAACAGTTTTCAAAATACGCCTTGTTGTGTCCGAGATTTGTTTACCCCCGTAACTTCCAAGAAGATACACCTTTGAAAAAATGTAAAATAGTAACAACTTTAGAGCACAATATGACCACATTAGATAGTACCGCTTTCTTATAATTGTCTGCGTTTTCCAAAATGACTTCAAATTCGTTTAAATCGGATATTGACGTCAAAGGAAACCTTGGAAAGTCCGAGGATTGACCAGAGAAAGAGAGATCCTCATTTCTCAAAACCTGAATTTTTAATATTTTATCCATTTTTTCATTTAATTCGGACAACATTCGAAAGACGGCTTTTTGGAATTTTTCTTGAGACATTACATCTGAAATTAGATATTATGCACTATGTCTCTTCCATTAAATATAACCATCACTTATTCAACCTGATGGGTAGGCGCGACTGATTATTCGTTTACTGCTTGGAAGTTTGGTGGCGTAGTGAAGATCATCTTTGTTAACATTATGTTTTTCTGAGCCGAAATCCTGTGGCACTATGTTTATGTTTTCATTCGAAACTGTAGCTTCCTGGCTTCGATGTTGAGCTATACATGAAGGCATGAATTCTACTTTAAATATTCCTTCAAGCGAATTTGATTGTATTGCCAACCGTTACGGTTGCCGTTGGGTTTTACATTTTTGTTTATAATTACCTGGATCATTCGTACCATTTTCTTTGTCTAGGCTCTGACAATCTGTTTGGAGCACCATTTCTCCAGCTGTTTTTTGAGGCTCTTCAGGCAAAGGTTTCGGAGTTATAATGTTTGGTTCAATGGAAGCGGTTTTTTGAGCTGTTGTCTGAGATTGACCTGTTGAGACCATTGAAGTAGTTGCAAATTCTTGGAACGCAGCTTTGTGTAAATTTCGATTGTTTTAATAAAGGGAAAGAATAATTCTAATAAGCCTCTAAAATAGTTTTCAGCTCAAGGGGAGAAGTCCATAGTAAAATTAATTCTTTTCTTTGAAAACGTACGAGGAAATTGTCTTAAGACGGAATTAAGTATTGAACTATGCATCTTAGATTCTTAACATCACATTGTTAAGTTGTTTAAACAATTTTTGGGTTTTCAAATCATATATTTCTTACGAGGTTTCTCGTAGTTTGGCTTGAAAACTGGAGGTTTTGGCAGCTTCACCAACTTTGCAAACTTTTTTGAACTTAAGTTTCCTACTTTGCCTTTTGGCCCTTTATCTATGTAAAAATATAATAATTAATGAGAAAATGATATGGTTACATGATCAATTTAACGTTTTGTTTTTGTAACATTTAAATTTAGCCCCTAAAATATTCTGGTATTTTAGACAAATTAGTTTACCTTCTTCCATTGATAGATTTTTTCTCATTGGTTGTCTAATGCTGTTGGTAGATTCCTCACTCCAGTACTCACTCTCTTGCTCTGTACTGTAATCACACATTCGAATAGTAGGTTTTTTTTGTTTCCCTCTCCCGGTAACGTTATCAGTGTCCTCATTGCCAAGGTCAGACGTTAACTCTGCTTTAGAACAAAGTTCTCTGGCATAACCATAAGTTTCTAAATGATAAAATTAATAATTTGTTACTATGCGGTGTGAAAAGGTTAAGAACGTGAAACCACAGGGTAGAATTATGAGTTCTTCGGTATGTTTTGACGGTATATTCTCTCCAATTTGGTTCAGGATCACCACCGTTCTTTATCATCCTTGTTATTTCGGATGTTTTTGTTGTTTTACTAGGCCACTTGCGTATCGTTTCTGATACGCACCATGATGCAGGCACAACTTCAACCGTGTCGTCGTTTGTAAAATTCACAATTGCGTACATCTATTATCTGTTTTAAGTAATTTGCTAATGAATTGATACACAAATTGCTTTCCGAAAACTAGTTTGATAAATATGGTCTAATCTCTAACAACTATGAAGCAATGGAATGATGGTCACAGTTTCATTCCTATTTGGGAGAAGCAGGCACTTTTCTGTTATAGATGACGAAGGATAAAGTTTCAATTGACGTTCAATTGTTCCGTCGAAAATTCCAAGCTTTGATGATTCAAGAGGATAATCAAAGAGATCATGGTCAAATACGCAAATTTGTCCGAAAACAAATATTACTTTTCGAACATTTTGAAAAATCCCTTTCACTACCAGTATTTCATCCGTTACGAGTTTGAAACAATTGTCACCCTTATAGATCGATATAATAAATTTAAACAGTATGAAGAACTTTGTAGCATATAGAATTCGGTGTTAATAAAGTCTTATTGCAGTGATAAGGACGTTTCAAACTCATTTCAAATTTCCTCTCTTTCTTAAGGAAAAATGACTCTGATTCCCCCATCCTTTTTAAAACTTGCTGCAGTGGTCTATTTGGTGAGCGTATAGATTTTTTTAAAAATTGCAAAAAGTTTTCAAAGGGGAATGCGCTATACCCGTCTATTCTCCCAAACGTCTTAACATCGTTGGCTACGTGGGTTAAAACGTGAACGTTCATAACCATAAACTCCATTCCATAAACTTCAGGGCAAGTATTCACAAATAATTCTAGTAAATCATTGGCATAGTCACTGTGAGTTTTATGTAGGCCAGGGTGAGCCAAAATATAGGCAGCACAATGGAATAATCTGAAGTGATTGAGCACGTCATCTCTGAGAACATTCATCAAAACCACTGGGCCTGTGTACAACATAAATTGCCGAAATTCTGTTGCTTTCCATTGGTCTACGTGCTTAAGTGTTCTAGGTTTACGTGCAAATTCCGCAGGAATGTACTTCCGGCAACGTTCCATTTTGCCATTTAGAACCCCAAGTTGTCGACTTCCAATTCTGACCCGCAAGTGTCCGCGTAAATAGGAATGGAGCAATTTTTTGGTCACACCCAAGCACATAAGGTGCATATAATCTAGGGGAAACTGGTTTACCATGTCAATATCAAGCAAAGTTAGGGGAGATAGGCTTCCTAGAAATGGTGACCATCATCGTCTTTTTTCCCATATGCCTCATCAAAACGTGGCTTCGCACATCTTTTCTCATCAATAAATAATGTTCGGTGGTTATACCTTAATCCCTCAATTGTGCACTTGTCACATGAACTGAAGCCAGTATGCCCTTTAGTGTTTTTTACAAATGAGCGGGCTGGAGTATCAAGAATAAAAGGGCCTTTGACATCACTGTTGAGGAACCATTGGCCAGTGTATTAATTCCAATAAAATTTGCAAGTGGTTAACAGTAACAAGTACTTTATTAAAAATAACTGATCAATAATTCAATTAGTTTCTCTATGTCGAGAATTCTATTCCTTTCTTAATTATCTCTGTGTCAAGAGATTCTGGAATATGTCTCTTTCTTTGGTGAGAGACCAAGTCGTTCTGATTTTACAATGATAATTTTCTTCTATTTATATGGTTATTATGAGTGTTTTTCGAATAGTACTTCACTAATATTTTAAGCTAAGTAAACATTTAAGATATTAAAGCATTTTAAGACAAGTGCACATTAAGTAGTTAAGATTTATTTCTGGAGTGTTCTTTACGATCAAATTTCAATTTTATTCTTATTTTTTATCATATTTCTCAACACTCCCCCCATAATGAACGTCATAAGTTCATTATCGCTCTTCTTTGTTAAGTTCAAGTGGGAAAATTAATTGTATTGGCCTTTTAATAATGTTTCTATTAGGCATTCTAATATTGCAAGATCTTACGATTCCATCACGTCCTTGAAACAATTCTTCAATGATTCCGGTTTTCCATATTAGCCGTGGAGTCTTATCTGCAATGAGTGCGATGTCACCTACTGTGAGCTTCGGGCCATTTATTTGGACAACGCCGCTGCAGAGGGTACGTTTACCAGACGTCTACTTGAGTTGGACCAAGCTTCCTCTCTATTTCTAAATTCTCGCCCCCATTCTCGAGGTCTTGTCTCTCTAACTTGTTCATTGTCTTGTTTACAAAGAGCGTGTGTCCGCTCCATACTACAGATTTCCCTTCCTAAGAATTCCACTAGTTCCATTACTTTCCAGGCCTCGGCCTCCTTTTTTATTCTACCAAATTCAAGAGCTATTTCTTGCGGAATGTGTTTCATAATTACTGGAAAAAGCAGCCCTCCATACGTCTCTGTTACTACACCCAACGTTTCTAATCCTCTTATTTGTACCTCTATGGTGTCATAAAGACGCCTAAGCCCTACCAAATCCGTGGCTCTCCTTACTGGAGTCAGATTGAGAAGTGTATTCATATGCTCATTTATTATGAGGTCTTGTCTACCGAATCTTTCCTTTAGAATTTTGATGGCGTTTGTATAATTGGCTTCGGTACGTGCCAAATTCGAGATGGCTCTCAATGCTCGTCCTTCTAATTGGGAATGAAGGTAACTGAACTTATCTGTGACTGGCATGTCTTGAATGTGAACGGTGTTTTCGTAATCGCTCCAAAAATCTTGCCATTTTGATATAGATCCGTCATATTTTCCTATAGTGAGCTTCGGTAAATTTATCGTCGTCAGATGTCTCCTTGACGGTTGAGTATCTGGTATAATGTTCTGTGACTGGGGTGCTGTTCCGGTATTACTTTGCTGTAAATAATTCTCTACCACAGTTAGTGTATTGGTTATTGTGCTGGTGAAGTGTAATGCTTCCTTAGTTACATCCTGTAAGAGTTCCAATGAGATCTCTTCGTCGATTGTTTCGTTAATCCGAGTGAAATTTCGTTCTACTTTCATCAGTTGGTTCTGTAGTTGTGTCAACTTTTCGACGCTTGGTATAGCTTCGCTCATTTCTTCTTCGATTTCTAGTCTGCAGTTGTTCGCATGTACTCGATTCGCATCGCGCTTGATGAGCGCACGTTCTAATTCCGACATGGTACGGAATTAATTTTATTAAATTCTTTAATACCTGACCAATCTCAACGCTCTGTTCTTGTGAAGTCAATCAGTTTCCCGGGTTTCGGCACCATAATTTTGTTGAGGAACCATTGGCCAGTGTATTAATTCCAATAAAATTTGCAAGTGGTTAACAGTAACAAGTACTTTATTCAAAATAACTGATCAATAATTCAATTAGTTTCTCTATGTCGAGAATTCTATTCCTTTCTTAATTATCTCTGTGTCAAGAGATTCTGGAATATGCCTCTTTCTTTGGTGAGAGACCAAGTCGTTCTGATTTTACAATGATAATTTTCTTCTATTTATATGGTTATTATGAGTGTTTTTCGAATAGTACTTCACTAATATTTTAAGCTAAGTAAACATTTAAGATATTAAAGCATTTTAAGACAAGTGCACATTAAGTAGTTAAGTTTTATTTCTGGAGTGTTCTTTACGATCAAATTTCAATTTTATTCTTATTTTTTATCATATTTCTCAACAATCACACCTAAATATTTTGCTACCATAAGCAAAGCCATTATTTGCTAGATGGCTGAGATCTCTAATTAATGGTCCCAAATATTCTTCCAATTTACCTGGCTTTTTCTCCCCACAAAATAATCCCACAACAAACGGTCTTCCAATTATACCCTTTGTGAAACTGTAAACTGCTGCCAAAATTGGCCAAAGGCTTTTAAGAGGGTTCTTAAATAGTGGTAGACCATCTATGTTTATCGCAAACGATATTGTATTTGGATAGTTTGGAGAAGTGTCTAGAAATTGGGTAATTCCTTGAGCAAATCCAACATGGTTATACTCCCCACCTTCTATGTTGGTAGTTGAGGTCTGCCGAGGTGTGGTAACACTGTTAATAAAAAAGGGACATGATTTAACCATTTGAGGTTCATAGTCATGCAACCCAGGGCCAACCATTTATGGTTTGAATACGAACCCTTTAAAATGGTTCAATATTGAACCTCTAAAAATGGTTCAATATTGAACCTTTAAAAATGGTTCAATATTGAACCTCTAAAAATGGTTCAATATTGAACTTTTAAAAATGGTTCAATATTGAACCTTTAAAAATGGTTCATATTAATACCATTGAAAGGTTCAAACGAGTACTTTTGAAAGGTTCGAACGAATACTTTTGTAAGGTTCGAACGAGTACCTTTGTAAGGTTCGAACGAGTACCTTTGTAAGGTTCGAACGAGTACCTTTGTAAGGTTCGAACGAGTACCTTTGTAAGGTTCGAACGAGTACCTTTGTAAGGTTCGAACGAGTACCTTTGTAAGGTTCGAACGACTACCTTTGTAAGGTTCGAACGAGTACCTTTGCAAGGTTCGAACGAGTACCTTTGCAAGGTTCGAACGAGTACCTTTGCAAGGTTCGAACGAGTACCTTTGCAAGGTTCGAACGAGTACCTTTAAGAGTGTCACGTAACACCTTTAAGAATGGGAGATTTTTGGTGGGATAGTAGTAGAAATTCTAGTATTTTTCTTAGACTTTTCATGAGGCATAACTCAAATATCGAGTGTGGTTTTACTGTTAAATAAAATTTTGATTATCCGCAGTATTATTAGCAATTGGTGCTATATTCATAGCAGGGTTCCATCTTGAGAGAACTTCATCACCTATAGGGAGGAAAGTTCTCACATGCAGAACTATACCTCTTTAAGCGAGGGTTGTTGCATATAAAGTCAATTTAACGGGTTTATAAACTTCTGAAAAAGGCAGAAAGTTTTTGATTTGTACAAATGCATAGGGTATTAAATTAGTTTTGGAGGCTATAATATTCAAGCAGTAGATATAGACGTTGTTGTTAAATTTAATAATCTCTTTTCACTAAGAGTTTTTCGAGCACCAGAAACGCGTTTAATCTAATTTGCACTACAGATTTTACAAAAAAAATCCATTTAGTACTCTAATTTGTCTCAAAATAATGATAAAACATGTCACAAAAGCAAGTGCCCCACTTTGGCTTCAATAGCTGGCCCTACTGTGAGGCCAATACCTAACCTAGTCTCGTTTTTTAAGAGTATCGCCTAACACTATTAAGAGTGTCGCTTAACACCTGTAAGAGTGTCACCTAACACGTTTAGCATAGTTTTATGAAGGTACAACACCGCCAGATTACCAATTTCTTAGTTAGTTTTATTTAAAGGATAAAACTGTTTTCTTTCATGAATATCATCTTTAAAAAAAGGTTTAACAATTACGTTTTTCAATAATTTTTTTACTGTTTGTATTGACTTTAATATTAAAACATTTATGAAAATGAAAGGCCTTATTTAAGAAACCCGCAGTATTATAATTTTTCATGTTTAATTTCGAACGGTGTTTTAATAGTGTTATTTTACACCGAATTTACACTTTTAATTGGCCCCTAAAAAATCAAGGTAATAAAACTCTCTTTCGGGTGTTTTTACGGTGTTTACACCGTTTTAACACGTTTTTAACACTTTCATTTCTTAGAGTGTTGAAAGGTTCGTCATCTTGTTTATTGCGAACCCCAATTAGTTGAATACAATGAACACAACCACTTTCTCAAATGTAGGCACTATTTTGTGACCCTTTCTTCTTTGAATGTGTAAACATTTATTTCCGACAAGCGGTTTTCAATGGGCGACATATTGAGGGAATTGCTTGGGCATTGAATTTCTAGATGGTTCTCTCCGAAATGCGCGGTTTTCAAATAAACGTTCATGCAGACTTATGTTGAAACTGACATCAAGGATTGAAGAATCGCTACTAATCTAGATGGAAATCTCTTTCCACCCTCTGACCTTTGCGAACCATAGTGGAACAGAATGTCGCACCGGTGGCCACATCTTCACCAAAGGCAGATTTGAAGTATCATTCTACAATTGTTGACTTATACATTTGTGTAATATTAAAGGGTATATGAATATGGCTCAATGCATTGATTCCGTGGTGGACGTGTATTCAGAACATTACAGTTAACATCACTGCCCCTTTACTGGAATGTCATTCGGTTATTTGGACGAGCTATGTTCAACTGTTCACTTTCTCTTTAAAATCATCCCTAATGATTCAAAACCCCTTATTTAGCATTTGGAAATGGGAAGTGGCGACTTTAAAAAAAAACACTTTGTAAAAAATATATTCAAACAATAATATAAGATAGGTTTTTTATCAATTGTATCAGATTTGCGGCTTTATGTTAAAACAAGACGTCGCGGGAGAGAAAGTTTTTAATTGCGTCGACTGTACCATCGTTTCTGCAAATGCTAGTTTCGCGAACGACATTCTTATCACGCCTTCAATCAAAGTAGCAGGGTGCAAGAGAGAATAAACCGAGAGAAAGGAAATGCATCAAAAACTGTAGTCTTGTGACCAAACTAGAGAACCAAAACTGTCAATGGAGTAGTATCACTCCATGTTAACTTCCCACAAGCTCTAATAAAGGCAGTGAGCCGAAATACTCTATAGAAAATGATTCGTGCTAATAATGTTGCAAAATCTTATAAATAAGCAAGTTTCCGACTCCTCAAAACCAAAAACCTACCTTTTCAACCCAAAATGGTTTCGTCCATTGAATTTCTTGTGCATTTTGAGCTAAAAGGTTCTGAAACAAAATACTTAGAAATAGGCTACTTCCAGCTTGACAGCGCTAAATATACCGCTTAGTAAAATATAAAGAACAGTAGTATCGTACGTAAAAAACACCGCTATATGCACTTAAAAACGGTGACATACTGCGACCTTAAATGGACACATTATTTAGTGGTTATAAGAGCATACATTTTAAAAATATATTTCAAATTTGTAAGCCCCTCAAATTCAAAACTCGTTACGTTAAATTTGTGATATGTATTATTATTCCCCTTCAAACGTGCTAAAAGGAGTATATAAATCTCCGTCACAAAAATATTACGAGCCGCAACCTGAGGCGCCCGTAATGGTTTATCATTAAACGTTTAAAATTGTGATAAAGCACCTTCAATTTTTTTTAATTTGAACCTTAATAAAAATTAACATTTAGTGTTATGGCATTGAACCTTGTGAGGTTTCTCACTGAACCTTCCCTGATTTAGCATTGAACCTTTTATTTAAATTAAGTTTGCATGGTTTCTTACTCCACCTTCGATGGTTTAGAATTGAACCTTATATTTAAATGAACCATGCAAGGTTTATACCTGAACCTTCCATGTGAGGTTTGTCATTCAACCTTTCAAGATTTAGGATTGAACCTTTTATTCAAATGAACTTCGTAAGGTTTATCTCTGAACCTTGCATCGAGATAATTTGAACCTTAAAAGGTTTATATAGGAGCCTTTCATGCGGATGAACCCTTTAAGGTACACCAGTGAACCATTGTTTTAGATTTTACCATTTTAGGTTTTTTATAGCACCATTTGTGTCGATTGAACCCTCCATGGTTAAAAACCGAACCCCATCTGAACCTTTTCCAATAACAGTGTAGCTTTCTAGAGTGTTCCAGAGAGCCAGAGACTCCAGAGAGGCGGAGCGTCGATTTACGTCGATGCGTCTACCCATCTGGAATATTCGAGCGAGATCGAGAGAGGCGAGGTACTACTATATCTTGTTACGCTTGCTATGAGATAACAAGCAACGCCTAGCCTTTCGCTTTAGTATAAGTGATGTTTGAAATTATGTTCACCTAAGATAGTGGAGAAAAATCTAGAACGCTGCCTAACGGAAATGAATTTGTTTAGTGTTGTTTTTAGATATCGGCGTTGATAATCAATTAGTACTGAGTTTGTAGGATAACGTAATGCAAAATCAGGCAAGAAATAAACTTGATAAGGGCGTTAATTTACAGATTCGAAATTTCTGTAATGACATTAGTGTCAATAAAGCTGCAAAGCAAATCGGTAAATAGTATTGGTTCTTTTAAACTCTGCATAAGGAGATTACTTCTCGAGATATATGTTATAATTAAAGCACCGCAAGATCGTTGCGCTAACGAATTAAAAAGTCTAATAAAAATACAAAAACGAATTAAAAAGTCCAATAAAAAATACCATAACGAATTAGAAAGTCTAATAAAAATACAATAACGAATTGAAACTCTAACTAAAATAAAATAACGAACTAACAATTCGAACTAATAGGCCAGGACAGATAGGCCAAAAAAGGGCTTGACCTAGAACATTTGAACATAAAGATGAAAATTGGTACATGTGTTGTTTTTGACCCAACAAAAAATATACTAAAAGTCCCCAGCTGTAGAGCGCGAGCTTTCGCCGCCATCTTGGAAAATGGCCGCCGTGAATTACAGCTACAATGTATTTCACGTTCTTCTTCAAAAATTATGAAAATTAGTATACATCATGATTGGAACCACATGAACATCATGGCAATATTTTACAGCTCTGTGTTCAATAGTTTGGTCGCCATATTGGAAAATGGCCGCCGTGAATGCTAGATACAGTATGTTTCACCATGTTGTTGGAAAATTATGAAAATTGATAGGTATTTTAATCAGAGCTGTCAATCTCATAGTAAAATATTGAAGCCATTAGTCAGATAGTTTGGCCGCCATGTTGGAAAATGGCCGCCATCAATGCCATTTAGATACAGTATATGGTTCAAAAATTATGAAACTTGGTAATTATTATGTTGAAGACAGTCTTAACATCATACTTGATTATTGAAGACGTGCTACTGATAGTGTGGGCGCCATCTTCGAAAATGTCTGCTCGAAGTGCCAAATATATTACCGATATATAAATTTTTTCGATATTTTTTTATTGAGTAGATGATTTTCATGAACGTATAAAACGCCATAAAAATAACTATTTTCGAGTCTAAATTATCGATCCATCTTCAAAAATGGTCCCTGAAATATTACTATCCTAAAATCTGGAAAAAAGAAAAGCCATATTACTCGAATTTTGGTTATGAATAACCGTTTTATATGGGGTATATTATTGTATATACATTCTAGCGTCATTAAGGATTAGATTTAAGACACATTTTTAACATTTCGTTCATATTTCTCGTCATCCTGAAGATTTTTTATTACGGCTAATACCTTGACAATGACCACACATTGCCCAACAAGCTAATCCAGATCGTCTACATTCACAGTTCTTTATACAAGATGTTCAGCAGACTGCAGGTACAAATAATGAGTGTTATAAGTTCATCTGATGCCGGAAGGAGAATGGTGTGAATGGGATTAAATCGTTTCCTAGCTATTTTGGACTTGAAGATACGCTCGGAAAAAAATGTAGTTTTGCGGTGTCGGTTGTTGGATTAAGCTTAGCGAGATCAAATGAGGGCTTGACAGTATATGTGGCAACGGTTCCATTATACGTGTAATATCTACATAGTTGAAGCGTGACGTGTCAATTATCACCCTAAGAAAAAGCGAAAAGAAATATCTCTTCGGCAGCAGCTATGGCTTCCCTGGATGCCTGGATGCAACAAATTTGTAAGATGTTGATTATCTGTCATTACTTTAACCACGCCTTATCATAACCACACCCAGTTACAGCACTTAAATGAAAGAAATGTTCTCTTAACCTTTTTAACTCAAAGGACTTATCGTGGCGGAGGGGGACTGAGTTCGGTGTGACGGTTCGGGAGTTCCTTGGGTTCGCCCTTGTTTCAGACCGTTCCTTGCCCCATTCCGTGAAGGTTTTGCTGGGCCGCTTCGCCCCCACCCAGGTGTTGCCATGGCTCGCCTCCGCTATTGGCGGCTCTCGAAGTTGGGGACGCAAGCTAGATGTGGTGTTCTCTTCCCCCCTTGCTTTGGCTTCCCGCTCGCGTTTTTAACTTTACACACGCTAGCTTGGGTCCTCATCAATGCGAAGTCCTTCCCAAGCCAAGGTGTTGAGGCATCGTGCCGAGGGCTGCATGGTACTGGGGAAGTAAAACTACGGTATCGCTAACGATCCCCTCGGGGCACCAGGCGACACCCCGTTGTATCTTGCCTTCCACCCGGGTGGGGGACTACCGGGTGGTGACCTTTTTACTTGCCCCCTTACTCGTGGGATTCTTATGGAAACCTCTATTAAAACAAACTCTAACACTACCAAACCTACGGTGCAGGGGTCTGCTCAGTGCAGAACCCACACTGATACCACTACGCTAGGGCCTGTATCCAGCGATACTCGTGCCGATTTATCGGTGCGTGTGACTGGTAAGGCTGCGAAACGTACCGCGCGACGTCGTCTCAAAAGACAGATCGCTAAGGAAAAGGCCAAATCGGGGTCTGGAACGGTCTCCACCCCCGCTGGGGGTGCGGCGACACGTGACACCCAGTTGAAGAGGCCTAGAACGGAGGACTCGACTCCCTCGCCCAGTACCTCGCAGGCGGCGTCGAAAAAGGCTAAGTCCTATAGAGACGCCGCCAGCGCCGAAAAGATGGCCATTGTTAAAAAAGGCTATCCGAAGGCGGTCATTACGGAGGAAGACGTGGGCCCAATCCAGAAGGCGATTCTAAGGGCGCTGGATGGGATACCTTCGGGAAGCCATCTACCGTGCCTTGCGAATTTTAGCCTGACGGCCGGGGCCCTGGTATACTCCTGCGAGGATACGTTCACTGGTCAATGGCTGAAGGATAATTTAGCCTACTCGGTGGTCGGGGATGCGGTGCTCTCAGTAATGAGAGCTAGCGAACTCCCTAAGCCGTTTAAGGTAATGTTCCGCACCAGAGACCAGATCACTAAAGAGCCGGCGGTGCTGTTCCGGCGCCTCAAGGCCCTTAACGATGGCTTTGCTACCGAATACTGGAAATGCATTCGGACATACGTGGACAGGGCAGTGCGATACTGGGTACTGTCCATTTATGGCTCCTCGCTGGAAGCCATTAAGAATGCTGGCTACGTGGGCTTCACTGGAGTGGACAAGGGTTCCTTCAAACTCCTACAGCACACGGAAACCACCAAAACCACTGCAGCCGAGGCTACGGCAGGGGGTGGGACTAGCGAGATGTGGGATCTCGCTGTGGAGCTCGCTGGTGTCGCTCTAGGCACAGAGGGGGAGGGGGTGGCTCATTCGGAAGCTTGTTCTTCCATGGATGAGTCCACCCTACTGGAAGAATCGGATGGGACCCTTCGGCGTTCAGCCGATGAGCGTTCCAGTGGTCCTGGTGAGGGGGAGGATCTTGGGACTAGGAGCTTGCCTGTCAGGGGGGAGGTGCCACTAGCCCTGTCGGGACTGATGATGTGTAGCTAGGTCCCTTCTGAACCCCTCTCTTAAGGACCATGGGGACGCTACGTGCGATTCAAATCAATCTGCACCATAGTAAGTCGGCCTCTGCGGTACTCTACAGGAGGTTTGCTATAGAGGGTCTTGATCTGGCCCTCCTACAAGAACCGTGGATTTGCCATGGCAAAATCCTAGGTCTTGACGCGGCAGGGTCACTATTTTATGACCATACTGCTGCTAGACCTAGGGCGTGTATTCTGGTTCGGAGGGATCTTTGCTGTATCTCTCTACCGCTGTACACGTCCCAGGACACGGCGGCCGTGAAGCTAGTCCTGGCCACTGGGCATGCCAAGTTGACTATCACGGCTGCCTCTGCTTACTTTGCCCACGACGCGGACTCTCTCCCGACAATTGAGGCGATCAATTTGGTCGATCAATGTGAAAAGAGAGGGGACAAACTAATCATTGGCTGCGACGCCAACGCTCATCACATCACGTGGGGCAGTTCTGACTGCAACAGGAGAGGTGATGATTTACTAGAATATTTAGTTGGTTGTAAACTCCGTGGTCACATTCTTAATCAGAACAATGAACCTACTTTTGTTACTTCTAATAGAAGGGAGGTCATTGACCTCACGCTAGCCACGGAAAACCTCGTGTCTTCCGTGTCTAACTGGCATGTGTAATGAGCCGTCTCTGTCGGATCATAGGCACATCTGCTTTACTGTCGCGACTACCTCTGTCCCGGTGGGGACGGAGATACGCAATCCAAAACGGACCAATTGGGCCGGCTATAAGGAAGACCTAATCCTACGCTACGGAGATGGTCACACCCCTAAACTTACTTCACCTAACGATCTTGATAGGGCTGCTGGTGACTTACAATGCTCTATCATTGAGTCGTTTCACCGGAACTGCCCACTCAAGACCGTTAACCGCTCGAGGCTTGTTCCTTGGTGGAATGCGGATCTCAGCCGGCTCCGGAAATACACGCGCAGGCTCTTTAACAAAGCCAAGCGCACGGGAGACTGGACTGGATACAGGCAGTCCCTTAATACCTACAACAGGGCCATTAGAGCTGCTAAGAAGGACTCTTGGCGGACCTTCTGTGAGCAAGTCTCCAATGTCCCTGCCACGGCTAGGGTCATGAAGATCCTAGCGCACGACAACACACACCGACTTAATACTATTAAGTTGCAGGAGGGTGTGTACACTTAGTCTGGGGCTGAGACGCTCAAGCATATGCTGGAGGTCCACTTTCCTGACTCCACTTTAATCAATCCAACAAACCCTGACTCTCGATACCCTGTCCTGCACAGGGCGAAGAGGGAGGACTGGCTTGTAGCCAGGCAGGTTGTTACGATTCCCAAGCTTCGATAGGCTGTCAACTGTTTTGAGCCCTACAAGTCTCCGGGACCCGATGGGGTCTTCCCTCGGCTTTTGCAGGAGGGCTTAGACCAAATCGCCTCTCCGTTATGCAAAATCTTTAGACTTTGCATTGCTCTCGGCCACATACCTCGTGACTGGAAGCGCTCTAGGGTCATCCTTATTCCCAAGCCCGGGAAGGTTTCCTATCTCGAGGCGAAGGCATTTAGGCCCATATGCCTGACCTCCTTCTTCCTCAAAATCCTGGAGAAGCTGGTGGACAGGTACATTAGAGACGAGGTACTTTCGGTAACTCCTCTCTCTTCTTCACAATTTGCTTACCAAAAAGGTAAATCAACTGAGACGGCCCTTCACGGCCTTACAAATTGCCTGGATAGGGCATTCGAGTTTCGTGAATTTTCACTGGCCATTTTCCTCGATATCGAGGGGGCCTTTGATAAGGTCTCTAGCTCGGTTATTACAGAAGCTGTCAAGAGATTTGGCATCAGCGACACTCTTGGCCGCTGGATCAAGTCCATGCTGACCGACCGAGAGGTGACGGCGTCTCTTCTTGGGGACTCTCTAGGGGTGACTACCAGTAGGGGCTGCCCTCAGGGTGGAGTGCTCTCCCCCCTGTTGTGGTGCCTGGTGGTGGACGAACTCTTGGAGAGGCTCAGGGGTTCTGGGGGCTGTCACTGTTTCGGGTACGCGGACGATGTGGCGATAGTCTTTACCGGGAAGTTTCCCGGATACTGTCACCGCACTTATGAGATCTGCTCTCTCTAACGTGGAGCAATGGTGTCAGGCGGTCAACCTCACTGTTAATCCTAACAAAACTGTCCTTGTTCCATTTACGAGGAAGAACACTAAGGATCTGTTCAATGATATCTCTTTCTTTGGCCAGGTCCTGACAAAGTCCACCGAGGTGAAATACCTGGGGGTGACTTTTGATTGTAGACTCACATGGAAGCCGCATCTTGATCGGTGCATCAAGAAGGCCAAAATGCTTTTCTGGAGGACCAGGAGCTCTGTCGGCCAGACTTGGGGCCTTAACCCCAAGGCTGTACACTGGCTCTATACTGGGATCATCAGACCCATATTATCCTACGGGGCACTTGTCTGGTGGACAAGGGTCCGGCTTAAAACGGTGCAGGCTGCCCTGCGCAAGCTTCAAAGGCTTGCCTGCATCGGTGTTACGGGGGCCATGAGATCAACCCCAACTGCTTCCCTGGAGGTGCTCCTTGACATGCTTCCTCTTCATCTTTTTATTGAGGAGGAGGCTGTCATGGGGGCCTACAGGCTCCACATTAATGGCTGTTGGGTCCCAAGACTCTGGGATTACAGTCATACGAAGCTCTTCCGGGAGTACGCCGAACTCGAGCCGTCGCTTACGATGTGCTCTGACAAAACCGTTACCAGTTTTGACTTCACTAAGCCATTCAGCATCCACTTTCCCAGTCGGGCCGAGTGGACTAACCTGCTGCCTCTTGGCACTGGAGGTGAAACTATTTGGTTCACCGATGGTTCTAAGATTGACTCCGGCGCTGGCGCCGGCTATTACTGCCAAACCACAAGGGTCGGTTTTTCTGCATGCCTGGGCACCTTTGCTAGTGTGTTCCAGGCGGAAATTGCCGCGATCTGTTATTGCGCAGATTACTGTATTAACAAAGGGTATACCGGACGGACTGTGAGAATTTACTCTGACAGTCAGGCCGCCTTGAATGCGCTGAACCAGTGTGAGATTACCTCTCAACTGGTGCGCAGCTGCCTTGATCTGCTAGCACGACTGGCGTCCTGCAACAGGGTTCTGTTGTATTGGGTGCCAGGGCATAGCGGGTATTATGGCAATGAGCAAGCCGATAGTTTTGCGAAAAGGGGCTCGGAGGCCAAGCTCTTGGGGCCGGAGCCGGCCGTCCCCATCCCCTACGGGCACGTCAAACGGAGTCTGCATGACAGGTTGACTGTCATACAAAACCAGCTCTGGCATAACATGGAGGGCCAGAGACAGACAAAACAGTTAGTCAATGGTCCCTGCAGGTCTCGCGCTAGAGACCTAATTTTGCTCAGCAGATGGGATATTAGGCTGGCTACCGGTCTTCTGACCGGACACTGTCGGCTTAATAGACACCTCCATCGGATGGGTTTTGCTGACGACCCTCTCTGCAGGTCATGCCGGGAGAAGGATGAAACATCCGCTCACGTACTTTGCGAGTGCGACTGCTTCGCCTCGCTTAGACTAGAACATTTTGATTCACACACTGTGGAGCCCTCAAGGGTCTCCTCTATTACGGTGGAGCGAATTCTTCGCTACGCTGTAGCTACGGGCCTATTCAAGGCCTGAATACGAGGATGCACAATATGCCTTTGGCATCGGTGCTAGGGCGCGTACCCTCCTCAACAACAATAACAATATATAATAGTTTGGTCGCCATATTGGAAAATGGCCGCCGTGAATGCTAGGTACAGTATGTTTCACCATGTTGTTGGAAAATTATGAAAATTGATAGGTATTTTAATCAGAGCTGTGTCAATCTCATAGTAAAATATTGAAGCCATTAGTCAGATAGTTTGGCCGCCATGTTGGAAAATGGCCGCCATCAATGCCATTTAGATACAGTATATGGTTCAAAAATTATGAAACTTGGTAATTATTATGCTGAAACAGTCTTAACATCATACTTGAATATTGAAGACGTGCTACTGATAGTGTGGGCGCCATCTTCGAAAATGACTGCTCGAAATGCCAAATATATTACCGATATATAAATTTTTTCGATATTTTTTTATTGAGTAGATGATTTTCATGAACGAATAAAACGCCATAAAAATAACTATTTTCGAGTCTAAATTATCGACCCATCTTCAAAAATGGTCCCTGAAATATTACTATCCTAAAATCTGGAAAAAAGAAAAGCCATATTACTCGAATTTTGGTTATGAATAACCGTTTTATATGGGGTATATTATTGTATATACATTCTAGCGTCATTAAGGATTAGATTTAAGACACATTTTTAACATTTCGTTCATATTTCTCGTCATCCTGAAGATTTTTTATTACAGCTAATACCTTGACAATGACCACACATTGCCCAACAAGCTAATCCAGATCGTCTACATTCACAGTTCTTTACACAAGATGTTCAGCAGACTGCAGGTACAAATAATGAGTGTTATAAGTTCATCTGATGCCGGAAGGAGAATGGTGTGAATGGGATTAAATCGTTTTCTAGCTATTTTGGACTTGAAGATACGCTCGGAAAAAATGTAGTTTTGCGGTGTCGGTTGTTGGATTAAGCTTAGCGAGATCAAATGAGGGCTTGACAGTATATGTGGCAACGGTTCCATTATACGTGTAATATCTACATAGTTGAAGCGTGACGTGTCAACTATCACCCTAAGAAAAAGCGAAAAGAAATCTCTCTTCGGAAGCAGCTATGGCTTCCCTGGATGCCTGGATGCAACAAATTTGTAAGATGTTGATTATCTGTCATTACTTTAAACCACGCCTTATCATAACCACACCCAGTTACAGCACGTAAATATAAGAAATGTTCTCTTAACCTTTTTAACTCAAAGGACTTATCGTGGCGGAGGGGGACTGAGTTCGGTTCGGGAGTTCCTTGGGTTCGCCCTTGTTTCAGACCGTTCCTTGCCCCATTCCGTGAAGGTTTTGCTGGGCCGCTTCGCCCCCGCCTAGGCGTTGCCATGGCTCGCCTCCGCTATTGGCAACCCTCTAGGGGTCGCGGATACACTATTTTATTCGGCCGTATGGCACTGTTGTGCTTGGAGAGAACTCACCCGTCCCCTCGAGTCTTCTGCTGCCTTAATCCTTCCCTGTCACCGAACACCTCCTGACTGGGCTCGCCGCTGACGGTGTCCAGCTTCTGTCACCTGCTCAAGTGGCGTTTGTCGGTCCCACTGGCCGATCCCGTGTGCCATGGTTCCGCAGGTTCAATTTGGAATATGATTGGGAGGGGCGCTGATTAGGCCCCCAACTAGGTGTAGTGCCTAATCAAGGGTTCTGACATGCAATTATTATGAAAAATCTTCAGGATGACGATGAATATGTATGAAATGCTAGAGATTTGTCTAAATTCTAATCTTAAACAACAGTAGAATGTATAAACCCCATATTAAATCATATTCTCTAATCAACATGTTGAGAATAACAGCTTAGAATTACTTTTCGTTCTTTCAGAATTTAGGGCAATGATTTTCATGTGGCCATTTTTAAAGATGGCGTCGATAATTTCGACTTCGAGATATCCATTTTTTGTTTTTTATTACGTTAATGATAATCATCTATTCAAAAAAGAAATTAAAAAAAGGAATTTCAAAAAGATTTATATATTTTATAAATATTTAGCATTTCCAGCAGTCATTTTCGAAGATGGCGCCAAAACCATCAGTAGCACGGCTTCAATATTCAAGTACGATGTTTAGACTGTCTTAAACATAATTATTACCAATTTTCATAATTTTTGAACCATATACTGTATCTATATGACATTGATGGCGGCCATTTTCCAATATGGCGGCCAAAATATCTGATTAATGGCTTCAATATTTTACTATGAGGTTCACACAGCTCTGATTGTAATACCTATCAATTTTCATAATTTTCCAACAACATGGTGAAATATACTGTACCTAGCATTAACGGCGGTCATTTTCCAATATGGCGACCAAACTATTGAACACAGAGCTGTAAAATTTGGCCATGATGTTCATGTGGTTCCATTCATAATGTGTACCAATTTTCATAATTTTTGAAGAAGAACGTGGAATACATTGTAGCTGTAATTCACGGCCGCCATTTTCCAAGATGGCGGAGAAAGCTCGCGCTCTACAGCAGGGGACTTTTAGTATATTTTTTGTTGGGTCAAGAACAACACATGTACCAATTTTCATCTTTATGTTCAAATGTTCTAGGTCAAACCCTAAAAGTCCTGGGCTATAAAACTTTACCCAAAATTCGATAACGAATAAAAATTATTAAAAATCATAACAGAATACAATAAGGAATTAAAAATTATAACCAAAATATATTAATGAATAAAACCTTCTACCCATGATTTTGTTCTCTTTTTATTAATATTATGTTATATTTTTTATAATTGAAGCAACTTTTATTTACTATACTCATGTGAAAGCCACTCTCTTATCTTGAGAATTGTCTTATCAAATGCCTTAGCATAATACTCTTCAAAATATTGCATTTCTATAATTATAACATTGATCTAGAAGAGTACGTAAGTTGCTTTATTGAAAGCAATGCCATTACAGAATTTTGGCATCTGAGTGTGAACGCTTTTATCAAGATTGTTTCTAGCCTGATTTTGCATTACTTTTCCATAAAACTCAGTTTTAACTGATTATCAAGCGCGATTTCTAAAAACAACGCAAAACAATTTATTTAAGTTAGGCACTCATTCTAGAATTTTCCCCACTATGTTAGAGGAATCATAATTTCAAACATCACTCACACTGAAGCCAAAGGCTCGGCGTTGCTTGCAGTGCCGTCTTATCCATTGGGCCCGTTGGGCACTGGCCCAGGGGCCCCTTAAGAACAGGGGCCCCATAATTGTCAAATAATACTCATTTTACATTTCTTGTCAGAAGAAAACCACTAGAAAATATAAACTATTTTCCATCGGTCATTCAGTCTTTTCAATGAAAAATTTGGTCTTCGAACTTGAAAAATGTAAAACTAAAAATCTGAGACCTATAAGATAGTCACCCATTGCCTAGGCTTTTATATTATCCCTCCTCCCCATGGCCTCACTTCACAACCGCACATCGGCTTATTTATTTAGTTTGAAACCTTCACTTTAAATCAGACTCAGTCTATACTGTCATTTTGCCCATGCGCAGAGAGAAAACCTGGAATTTTCTCGCTCATTCTCGCTGTTAGGTGGCATGTGGATGTGGGGTACAAGTCTATTTCTTTCCCTGCTGAAAGTAGACCACTCTGTTTAAAATATAATGCCTGTTATGAATAAAATTATGGCTGAGATGTTAGACAAACTATAAATAGAGATTATTAGTGATCAAATCAAAAATGAAACATAATACTTTGAGCGGTGCCCAGAAGATAAAACGAGCTGCGCAGGAGAAAGAGAAAGCTGACAAACTTCGCAAGGTAACATCATGAGAAGTGCTGAGCCTGGTAAAATTACTCTTTCAACAATATCACCGAAGCCCTCAACGACTACCACAGTTCCAACCGACATTGCAGTGGAGTCATCACTTGTTCCTACAACTGATCCAGATGAGGATATTCCACCAGTGGAAGTGCCTAAATGTGAAACGAAAACATCTTCCTTCCAGGAAACAGATGTAGGCTATGGGTAATCGGCAATCCTAACACAGTTGAATGCTGGATTCGAAATGGGCCGACATCTTGTCAGAACCATGAAAAGACCTTTCCAAGATACGCCGAGTGTATAAAGAGGATGGAGATAGCATTAGAATTCCAAGACAAGATATTTGCCAAAAAATGTGTTCAAACGTGAATTACGTAATGGCGATCCAAAAAATGATCGACTTCGATCCAATTCTAAAGGAATTTTCAAGGAAGAAAGTGCACAAATGTTTCTAGCTTTGCGTTCACTATTAAATTTGTAGACTTTCGTTTGAAGGAAATAATAAATATTTTTATTTCTCGATTAATTTGTTTTGTATAGGGGATTAGGGGGCCCAATATACTGCACTGCCCAGGGGCCCATATAGCACCAAAGACGGCCCTGGTTGCTTGTTATCTCATAGCAAGCGTAACAAGGTATAGTAGTACATCACCTCTCTCGTTCTCTCTCGAATATTCCAGAACGGTAGACGCATCAGAGAGAATTTATGATAGGGAGGAAAAAACTGAGGAATAATATGTAGCTCAAAAATCACGTGATCGACAAAACTGGCGAGGTCTTTTTCCGGTATAATTTTTTGTGGCCCCTCCCTCTAGGGTGGGTCTAGAATGTTGCGGGAGGGTCTAGGGAGATGGACACTACCTTTTTAGGTAAAGGGAAACGTCCGACTTAAAATAACTCCAAATGGCACCAGTCGCACTCGAAATCGCGAACCCTTATTGGGTAATTGTACAACCAACAGTGATTGAGGGCAAACTTTAAAATTAAAGGAGAATCAATTGACCGTAAATTTACCTGGCCAGTTTTAGTGTCGCAGCCTACTTGTTTGAGCTACATTGTATTTAGCACTGTCAAGGGCAAGAGCTTCGATTCCCTATTATAAATTCTCCCTGGACGCATCGACGTAAATCGACGCTCCGCCTCTCCCGCTCTCTCGAACTCTCTCGAACTTTAGCTAAAAGTATATAAGACCGCGCGCTCACGGAGCTCCCCAGAATCAACTCGAAAGAGAGAGAGACAGAAAGTGAAAACATTAAAGCTTGATTAAGCGTTAGCTTGAATTGTTCTAATACAAATTCTAGTGCATATAACTATAAGTCACTGAACTAGTCAGGAAACAAAGTTTGAATTATTATCTAAAAGAAGTCCGACGTATATAAATATTAGATTGGAAACTATTTACGAGAAAAGGCATATTATAATTCGAGAAAGGGTATTTTATTTCGGAAGTAGATAATTGTAATGTTTTGGAAAAGGCATATTATAATTCGAGAAAGGGTATTTTATTTCGGAAGTAGATAATTGTAAACAGTATTTTTTTGGAAAAGGCGTAACATTGTTACACAATTTCCAAAATATTACTAACCTAGCTTAACCTAACCTGACCTAATACCATTTAGTTGAAATAATGAACTTTAACCTAACCAAATTATCCATATCTGACCTAGTTCTTTTTGAGTTCATATAAAGCAGGTGGGCCAGCTTACACCATAGTAAACAACTATAGTTTTTCGCATATCTGATTTCCCGCTCTTTAGAGAACTGCTGTAACGGTACGCCGCGTTTACGAGAACCGCTGTATCGGTAATTGCTGTGCATCGTGAAAGTCTTCGTTTAAAATCATTCAACGGTCATTGGACTTCCAATTCGTCGGAGTTGGAAGTTATCCCCGCGGAACTAGCAGCGTCGGGTCTCTTTTACTTGAACGACGGTTTAAAAACCATGTGTTTCAGCTGTCATAACTTATTCGATTGGGGAGGATCGAATGAGACCAATCCTCACGAAGTGCATCAAAAACAAGCTCCATTTTGTAATTATATTCTCGGACTCGATATTACTAACGTGAGTCTGGCGGATGAAGAAGGGGAAAAGAGAAGATTAAAGGAAGAAATCGTGGAATATTTTGACGAATCCATCAAAACGTTTACGTCGAGTTTCGTCGATTTAATTCTCGAATCGTCGATAGATGCTTTCAACACGGAATCTCAACTCTAAAACAAAAATGACTTTCGACGATATCCCCGTGGTTTTTATTATTCCGTACGAAGATCGCGTTAATTGGAGCGAAATAAACAAACTCCAATTTCGAAAACGGATTGACGATTTTAATAAACTTTTTGAGAAATGTTTGATTCGTGCGCTTGTAGAATAAAATTCCAAGCCTCCATGCAAATTTTACTGGCCGGTAGTACTATGGCTGGTAAAACGACGTGGATATTTAACCTTTTGAAACACGCCCATTGTTTGATCGAACCACCTCCGGACAGGATAGTGTACTGTTATAAAGAATATCAACCGAAATTTGACATTGCGAAAAAAGAAATTAAAAACATTGAATTTATGGAAGGACTCCCCCCAGATGATTCTTCATTTTGGGATGAAAATATTAATAATTTTCTAATAATAGATGATCTGGCATTCTCTTGATATAATAGTTCCCATATCGCTAATATATTTTGCGTCGGCTCTCATCATAAAAATTTATCCGTCGCTCTTTTAACTCAAAATATTTTTGGTCAAGGTAAAGAGAGTCGAACCATTAGTCTTAACTCTTCGTACATAATTGTTTTAAAAAATCCGCGAGACGGGTCTCAAATAACTTACTTGAGCAGACAAATATTTCCGAATAATAAAAACCTCGTAACTAGAGCGTATGATTTTGTTACCAAGGGTACTCCTTATTCTTACTTGTGTATCGATTTAAAACAAAACATTCACGATGATTTGCGTTTAAGAACAAATATTTTTCCGCATGAAGGAAATATGATTATTGTATGCGATGACACATAAAATTTTGTATATAAAACTATTTATCGTTTCCGTATGTCTTTTATTTCGCGTTGGAACGTTCGAGGAGTTGGAATGGTTAAGAGAAAGCGTAAATCGAGTTTGTTAAAAAAAGTATTAAAAAGAAATTTTAAACGAAAAATTCGAAAGATAGGACGTCATCCGCTACACAGACATTTACCATTTTTCGTGGAATGGTACGCGCCAGTCAAAGTGGCGGAGGAAAATTAACCAAGGTATTGAAAAAAGCCAAGCAAAGTCAAATCAAAGCCGTTCACAACACGTTTTATAATTTGTTAAAGGGAAATATTCCATAACCCGAAAAGGATAGAATTTATATTAAAAAACATCGAGTATATATAAGAAAAATCGCTAATAAAAGAGGTCTGGCTAAAAACAAACGGAAACTTCTTATAAAACAGGCGGGAGGATTTTTACCCGGGCTAATAGCTGCTTTGGTACCGACCTTGATATCTACCATCACTTCATTAGCGAGATGAAACGAATGGTATTACTACCCGAACCGCTGTTTTATCGGGAGCTGAAAAAGAAGCGACAGAGTTGGATCGTGAAATGAGTCGGATTTTAAAACAAAACACCTCTTCGGACGATAAACTTCGACATTATTTATTAACTTTACAAAAGTATTTGACTATGAAGAGCCTGATAGAACCTCCTAACGTCAACGTTGCAAATATTCCACCAGTTTTCCAAGTTCAACAACAACAACAACCCGTTCAACCACCGCAATTTCTAACACCTAATCCGTTTTCAGTATTGCAACAGCCGCCTTCGCAACAACAATCACCTCAAGGGACCCCCCTGGCCCTCTCAAGGTCAACACCGAGGTCGCCCTCGAGGGTGCCCTCGACGATTAAGAAGTCATTCCCACGGCCTAAACTCACGTCGACTCCGAAAACGAAGAGACATCGACGATATACCAGAGGTATACCGGAGGCGGAGGAGGGTGATGATGGTGATGATGGTGACGGTCATCCTTATCGCCCGAGACGTCTCCTTACTGGTATGAAATTGCGAAAAGTCAAAACACCGATAAAATGGTCTAAATGAAAATGTACCAATTTTTTAAAATAAAAAAAATATTTTATTTCATTTTTTCTCTTGATTCAATAAATGTAAACACATATTTAACATAATAATAACGTCGTTGTAAGGTTTATCTTTCACGTCGTACAATTCTCGTATTATTTCATTAAAAGAAAATCCATAACACAAACTTGTTAAAACAAAAATAACTTGTCCCCCGCATGTAAATGAACTATTCGGTTGTATTTGACAATTATTGTAATACCAATTGGAAGCGTAGCTTGATAAATTAAAACCGTAATAACTAGGGTCTTTGCCGTACGAGCAAAAGAAATAACCGTTATCGTTAGTATCGATATAGACTCGTAACCAATGCAATCCTTCGTTTGAGGATGGTTCCGAATTGACTACGAAACAATAGGGTTTCCGTTCTGGTGGGTCGGGTAAAATATCTTTCGGGAACACTCCTATGAAGTAGGGTCTCGTTCTAGGATCTGTGCTTAAAAATGACAAGACGTTTAATTCTTCCGTGTTCATTTAGCAACTTTTTGTAATTCCGGCTCGTAGAATGATCCTTTTATTATTTCGTCGTTTTCGTCTTTTATTATAATTAAATTATAATTATTATATACCTTTTTAATCCTAGGCAAGATTAGATTTCTACTTGGGAACTTAAACATTACAATTAATATTATCATATTAATCAAAAAAGAAATTAAGGTTCTCCCCGACAGAACGCACGCTAAGCAGAGAGAGTTTTTTAATTTCACCAATGATATCGTTTTTTAAGACTCGTCTGCTTAAAAGTTAGGCAGGTTGATTAACTAATAAAATTAAATGTATTAACAAAATGAAACTCGAGTCAGCGTTTTAAAACTATAACTAGTTTGGGACGGAAGTACCATTGCTCACTATTTGTTTGGCAAGTTTAAAATTAAATGATCACTTAACGGAACTGACATAAAATAATAGGTAGATTTTTGCAGAATTAAATTGCAGATTCTTTGCAAAATTAACTAATCATTTTGGCAGTTTCCGCTCTCGCTGGGTTCATCTACTAATAACAGTTACGTAAGTGATAATTATAAAAATAAAATCAACAATCTCATAAAATCAACAAATCAAAATATAAAATGAAATTTATGATCAAAATGAATCTAATTTCAATCAACGACAAACGGAATCAACGTGTTCATCTCTCCATCCACGGAAATATGAAATTTCTACATGAAACATGAAAGTGCTATCAACCTAACAATTTTTAGAAATGTAATTTTAATCAGTGAAACATACTCATTTAAAGTTAACTAATTATAAGTCGCTAATTTGATTATTAAATTTAAAAAAAATTATATTGTTTAAGTAATAAATTTAACGATGGTGTTGATAGTACCAATAGAGTATTCAAGGATTGATTACGTTAATTATAAACGTATCAAACAAAAGGTATTTAATTATAATTTTGAATTTCAATTTAAATTTATACAGTTTTTTTAAATGCCCATTGAGATTCAGAGTCTGTCACTGAATGTTGAAGATCTCCAGTCTCTGCCAAGTGATTTAAATTTTCAGACCCTCTCTGTGGGAAAGGGGGAATTAAATTAACGAGACTTACAAACTGACATCATCCTTAAATTAAATAAGGATTATAAATGAAAATTTAAATCAAGGTATTGAAGGTTTAATTAACGTTACTTTGAAAGTATCAAATTAAAAATTTACAACTTAAGCTCATCAATAAAAAGAACATTAAAGGGTATGGGAATTTACAATTTCATATCATATTTTAGCACGAAAGTGGTATTATATTACACTTTCAAGTCTCTACTTTCAAAATATAAAGTTTTTAATATAATTGAACCAAAGTTTCTATTTTTAAAATCCATTGGAAAATCACGAAAACTCAGCTTCGATATATAAATTATTTTGTCTTGTCAGCTTGTTCGGTTGGTTTATGACATCACACGGGCAAACCTATACAAGCGAGAGCGAGCGCGAGCTATACCCGTCTCGTGCTCTGTCTATGCTTTGATAGCGGAGAGAGTGGCACCATCTCGCGTGCGTGACGTCAAAAACAAGAAAACGTTGTAGCCTTTCTTAAAGACTTTTAAAAAGTGGATTTTAAATAATTTCATATGAAGCATTTTCAAATGCATATTGCCAAATAACTAGAAATCGGAGAATTAAAAGCTTGATATTTCTGAATTCACAGTAATTAATTCTATCTTTTGCTATATAAATCAGAGGTTTTTCAAACGAAGCTTCTCATACCCTTTAAGATAATTATTAATAAGCATAAACAATCATCATTAAAAAGAACATTAAGATAATTATTAAAAGGCATGGACAATTTACAACTTAAGCTCATTAATAAAAAGAACATTAAGATAATTATTAATAAGCCTTTCCTATTATGGGGGTAGTAAAACTGTACCAGTCCAGAAAGAACATACAATTTTGTTTAAGAATGGACTAGCAAAATTTTACTATTTTGTCTTCCTTAAACTTTGTATTCTGGCAGCTCTGTTGCCAAGAGTTTTTTGTTAGTTTGGCAACCTAGGCCATCGTCACCAAAGCAATGTTTTTTCCTAACCTCAGGCTCATACGCCGAAGTGTGTACCTTATTCTAATGTTAGGAAAGGATTTTAAAATATCCATGCGGTGGCATAACTAGTTAAATATCAGCAACCGTTGAAAAACCTTCGCCTAACTAACAAGGTCTGCTACAGTATAAGGTACAATTCGTTCAGTAATATAAATCGGTTACATAATAATAAAAATATAAATTTAAATAAGATTTGCAAACGCTTCAGAAACTCCCGTTACTCGGACCCCGAGTCCCCGACTCCCCGTCTCCCCGATACACTAAAGACCGAGGTTTAAACCTCGTAGCTCGCGGCCATCTTTATTGTTTACATCATGGGCTCGTCACTACAGGGTAGGAAATAAGACAGGTTTACAAGTCCCAAACCAGTTTATTAATTGCTCGGACCAGTTTATTTATTCCAAAAGTTGGGGTCAGTGGTATCAGGGAGCACTTTATTAATTAGGGTTTTTGGAAAAAATGGACGGTGGGACCAGTTTATAAATTCGGGGTTCCTTTTTAGAATTTTTCTAGCTCAACACATTTTCTACCAATTCTACTCCTAGGTAATTCTACTCGTTCGACAACGAAAAACCCAGCAGTTACATTACGTACCTAGGTAAGACTAAGTCAAATAGCGTCTAATTTATAATCTAGCATATATTTGTAATATAACATATATTTATTTTCTATCTCTCTCTCACCAGATTGCAACAATCTGTATGTAACGGTGATGTGTGATTACTTGACAATGGATTCGACCTTGCCTCGACTTCACCCAGGAAGTAATTCTGAACCATCCGGATGACAGCGATTTCGGATACATCCTAGAGGTGGACTTGGAGTACTTGCAACATCTACATGACGCGCATGATTGCTACCCTCTAGCACCCGAAAAACGGGTCATAACCACCAATGAACTTTCGCCGTATTCCAAGGACCAACTTCGGGAACTGGGACTTAAAGAGAAGGACAGCTGTCCAAAGCTGGTTCCATCGTTGAATGGAAAGGAAAAATACGTGTAGCACTTCCGCAACTAAAAGTATTACCTGGCGAAAGGTATAATACTTGCTAAAATTCACCGAATCCTAACTTTCAAGCAAGGGGCGTGGTTGAAACCCTTCATCGACTTCAACACTGACAAGCGAAAAGCGGAAGCCAATGAGTTTGAAAAGTCATTTTTCAAACTAATGAACAACAGCGTCTACGGTATGTATTAACCAAACCTAACCTAACCTGTAATAACAATAATTTACAATATGCACTATTATTTATTTCTTTATAGGTAAGACCATGGAGAATCTCAGAAGTCGGGTTGATTTCACCCTCGTCAACACGCCCGAACGCACCATCAAGATGTCAAGTTCCCCTGCCTTCGAAAGGTTCACTGTCTTCAAAAACGATTTGGTTGGCATTCACCGAGTCCAGAAGACCCTAACGCTCAACCGTCCAATCTACAGTTCTCGACCTATCAAAACTGTTGATGTACAAGTTTCATTATGACGTAATCAGGGAGCAGTACGGAGACCGAGCCAAGTTGTTGTTCACGGACACGGACTCGTTGACATACCACATTGAGACCCCCGACCTCTACCAGGACTTTTCCGAGAAGAGCAACATGTACGACTTTTCGGGATACCCGAAAAACCATCGCCTCTTCAGCGATGAAAACAAGAAGGTGTTGGGTAAATTCAAGGACTAATTGGATGGCGTCCCAATTTCGGATTTTTGTGGGCTACGGCCGAAAACGTACGCTCTCCTGTCCGCCAAAGGGGAAAAGAAAAACGCGGAGGGGATATTCCGACGCGTGGTAAAAATAAGCTACGCTTTATCGACTGGAAAGTGTTACTAGCAACGGGAAGGTAGTGCGGTCTGGGAAAGTCTTTATCTGCAGTGTCACCATCATTAACCTGTATGCTCACGATTCTGAGCAAAGGTACGTGCACATCTCTAACCGGTCTACTTTCGACAATGTCCGAATAAACAAAGAGAGAATGGAGACTCGGGTCCAAGGCCACGGGGTACGTAGCTGCTCTAGAGTGAACAAAGGTTGAGGTTTTCGATGGGTCTTTTGAAAACCCCAGCAAAATGGCGAGTTGTCCCGGTATAGTTAACATGTAATTATCCGCCAAGTTAATTTCCATACGGCGTATACGTCGTATGTAACTGAAACTATACTTGGCATTCGAAGGGCTTTCGGACTCTATGATATCGTCATCATCGCCGACGTGGTTTTTAAGAAACGTCATCCTCAGACCAGTTTATAAATTCGGGGTTCCTTTTTAGAATTTTTCTAGCTCAACACATTTTCTACCAATTCTACTCCTAGGTAGTTAGTACTCCTTGGCTACAACTTCCCTACAAAAGTTTTGTATTCTATTGACTATTGATCTTGTCTAGCGTCTATACTCTAGAATGAGTCTCTTGTAGTCGACAGTCTAGACCATAGCCAGTACTAGTTGTCAGTAGTCGTATTTCTCAGTAGTGCATGGTCACATTACAAGATTTTGATCTGGCTTACTGTTAGCGAGAGAAGATATTGCCGCCGAATTTATGGAAAATGCAATAAGGAATAAGGCCAGTTCAGAAAAGGATTAAGAACTTCAAATATCATTAGACATGTTGATTGATATTTAGTGGCAACTAGTTGAAAAATTGTGATAAGAAATAAAAGTTAACTGTTATGGATTGTTATATGCTACTTTTTCCTACAGTAAAAAATTCAAATTCAATTAGAATTTTCAGCTTCTTTACTTTTGAGTCTTTACGTGCTTTTTATTCTCACCATTTTAGAAATTTAATTTATAGTGGGAACGGTAAAATAATAATTAATGCGAGGGTCACTGGTCCCAAGGACCACCACCACATCCGCGACACCAATTCGCCGCAACCCACTCCGAAACAGACGAGCGCCTGAAAGGCTCAACCTATGAGACAGCAGCTAAACCAAGTTTTCACCATAATAACAATAACCTCATGAAGGACAGTATAAATAATGAGTTTAAACAAACTTTTCACCATAATAACAATAACCTCATAAAGGACAGTATAAATAATGACCATAAACAAACTTTTCACCACAATAACAATAACCTCATAAAGGACAGTATAAAATAGTGACTTAAACAAAGTTAAATCTGAATTACAATCTACCTCATTAAGCTCAACCAAACTGTTACAAATGCATAGCGCAATATTACAAGTTGCCAATGATCTTCGAATTTTATTGTTAAACCCTCACATTATCTTAAGACTCATACAGTCACTGGGTTTTAATCTCACGGGAGAGTATTGCTATATTCGTAATTCCCGCCTATTCCAAACACAACCTAGATGGCGCCCCATCCTCAGATATCGATTGATTGTAACCCCCATTTTCTAAGCATGAGATATACGTCGTTTACCAGGCAAATTCAAGGGGGGCTGCCATTGCGTCTTAGTAGTTTTTGATACCGCCATCTAGCGTCGAAGTAAAGCGTAAAATTCGGTATTTTTGTCTCTTTAAACGTCGGTGTTTAAAGCCATCTAGCGTTCAAAAGCAGGAAGTTCAAAACCATCGTCTGAAATCCTTTGGCTCGGTGAATCCGATGATTTGAACATATTTTTTAATTCTCATTGGTAATTAGTAAGTTTTGAAAAATAAAAATGGCAAGCTGGGGTAGAACATGTTCCGTTCTTGGCTGTAAAAGTAGTGATATGGATTTAAGGGAGTGGAGATCGTGGGTTTGCAAACTTCATTCGGTACCTGACAAAGGGTTAACTCTGTGTCATAAAGATTGTTGTTGTCCGCGGCCATTTTTAAAATACGGAATAAAATCAAAGTACAGAATTCGCTCACTAGATGGCGATTACCAAAAACTACTCACATTTTAAAAATGGGAGGTAACCTCGTACATCGCGTATAGGAGAGAACACTCCTCACTTCTTTATCCGCACTCAAGCGGCATCCTTGCCACCCAATGTAACGAATGACCATAATCATATGGTAGAATAAATCTTGGATATTGATTAGTATATCTAGCCTAATTAATCCACCAAGACTTGAACACTACAGTTAATTACTTATTTAATTAAACTGTAAACCAAATTCTTACTAGATTGGTTTTATTCATAATCGGAATGCTATTTTATAAACAATGGAAAAAAACCTGAAAATTATAAATTTGTCGGGGTCAATGAATATAGTAATACTAATTCGAGTCACTAGAGGGCGCGCAAAAGTGTAATCTGGCCGGGGCCATCTTGTTTATTATCATCTTGTTGCATAGTTCTCAAATAGTGGCGCTTCCAAGGCAGTACGAATGTATTGAAAACGCTAAAACTTTTGAGGTCTCTTAATTCGACAAATAGCGTCGTTTGAATTGTAAATACCAAACCCGCGGTTGCGCTAAATTCATTAGAAACTTTGGCGGGATTCGGTCTAAATGGAATTCTGCGCAATGGGAATATACCTATTTAAACAAATCTAGCCGACCTGTTGGAAATGTTGTTCTATTATTAAAGCCAAGAAAGCTTATTTATTCTTCATGTCGAACCATCACTTTAAACATATTTTGCTCAAAATTTGAGTAAAGGAAGTCCTTTTCTCAATATGAAATGAAAGTCACTGTGGCTTACATTATTAATATAGCCAGAAGGTGTTAGATTATTCACCTTGTGGTAAAATATACCTCCACTTTTTAATTGTTTTTCTATAATATAATTCTTCATAAAATAAAGATTTAAAAAATTGAAACCATTTACCAACGTATTAAAAACATGTTACATTAAATAACACCTGGCAAACGTTGATGTTTAGCTTAGTGTTAAGATTATTCTGTGTTTTCCTCTTAAACGTGATAAAATAAGAAGTGTTTCTATTTGGAACACATTTTAAGGATCCTTAGAGAAACAGAGATGTAATTAGACATCAACATTGACATCAACATTGAAGCAATAAACATTACCTCACACCAATGTTTAACTTTATAACATGTTCAGATGTTGCAAATCTAAACACTTTTTTCTGTGTGGTAAGATGCTTACGGAACAAATCCGTTGAGAGCCATTAGATAAGTTGAATAAGTACTAGAGATAGTAACATAATATCGTATATCAACTTCTAGGTCAATGTAAATCTATTGTGCTTCATCTGTTATTCTATTTAAATTTAAGCACATTGACCCCTCTCTCTTATTCAACCTTCCTAACCATGGAATATCACCATGTAAATCGTCGCTGCCCGAATTCAAATGACGTAATTCAGTGTACCATATGCCGATTTGTTTTCTAGTTTACAAAACATTTTCAAAAATTAATTTTACTTCATATATAGTTAAATTTCTAAAATTGTCAGAAATGCATGATGTCAAAGAATTAGATGCATTTATGCAACTAGATTTTAATAACGGACTATTTAAAATTAAACACTTTCCCAAATAAAAACTTGGTACATTTTGAACATTTTCATATTGAGATTATACTACTCCATTTCCCTTTTATAAATTTCTCGACATTACAAAATGTCTTTTTCTGCCTTTGTTCTACCCGGATAGTTGACGATGACCCATTTAGCGTACAAAAACGTAATTGGACCGAAATCCCACCCGTTTTCTTCTGGTTGTGGTGAAAAATTGCCACCAGCCTGTTTAATACTCCACTTTTTTACAATTACCAGAAGCTAGTATCAAAGCGTTTGCTTCTTTCATGTGTCGTACGATTTGCGATTTTATCGTCATGGAGTCGTACAGAGTGAGCTCAAATAGTACTGACTCATCTCGTACTCCTAAAGATTTTATTACAAACATGAAAAAATGCGAATCTCTCGCCATGATAATTAATAACCTTTTGAATGATAGTATTTTTTCGTACACTCGCTCCAACCACACTGTACATTGAAGAGGAACTTTATTTAACACGCGAAATAGGTGTCTGTAAAAGTCGTTACTTTCAAACTCACAGCAAGGATAATTTGATTTTAGCAGAGTGAAATATTGCATCAACATTTGATCGACAAAAAATTGTTGCCCTAATAAAATTTTCTAATGTGACTCTGTCAACGTTTTATTAGGATTCGAACTGGAGTTAATTTTACTACTTTCCTTATTCTCCTTAACTCCAGTTGGTTGGAACAGTGTACGTTTCTCTTTGGACGTTACTGTGGGACCGAATTTTAGTTTTTTAAACGGAGGTTGTTGGTATATCCCCCTGGTTCTATTACGCGCATCTTCCCGGACTAGAGGTTTTGTTTTCTTAAATTTCTCTTCAAGTAATTTTAATCTGGGAGCACGGCAGTGCTCCCAGCCAAGTCGAGCACTGACATCCTTTTCTCGAAGCAACTCGTGGCACTTTTAAGCCCACTGTAACTTCGTGATGAGTCCAGGTAAAAGTCTGAAATTTGGCTTTCCGAGACGACTGTCAATCTTAGCTATAGTATCCAAATTTCAAGTTCCTAGCCTATATACTTTTCGAAATATCGCAGGTGAAATTTACCTTATTTTGTCACTCACTTACCGATCATCAAAATTCTAAGGTACTTCTAGGGGAGATAGGAACTTAAAATTCATGATTTGGTTTTCATTTATTTTATAAAGCACAGAAAAATTAAAACATCCCAAAATTTTTATAAAATTATTCTTTAGTTCTTTATTTAAAGACTAGATGGCGCTGCCGTCTTTTCAACAGAAATAGTGTGTGTTCTTGATGAAAGGACGTAATGGTCCAAAGTTAGCCGAAAGGTAAATATATATTTAAGCTAATAGGAGTAGTAGTTTAAAAGAAATGTGTCATAACTGATGCTACATTCTTATATTAGGATATCGCGTACAATCTTTATAACATATTCTCTGCGGGTCGAAAGGGGTAATTCAGCGTAAATATGGACAAACGTTAACGATTATATTGGCAAACGAAGTACCTCGAGAGGGTCTTGTTTTAATATAACTTCCGAAGTATAACGAGAGGGTCTACAAAAAGAATATTACTTACCTGCGATTGCCAAGTCACGATATTTTTGATACGAACAAAGATGTCTAATAATGATAGAGTCGAGGAATATTGGTTATTAATTAGGAAAAGGACTTAATTTATAACATAATTGTTCAATTGGCGATTGAATAAGAACAAAAAGGCAGACTTGGCTCTACATGGGATCTCAGAACGTTTTACGGCGGAGAGGGCACGAAGCGAGGCTTGGCCCATTTTTGTACATGTTAATGTTTTCCATAGGATTGGTTTTGTCTTTTTTGATTTGGTATATGCTTATAAGCATTATTCAAAGCTCGTTTAACCAACTTATTGTTTAGTTCGTATAATTGTTTTATGGCTAAATCTAACCTAGGTTTTTTGTCGGATAGGGCTTGTTCTTCAACGACTCTGTTCAAACTTTCAACATTACCCTGAGTTAGTGTCTCTTGATCAAAATAACTCACTAATCCGTCTTTTAAATTAACCCTACCCTAGTTAAATGCTTGAACCACTTCAAAATGTCTGCTTGAGTCACCCGAGACAAACTGACTCCATAGAGGAGATGTAAGATAATAGTAGTAGTCGGAACCAAAATATCAGAATCAGATTAGGTTACACATGAAGTACGTAACATGTGCCTGGGGGAGCTACACGATATTCTCTAAGCTCCTAGGATTGAACCTCCCCTTACGCGGAGGGAAATAGTTCAGTAACGCGGCTACTTCGGATCCATCCGATCCTTCCGCCTAAAGAACCGATTTACCACGTACCTAAATTCGAGAACTACTATAAAGACTGAGTACGGTGTCTTAAATATTCTTTAGATACAACTATTCACAATACCAAAGATTATTTGGGAGTAAGGCACGAAAATCTTGTAAATCTGGGTAGCTTTTGCTTGGACTATTTAAGACGCCGTGCATCTGCTTTTTAACGAGGTATTTTCTGTTCTCGCCGTTACGGCAAGCCCGGCTGCCGGCGGCTCGAGATGCGCCGCTCGGCCTCAGCCGCTGATATCTAGCCAAGGCTTAGTGGAGTTTTCGTGTCTTATTTTATTCGCAGAGCTATTTTTCTGTTGAAATTTAAAGAAAATCTAATAATATTTAGTTGAAAACTAAGTAAATGTCTAAAAAATTCGAAACTTGAGCTTTAAAACGTTAAATATTTTATAACGACTACGGAGCGATACCGCAAATTCGACTTCCGGGCCTCCCGGCTATGTCGACGGCGAGGTCGAGTCGAGGTCCCATGCAATAAAATATTAATAGCCGTTGTCTATTGGTCTGGCATTAAAGAGGTTATCTATGGTTAGGGGGCTCATGATTGTTTGAAAGGTTTTTTGTTCGTCTGCTTAGTTTTTACTTCGGGAATATCATGAAATCCATGGCCAAAGCTATGGAAAAGTGAGACTTACGTACTTTATGTGTGAAGCATAATCCGTTTTTGGTTTAACACTATCAAGAACCAGAGTGACTTACCACAGGTAATATTTACAATTGCACAAGCGCTTTTTTTGGGATCCCTTAGATAAGACACAGCGAATACAAATGAAAATAACTCTGAACACTATAGAAAAATTCTATGCAAGAAAATTCTTAATAATTGCACATATTCAAATTGAAACGTATACTTTTGGCAGACAAAGGACATGCTGTTTAATCCTGCACAGCTCGATAGTTTCTTTACACCTGACATGAAACGTCGAATGTCAAGCGTTATCGAATCAGTGTCGACCTTCATCATCTCTTCAATCCCGAAAATGACCAAGACACCATCCATGTCTTTCCTCAACATGGAAAGACAAGTTAAGTGAACTTTTCATACATGTTACTAAGGAATACAAAAACAATTTCTTTCAACATTAACTGCAGTTCTCGATATTTTGGATGGTGAGTCTACTGGCAGTGTCAATCATCTTGGCTCTGGCCACGCCCAACAATCAAAATGGCCGACCTTTAATCCTTACTTTTTCTTCGAACGTAAGCTATTTCGTTTTTAAATAGTGTAATAAATCCATACTTTGAAACGGACCTGTACTTGTGGTCACAGCGTACAGCCGTGTCGAGGAAGCGATGACGTGGCGCGTAGCAGCCATGTCCTGGCTGATCGCGACCACTTTCATTTTCTTCGATATATCAGGCAACCTAAAGTCGGATTTCACAGAAAAGGAATACGATACAGTGGACACCATCGACCAACTCGTCAAACAGGGTTTTCACAACGTCTGGTTCTGGGATGGCAGTGAGGAATTAACTTCTTTTCGCAGAGAGGTAAGTACAGAATCGATCGCTACTTTCATCCCTTCTCAAGTAAGTAAACCATTAAAAAAAATTTTAGATGAAACCGGCGTCGACCCTACAGTTATTTGGGATTAGTTGAACCGAACTTCAAAAATCATTTTTTTCGAGCCATTATTGTTCCAACTTGATTCATTTTATAACAAATGGATGATGATTTTAGATAAATAAAACCAAAATATTTCGTAACTAGGTCAACATGTCCATCCCCGAAACTTCAATACTGTCAATTGAAGAAGGTATTTTTGGAGACCAGTTCTCGCACGTCGCTGAAAACGTCGGCGACAACAGGAAGTTCTCATAGGGACAATGTTTTTGCAACTTATTCTGATTGAAAATCAAGAAATGGAAAATAAAATACAGTGCGCGAACAAGTACTACTTTTCGCCGTCCATAGAAAATTCGCTTATGGGTTTTGCCGTTTCCTACAATTTCTCGCAATCAGAACTCATGGAGAAAGTCAACCTGATGTAAGGCTAACTTAACAGCGTGGCTAGTGTCGCTTTTAACACGTGATCCTTGTTTCAGGGTTGAATTAATGGCAGAAAATGAACTAGGATTCCCATACTTCTACAAAGCGCGATGGATCTCATAAAATGGAAACAGTGGACGATTTTTCAACAATATCTGTTAAGGAAATCGAAAGCCTTCTTTCCCTGTACTTCGTGGGAAAAGTCATCGCGGTATTGGCTTTATTATTGAAATATACTTTATTCCTTCTGCTGGCTTTAAAGAAGTCGAGAACCGCAGCAATTGTCTGAAGACGACATTTACTTTGACTTAAGATTCATGAAATATTATCATGAAAATATATAAATACTAACGTATTCCCATATCTTACCTTAAACAGGGCAATTCGCTAAGCGCCCGTTCAGCAGATACCAAGATATGACTTGCAACTAACACCACCCCCTCCCTATCAAATTCTAAATAATATAGATGCACTTTTTCCTAAATCTAAATATATAGATGCACTTTTTCCTAAATCTAAATAAAGAAGATGTACTTTTTCTTAGATCTAAATAATATAGATGTACTTTTTATTAACTCTAAATAATATTGATGCACTTTTGCTTAAATTTAAATAGAATTGGTATGGATTTATGTAAATGACTTTGCGATATTGGAATAAAATAATAATAATAATATATATGCTTAAAGAGGATTTTTTTCGCTACAATTCTCCTATTTTTTATGTGTTGAAAGTTTTTAATAATTTTGATTTTTTTCTTTTAATTTTGAAACGGATAAGCCTAGAACGAAATAAAATAAATTAGTGAAAATATTAAAATGCTTTTGCATAAATGACTGATTATTTGGGTTATTCATTAAAATAATGTTGCCATAGATCTAAAATAACCTCTAAACTTCTTTCAGATTATCCCTCAATAACACTAATGTACTAGTAGAATTTTCAAGCCTGGTCATTGGAAAAAGTTTCCATTCTGTTGATGGTTTTCTTCTCTAGGTGATTGGGTCCCAGATTTATTGACGCATTTACTATATCCTGGGCCGCCACATTGTTACCTCATATCTTCGCCTATGTTCTAACGATATACAAACATTTCGAAACTCCTTTCTTACCATGTATTTGGATCTATTTACTTATCTCAGATCGACCTTGCGTGATTATTTTTCCATGAATAAAGGAAACCAAAGTCAACACTAAATTTTGGATTCACGAAATATAACATGCTGGGTGAAGCAAACGTAGATAAATATTAACTTTGTGAAAACCGGTCATCAGTCTAGTTTCTCGAGCGTTCTAGTTTACTTTTATGCCAACCCGTACTGCACCGACGTTGGCCATAAAAACCGAGTCGCAAAAATCGCATGAAAGTTTTTTTAAGGTCTGCTGAACAGTCAAAGAGAAAAAAAATCCCTTCTGTGCCACGCCGTCTTCAACAGTCTGAATTATAAATCATTCAAGATGGTTAATATTCGAGGTAAGAATATTTATTTACGCAGCAATAATCTCAAATGTATCTTTATCCGCTACTCGATATTGAAAATCTAATATTATTCAACAAATATTGGCCACTTTGTATTGTCTAAATTGTCGTATTTTTTTCAAATAGGAAAGTCAGGGTTTTGATATCGCCATAAATCTCCAAAATTCAACATCGGAGTTTTACAGAAAAAGGTTTAACATTAGGTAAAATTCTGTCTCACATCTTCTTAACGTGTTGTCTTTAGCCTTGATTTTGTGCCCGTACCTTTGGATGAGGTTAAAGCTATTCAAAACCAGAGTGATTTACCACAAGTAAAATTAAAAATTTCACAAGCGGTTATTCGGGATCCCAGAGATAAGGCACAGCGAATCCCAAAACACTAGAACACAATAGAAAAAAAAGCGATACTCGAACAGACTTAGTAATTATACTTAAATTGCTTCATTTTTTTAAAAAAATCCTTTTGACAGACAATGGACCTGCTATATTTTCCTGCACAAGTCGATAGTTTCTTTACATCTGAGATGAAATGTCGAATGACGAGCGTTTACGACTCCGCGTCGACATTCATCAACTCTTCAATCCCGAAAATGACCAAGACACCATCCATGTCTTTCCTCAACATGGAAGGACAAGTAACGTGAACTTTTTCCACATGTTCGGAAGTAATACAATAAATTCTCTCAACGTTAATCGTAGTTCGTGTTATATTGGATGGCGAGTCTATTGACAGTGTCGACCCTCCTGGTTTTGGCCACGCCCAAAAATCAAAATGGCCAACCGTTCGTCCTTAATTTAGTTGAAATGATGTGGAAGAATTTTCTTATTTTTTTCTTCGAACGTAAGCGCCTTTCATTTTAAACGGTGTAATAAATCCATACTTGAAATTTTATTGCGCTTGTGGTCACAGCTTACGGCAGTGTCGAGAAAGCCATCACGTGGCGTGTGGCGCCCATGTTCGTGTTGATCGGGACCACTTTCATTTTCTTCGACATATCAGGAAACCAGAAGTCTGATTTCACCGAGAAAGAATACGATACTTTGACACCGTTGAAAAACTCGTCGAACAGGGTTTCAAAAATGTCTGGTTCTACGATAGCAGTGAGGAATTAACTTCTTTTCGCAGAAAGGTAAGTGAAGAATCGATCGCTAAACTCTTCCCTTTGCAAGCGAGCAAACCATTTCAGAGAAATATAAGATGAAACCAGCGTCAACCGAAGAGTTATTCGGGCTTTGTTATACCAAACCTTAAGAATCTATTCAATATTTAGGGTCAGGGTGTTTACATTTACCAGCGATTTTTCTTATTTGGGATCCTCTAAGGTGATTTAGAAAAAGGATATTGTGCAAAATTTTAAAGAGTTTAAAAGCTGAAAACATATTGAATTGTGTCTAAAGAATCATTTTTGATATCCTGAAAGTTTAAAGTGCTTAACGTTAGCGAAGTTATTCAAAGAAAAGTGTTCACAGATATCAGTACCAACCTTATAAAAATAAATTGTGTTACTAGGTGAAAGTGTCAATCCCCGAAACATCAATAATCCCAATGGAAGACGGGGTTTTTGGCGACCAGTTCGTCAACGTCGCGCAAAACGTCGGAGACAACAGGAAGTTCATGGTCGTGGGGACACTGATAATGCAACTTATTCTGCTTGAAAATCAACAAATGGAAAATAAAATAGAGTACGCGAATAAATTCTACTTTTCGCCGTCAATAGAAAATGCGCTTTTGGCTTTTTGCCGTTTCCTACAATTTCTCGCAATCAGAGTTCATGGAGAAAGCCAACCTGTTGTAAGACAAACGTAACGTCGTCGTTTGTGTCGCTTTTAACACGTGATCTTTGTTCCAGGGTTGAATTAATCGCAGAAAATGATTCCCATACTTCTACAAAGGGCGATACTCGCTCGATCTCATCCAATGGAATCGGCCAGTGGACGATTTCTCAACGATATCCGTTAAGGAAGTCGAAAGCCTTCTTTCTCCGTACTACGTAGGAAACGCCATCGCAGTATTGGCTTTAATATTGGAATATGCTTTATTCCTTCTGCTGGCCTTAAAGAAGTCGAGAACCGCATCTAAGGTCTCAAGACGACGTTTACATTGGGTTAATGTTCATAAAATATTATCATGAAAATATATAAATACTGACGTGTTCCCACCTCTAACCATAGACAAGGCAATTCGCTTAGGTGCCCGTTCAGCAGATTGCAAAATATGACTTGCAACTAACACCCCCCCCCCTCAAATTTTCTGAGTGAGAGGGAACATACCTTTTCTTAAATCTAAATAATATAGATGTACTTTTTCTTAAATCTAAATAATATAGAAGTACTTTTTCTTAAATCTAAATAATATTGAAGTACTTTTTCTTAAATCTAAATGAAATAGATATACTTTTCCTTAAATTTATATAAAAATAAATGTACTTTTTCTTAAACCTGAATAAAATAGATGTTCTTTTTCTTAAACCTTAATAAAATAGATTACTTTTGCATAAATATAAATAAAAAAGATGTACTTTTTTTAAATCTACATAAAATAGATTTACTTAAATCTAAATAATTTTGATGCATTTTTGCTTAAAATTAAATGAAATGAGTGTGGATTTACGTAAATGACTTTGCTACATTGGAAATGAAATGGGGGGGGGTTTGTTGAAATTTCAGAGATAACTATCGCGATGTTTCAAGCTGCCTCACATTAAGCAATAATTTCCTCGATATCAGTTAAGGATATCGAAAGAATTATTTCCGTCTACTTCATGGAAATCGCGTTGGCTTTATCGGCTCAGACATAAGAAAAAATACTATTGATTTTTTTATGTCGATGAAAAAGCCGAAAAGCGAAAGAAAGCGTTTCTGATGACACCATCGTAGAGTTAACCTTTCGTATCACTAATATATTTCTCCGATTTTGCTAAGTTTATAAACGAACGTATCACGTATGCGTGCTAGTACCTTGATATAAACAATTACTACCTTAATTTAAATGTGTAAATTAAAGGCTTGGCATAGGAAAAAAAATTAAATTTTCATCTCGATACCGTCAAAGTCCGCCTGAGAAAATATCGTACACCATACTCTCAAAAATAACAGCAAGTTGGTTCCTTGGAGTCGTATGATTACGCTTGATCAAAAAGGAAAATAAAAGAAAATTGGTTTAAAAGTGCTATAGCGTACGACAGCTTTGCAGGTTTTTGCATAAATTTCGACATGGCGTCGGGACAGTTAGAGTACCGTAAAACTGTTTCTTCTAGTGAAATCATTATAGCATTAAAAATGTACAAGGTAATACACCTGCTCATTTCGCACCAATTTTGGGATCGATTTAATTGGAGTATTACTTAACTTGCTATTTTTTCCGTTGCTTACGTTTTATTTATATAAAAAGGAAGGCAACAGTTTATTTTGTCTGCAATGCGGCAAATAAGTTCACGCCCAAAGTAACATGTTAAATATGAAAATCGGTAATCGGTCTATTTTTTCGAGCTTTCTTGATTTGCTAATACTTTCTGCTAGTACACCGAATTTGGCTGAATAGTAAAAGGCAAAAATCGCCTCCTAGTTTTTGCGGTCAGCTGAATAGTGAAAGGCAAATTATCGCTTCTGTGCCACGCCGTCTTCAAGAGTCTGAATAAAAAATCCATCAAGATGGTTGATATTCGAATGGGAATAATCGAGGTAAGAAAAATCGGTCAGTCCCATAATCTAAAATGTATCTTTCAACGTGACTTGATATCGAAAAACTGATATTATTCAAGAAAGTTTCATTGGCCAATTTCTATTGTCTAAATAATTTTTTTTCTCATAGGAAACTGAGAGTTTTGACATCGTCGACAATCTCTGCGCTTCCATATCGGAGTTTTTATGGAAAAGGTTTAACATTAGGTAAAATTCTGTCACACTTCTTGTTATGGTGTTGTCTAAGGAATATATATTATTTATTCAAGTGTTGGTTTTGTGCCTGTACCTTCCGATGAAGTTAACAGTATTCGAAACCGTGGTGATTTACCACAGGTAATATTAAACATTTCACAAGTAGTTTTTTTGGGATCCCTCAGATAAGGCACCGCGAGCCTAATTGATATTCGATCTTAAGAAGTCGCTGCGCCTAAACTACAGGGCACTGTAGTAAAAAAAGAGATGCTTGAACAGACGTAATACTTATACATATTTTGCTTCAATTTTAAACGTATGAATTTGGTAGACTATGGACGTGATGTTTTTTCCTATACAAGTCGATCGTTTCTATACACCCGAGATGAAATGTCGAATGACGAGCGTTTATGACTCAGTATCGACATTCATCATCTCTTCAATCCCGAAAATGACCAAGACACCATCCATGTCCTTCCTCAACATGGATGAACAAGTAATGTGAAACCCATCCATATGTTCCTAAGGAATATAATAACAATATCTTTCAACACTAACCGTAGTTCTCGATATCTTGGATGGTGAGTCTATTGGCAGTGTCGATACTCTTGGCTTTGGCCACGCCCAAAAATCAAAATGGCCAACCGTTCGTCCTTAATATAGTCGAAATGATGTGGAAGAATTTCCTAATTTTTTTCTACGAACGTAAGCTATTTCGTCATTGAACGGTGTGATAAATCCATACTTGAAATGCGGCTTGTATTTCTGGTCACAGCGTACAACCGTGTCGAAAAGGCAATCACTTGGAGAGTGGGTGCCATTTCGTGGTTGATCGCGACGACTTTTATTTTCTTCGAAATATCAGGCAACCTGAAGTCTGATTTCACCGAGATGGACTACGATACTGTGGACACCATCGACCAACTCGTCAATAAGGGTTTCAAAAATGTCTGGTTCTGGGACACTAGTGATGAATTAACATCTTTTCGCAGAAAAGTAAGTGCAGAAATACACAATTCAATAGATTATTCTATCCCTTCTCAATCAAATAAACCATCTAAGACTATGAAACCAGCTTCGACCTTGGTGTTTTAAGATTGAACCAAATATTTCGTCGATTCCTTAATTCTTTATTTATTTAAATAACTAGAGGAATAAATTTCGTAATTAGGTCAACGTGCCCATCCCCGAAACATCAATACTACCAATTGGAGACGGGGTTTTTGGAGAGCAGTTCTGGAACGTCGCAGAAAACGTTGGCGACAACAGGAAGTTCATGGTCGTTGGGACTCTGTTAATGCAACTTATTCTGCATGAAAATGATCAAATGGATAATAGTATGAAATACGCGAACCAATACTACTTTTCGCCGTCCATAGGCGATCAGCTTTTGGTTTTTGCCGTTACCTACAATTTCTCGCAATCAAAGTTCATGGAGAAAGTCAACCTGATGTAAGACTAAAGAAATAAAAAACCGATTTTGTAAATTTTACCACGGCCATTACGTTTCAGGATGGAGTTAATCACGGAAAACGACCTCTTATTCGGTCTCTTTTATAAAGCGCGATACGCGATGGATCTCATCATGTGGAAACAACCAGAGGACGATTTTTCAACGATATCCGTTAAAGAAATCGAAAGCCTTCTATCGCTGTACTTCGTGGGAAACGTCATCGCGGCATTGGCTTTAATATTGGAATATGCTTTATTCCTCCTGCTGGCTTTGAAGAAGACGAGAATCGCAGCAAAGGTCTCGAGACGACGATTACATCGAGTTAACCGTCATAAAATATTGGCATGGAAATATATAAATACTAACGTATAATGAATTTCCATCTCTTACCTCAATCAAGGAATTTCGCTTAGGCACCCGCTGAGCAGGGGAAAAAATATGAATTGCAAATCCCCTCCCCAAATCTTGTGAGTGAGAAATAAATCCGTAATAAAACGTTATTTGCGCATGGGCCGCTGGGCGAAATTTCAAACGCACCACTCAGCATTTTCTGGAGAGATATTCCTTTTCTCCACGTGACCTAGCTCCTTCCGTCTCGACTAGCGGGCACGGTCGTGTAAGGCATAATTGGTGGCCGGCCAATGTTTTGGGAATACTTAATACGTTAGTATTTATACCAACGGACTATTTGTGAAAAACGCTCTATTTACAGCGTGTTTTTTTTTGTAAATTTAGGTTAATGATATTGCTTCAAAAACTAAAAGAAAATTCTATTAATGTTTATGCTAAATACGAAATATAAATAACTGATAATATATGCTTCTGCTTAGAAAGTAATGTAATATCTGAATAAAAATACTTCTGCTTAAAACAAAATACAAATTTCAAAACAAATATTTCTGCTTAAATTTATATAAAGAAGATGTTCTTTATCTCATATCTAAATAAAGTAGATGTTCTTTATCTCATATCTAAATAAAGTAGACGTTCTTTATCTCATATCTAAATAAAGTAGACGTTCTTTATCTCATATCTAAATAAAGTAGATGTTCTTTATCTCATATCTAAATAAAGTAGATGTTCTTTATCTCATGTCTAAATAAAGTAGATGTTCTTTATCTCATATCTAAATAAAGTAGGTGTTCTTTATCTCATATCTAAATAAAGTAGATGTGCTTTATCTCATATCTAAATAAAGTAGGTGTTCTTTATCTCATATCTAAATAAAGTAGGTGTTCTTTATCTCATATCTAAATAAAGTAGGTGTTCTTTTTCTTATTTCTTAGTAAAGTAGATGTTCTTTTTCTTATTTCTTAGTAAAGTAGATGTTCTTTTTCTCATATCTAAATAAAGTAGATGTTCTTTATCTCATATCTAAATAAAGTAGGTGTTCTTTATCTCATATCTAAATAAAGTAGATGTTCTTTATCTCATATCTAAATAAAGTAGATGTTCTTTTTCTCATATCTAAATAAAGTAGATGTTCTTTATCTCATTTCTTAGTAAAGTAGATGTTCTTTTTCTCATATCTAAAGAAAGTAGATGTTCTTTTTCTAATATATCGGGTTATGGTTTTCTAGGTGTTTTGGGTCTCATCTTTATCGACGGTTCTTTTTCTTATTTCTTAGTAAAGTAGATGTTCTTTTTCTCATATCTAAAGAAAGTAGATGTTCTTTTTCTAATATATCGGGCTATGGTTTTCTAGGTGTTTTGGGTCTCATCTTTATCGACGGATTTACTAAATCCTCGCTAATCTTATATCTTCGCCTTTCTTCTAACGATGTACAAACATTTCGAAAACCCCTTTCTTAGCATGTAGTCGGATCGATTTACTTAACTCCGAACGACCTTGAGTGACATACAGTCAATATTTTTCCATGAATAAAAGAAACCAAAGTCACCACTAAACTTTGATCGTAAGAAATATAACCTTCTGGATGACGCAAACATAGATAAATATTAACTTTGTGAAAACGGGTCTAGTTTATTGATTAACTTTTATGCCTACCCGTTTTTATGCACGTGCACCGACGTCGGCCATAACGACCGAGTCGCAAAAATCTGTTGAAAGTTTTTTAAGCGCTGCTGAATGGTCAAAGAGGAAAAAATCTCTTCTGTGCCACGCCGTCTTCAACAGTCTGAATTATGAATACATTCAACATGTTTGATATTCGAATGGGAATAATCGAGGTAAGAATATTTATTTACGCAGCAATAATCTCAAATGTTTCTTTCAACGCGACTGGATGTCGAAAAACTGATAGTTATGCAACAAATATTGGCCAATTTCTGATGTCCAAATTGTCGTATTTTTTCAAAATTCAGGATTTTGATATCGCCATAAATCTTCAAAATTCGACATCGGAGTTTTTCAGAAAAAGGTTCAACATTAGGTAAAATTCTGTCTCACATCTTCTTATCGTGTTGCCTGTATAACATATTTTTTCTATATTTAAGCCTTGGCTTTGTGCCCGTACCTTTGGATGAAATTAAAGCTATTCGAAACCAGAGTGACTTACCAAAAGTAAAATTAAAATTTCACAAGCGGTTCCTCGGGATCCCAAAGATACTTAAGGCACAGCGAATCTAAATAGAAATCGTTCTTAAATGGAATGAGAAGCTTTGTTTGAAGAACCTCTGATTTATATATAGCAAAAGATAGAATTAATTTCTGTGAATTCAAAAATATCAAGCTGTTAATTCTTCCTCCGATTTCTGGTTATTTGGCAATATGATTTTTTTCCTCACGTCATAGTGATGTCATAAAACAGGCTAACAAGCTCGAAAAGACAAAATTGTTGATATATCGAAACTGAGTTTTCGCGATGATTCAATGAATTTTAAAAATAGAAACTTTGGTTCAATTATATTAAAAACTTGATGTTTTGAAAATAGAGACGTGATAGTGTAACATAATACCATTTTTATGGTAAAATATGATAAGAAATTGTAAATTCACATACCCTTTAATAATTCTTTGCGCCAAAACACAATAGAAAAAAAGCAATACACGAACAGACTTAGTAAATATACTTAAATTGCTTCATTTTTCAAAAATCCTTTTGGCAGACAATGGACGTGCTATATTTTGCTGCAAAAGTCGATAGTTTCTTTACATCTGAGATGAAATGTCGAATGACGAGCGTTTATGACTCCGCGTCGACATTCATCATCTCTTCAATCCCGAAAATGACCAAGACACCATCCATGTCTTTCCTCAACATGGAAGGACAAGTAACGTGAACTTTTTCCACATGTTCCGAAGTAATACAATAAATTCTCTCAACGTTAATCGTAGTTCGTGTTATTTTGGATGGCGAGTCTATTGACAGTGTCGACCCTCCTGGTTTTGGCCACGCCCAAAAATCAAAATGGCCAACCGTTCGTCCTTAATTTAGTTGAAATGATGTGGAAGAATTTTCTTATTTTTTTCTTCGAACGTAAGCGCCTTTCATTTTAAACGGTGTAATAAATCCATACTTGAAATTTTATTGCGCTTGTGGTCACAGCTTACGGCAGTGTCGAGAAAGCCATCACGTGGCGTGTAGCGGCCATGTCCGTGTTGATCGGGACCACTTTCATTTTCTTCGACATATCAGGAAACCTGAAGTCTGATTTCACCGAGAAAGAATACGATACTTTGACACCGTTGAAAAACTCGTCAAACAGGGATCCCGAGGAACCGCTTGTGAAATTTTTAATTTTACTTTTGGTAAGTCACTCTGGTTTCGAATAGCTTTAACCTCATCCAAAGGTACGGGCACAAAATCAAGGCTAAAGACAACACGTTAAGAAGATGTGAGACAGAATTTTACCTAATGTTAAACCTTTTTCTGTAAAACTCCGATGTTGAATTTTGGAGATTTATGGCGATATCAAAACCCTGACTTTCCTATTTGAAAAAAATACGACAATTTAGACAATACAAAGTGGCCAATATTTGTTGAATAATATTAGATTTTCAATATCGAGTAGCGGATAAAGATACATTTGAGATTATTGCTGCGTAAATAAATATTCTTACCTCGAATATTAACCATCTTGAATGATTTATAATTCAGACTGTTGAAGACGGCGTGGCACAGAAGGGATTTTTTTTCTCTTTGACTGTTCAGCAGACCTTAAAAAAACTTTCATGCGATTTTTGCGACTCGGTTTTTATGGCCAACGTCGGTGCAGTACGGGTTGGCATAAAAGTAAACTAGAACGCTCGAGAAACTAGACTGATGACCGGTTTTCACAAAGTTAATATTTATCTACGTTTGCTTCACCCAGCATGTTATATTTCGTGAATCCAAAATTTAGTGTTGACTTTGGTTTCCTTTATTCATGGAAAAATAATCACGCAAGGTCGATCTGAGATAAGTAAATAGATCCAAATACATGGTAAGAAAGGAGTTTCGAAATGTTTGTATATCGTTAGAACATAGGCGAAGATATGAGGTAACAATGTGGCGGCCCAGGATATAGTAAATGCGTCAATAAATCTGGGACCCAATCACCTAGAGAAGAAAACCATCAACAGAATGGAAACTTTTTCCAATGACCAGGCTTGAAAATTCTACTAGTACATTAGTGTTATTGAGGGATAATCTGAAAGAAGTTTAGAGGTTATTTTAGATCTATGGCAACATTATTTTAATGAATAACCCAAATAATCAGTCATTTATGCAAAAGCATTTTAATATTTTCACTAATTTATTTTATTTCGTTCTAGGCTTATCCGTTTCAAAATTAAAAGAAAAAAATCAAAATTATTAAAAACTTTCAACACATAAAAAATAGGAGAATTGTAGCGAAAAAAATCGTCTTTAAGCATATATATTATTATTATTATTTTATTCCAATATCGGAAAGTCATTTACATAAATCCATACCAATTCTATTTAAATTTAAGCAAAAGTGCATCAATATTATTTAGAGTTAATAAAAAGTACATCTATATTATTTAGATTTAATAAAAAGTACATCTATATTATTTAGATCTAAGAAAAAGTACATCTTCTTTATTTAGATTTAGGAAAAAGTGCATCTATATTATTTAGAATTTGATAGGGAGGGGGTGGTGTTAGTTGCAAGTCATATCTTGGTATCTGCTGAACGGGCGCTTAGCGAATTGCCCTGTTTAAGGTAAGATATGGGAATACGTTAGTATTTATATATTTTCATGATAATATTTCATGAATCTTAAGTCAAAGTAAATGTCGTCTTCAGACAATTGCTGCGGTTCTCGACTTCTTTAAAGCCAGCAGAAGGAATAAAGTATATTTCAATAATAAAGCCAATACCGCGATGACTTTTCCCACGAAGTACAGGGAAAGAAGGCTTTCGATTTCCTTAACAGATATTGTTGAAAAATCGTCCACTGTTTCAATTTTATGAGATCCATCGAGTATCGCGCTTTGTAGAAGTATGGGAATCCTAGTTCATTTTCTGCCATTAATTCAACCCTGAAACAAGGATCACGTGTTAAAAGCGACACTAGCCACGCTGTTAAGTTAGCCTTACATCAGGTTGACTTTCTCCATGAGTTCTGATTGCGAGAAATTGTAGGAAACGGCAAAACCCATAAGCGAATTTTCTATGGACGGCGAAAAGTAGTACTTGTTCGCGCACTGTATTTTATTTTCCATTTCTTGATTTTCAATCAGAATAAGTTGCAAAAACATTGTCCCTATGAGAACTTCCTGTTGTCGCCGACGTTTTCAGCGACGTGCGAGAACTGGTCTCCAAAAATACCTTCTTCAATTGACAGTATTGAAGTTTCGGGGATGGACATGTTGACCTAGTTACGAAATATTTTGGTTCTATTTATCTAAAATCATCCATTTGTTATAAAATGAATCAAGTTGGAACAATAATGGCTCGAAAAAAATGATTTTTGAAGTTCGGTTCAACTAATCCCAAATAACTGTAGGGTCGACGCCGGTTTCATCTAAAATTTTTTTTAATGGTTTACTTACTTGAGAAGGGATGAAAGTAGCGATCGATTCTGTACTTACCTCTCTGCGAAAAGAAGTTAATTCCTCACTGCCATCCCAGAACCAGACGTTGTGAAAACCCTGTTTGACGAGTTGGTCGATGGTGTCCACTGTATCGTATTCCTTTTCTGTGAAATCCGACTTTAGGTTGCCTGATATATCGAAGAAAATGAAAGTGGTCGCGATCAGCCAGGACATGGCTGCTACGCGCCACGTCATCGCTTCCTCGACACGGCTGTACGCTGTGACCACAAGTACAGGTCCGTTTCAAAGTATGGATTTATTACACTATTTAAAAACGAAATAGCTTACGTTCGAAGAAAAAGTAAGGATTAAAGGTCGGCCATTTTGATTGTTGGGCGTGGCCAGAGCCAAGATGATTGACACTGCCAGTAGACTCACCATCCAAAATATCGAGAACTGCAGTTAATGTTGAAAGAAATTGTTTTTGTATTCCTTAGTAACATGTATGAAAAGTTCACTTAACTTGTCTTTCCATGTTGAGGAAAGACATGGATGGTGTCTTGGTCATTTTCGGGATTGAAGAGATGATGAAGGTCGACACTGATTCGATAACGCTTGACATTCGACGTTTCATGTCAGGTGTAAAGAAACTATCGAGCTGTGCAGGATTAAACAGCATGTCCTTTGTCTGCCAAAAGTATACGTTTCAATTTGAATATGTGCAATTATTAAGAATTTTCTTGCATAGAATTTTTCTATAGTGTTCAGAGTTATTTTCATTTGTATTCGCTGTGTCTTATCTAAGGGATCCCAAAAAAAGCGCTTGTGCAATTGTAAATATTACCTGTGGTAAGTCACTCTGGTTCTTGATAGTGTTAAACCAAAAACGGATTATGCTTCACACATAAAGTACGTAAGTCTCACTTTTCCATAGCTTTGGCCATGGATTTCATGATATTCCCGAAGTAAAAACTAAGCAGACGAACAAAAAACCTTTCAAACAATCATGAGCCCCCTAACCATAGATAACCTCTTTAATGCCAGACCAATAGACAACGGCTATTAATATTTTATTGCATGGGACCTCGACTCGACCTCGCCGTCGACATAGCCGGGAGGCCCGGAAGTCGAATTTGCGGTATCGCTCCGTAGTCGTTATAAAATATTTAACGTTTTAAAGCTCAAGTTTCGAATTTTTTAGACATTTACTTAGTTTTCAACTAAATATTATTAGATTTTCTTTAAATTTCAACAGAAAAATAGCTCTGCGAATAAAATAAGACACGAAAACTCCACTAAGCCTTGGCTAGATATCAGCGGCTGAGGCCGAGCGGCGCATCTCGAGCCGCCGGCAGCCGGGCTTGCCGTAACGGCGAGAACAGAAAATACCTCGTTAAAAAGCAGATGCACGGCGTCTTAAATAGTCCAAGCAAAAGCTACCCAGATTTACAAGATTTTCGTGCCTTACTCCCAAATAATCTTTGGTATTGTGAATAGTTGTATCTAAAGAATATTTAAGACACCGTACTCAGTCTTTATAGTAGTTCTCGAATTTAGGTACGTGGTAAATCGGTTCTTTAGGCGGAAGGATCGGATGGATCCGAAGTAGCCGCGTTACTGAACTATTTCCCTCCGCGTAAGGGGAGGTTCAATCCTAGGAGCTTAGAGAATATCGTGTAGCTCCCCCAGGCACATGTTACGTACTTCATGTGTAACCTAATCTGATTCTGATATTTTGGTTCCGACTACTACTATTATCTTACATCTCCTCTATGGAGTCAGTTTGTCTCGGGTGACTCAAGCAGACATTTTGAAGTGGTTCAAGCATTTAACTAGTGTAGGGTTAATTTAAAAGACGGATTAGTGAGTTATTTTGATCAAGAGACACTAACTCAGGGTAATGTTGAAAGTTTGAACAGAGTCGTTGAAGAACAAGCCCTATCCGACAAAAAACCTAGGTTAGATTTAGCCATAAAACAATTATACGAACTAAACAATAAGTTGTTTAAACGAGCTTTTAATAATGCTTATAAGCTTATACCAAATCAAAAAAGACAAAACCAATCCTATGGAAAACATTAACATGTACAAAAATGGGCCAAGCCTCGCTTCGTGCCCTCTCCGCCGTAAAACGTTCTGAGATCCCATGTAGAGCCAAGTCTGCCTTTTTGTTCTTATTCAATCGCCAATTGAACAATTATGTTATAAATTAAGTCCTTTTCCTAATTAATAACCAATATTCCTCGACTCTATCATTATTAGACATCTTTGTTCGTATCAAAAATATCGTGACTTGGCAATCGCAGGTAAGTAATATTCTTTTTGTAGACCCTCTCGTTATACTTCGGAAGTTATATTAAAACAAGACCCTCTCGAGGTACTTCGTTTGCCAATATAATCGTTAACGTTTGTCCATATTTACGCTGAATTACCCCTTGGATGACGCAAACATAGATAAATATTAACTTTGTGAAAACGGGTCTAGTTTATTGATTAACTTTTATGCCTACCCGTACTTTATGCACGTGCACCGACGTCGGCCATAACGACCGAGTCGCAAAAATCTCCTGAAAGTTTTTTAAGCGCTGGTGAATGGTCAAAGAGGAAAAAATCTCTTCTGTGCCACGCCGTCTTCAACAGTCTGAATTATAAATACATTCAACATGTTTGATATTCGAATGGGAATAATCGAGGTAAGAATATTTATTTACGCAGCAATAATCTCAAATGTTTCTTTCAACGCGACTGGATGTCGAAAAACTGATTTTATGCAACAAATATTGGCCAATTTCTGATGTCCAAATTGTCGTATTTTTTTCAAAATTTTGATATCGCCATAAATCTTCAAAATTCGACATCGGAGTTTTTCAGAAAAAGGTTTAACATTAGGTAAAATTCTGTCTCACATCTTCTTATCGTGTTGCCTGTATAACATATTTTTTCTATGTTTAAGCCTTGGCTTTGTGCCCGTACCTTTGGATGAAATTAAAGCTATTCGAAACCAGAGTGACTTACCAAAAGTAAAATTAAAATTGCATCGGAGGTACGTCACAAGCGGTTCCTCGGGATCCCAAAGATACTTAAGGCACAGCGAATCTAAATAGAAATCGTTCTTAAAAGGAATGAGAAGCTTTGTTTGAAGAACCTCTGATTTATATATAGCAAAAGATAGAATTAATTTCTGTGAATTCAAAAATATCAAGCTGTTAATTCTTCCTCCGATTTCTGGTTATTTGGCAATATGATTTTTTTCCTCACGTCATAGTGATGTCATAAAACAGGCTAACAAGCTCGAAAAGACAAAATTGTTGATATATCGAAACTGAGTTTTCGCGATGATTCAATGAATTTTAAAAATAGAAACTTTGGTTCAATTATATTAAAAACTTGATGTTTTGAAAATAGAGACGTGATAGTGTAACATAATACCATTTTTATGGTAAAATATGATAAGAAATTGTAAATTCACATACCCTTTAATAATTCTTTGCGCCAAAACACTAGAACACAATAGAAAAAAAGCGATACTCGAACAGACTTAGTAATTATACTTAAATTGCTTCATTTTTTAAAAAAAATCCTTTTGGCAGACAATGGACGTGCTATATTTTGCTGCAAAAGTCGATAGTTTCTTTACATCTGAGATGAAATGTCGAATGACGAGCGTTTATGACTCCGCGTCGACATTCATCATCTCTTCAATCCCGAAAATGACCAAGACACCATCCATGTCTTTCCTCAACATGGAAGGACAAGTAACGTGAACTTTTTCCACGTGTTCCGAAGTAATACAATAAATTCTCTCAACGCTAATCGTAGTTCGTGTTATTTTGGATGGCGAGTCTATTGACAGTGTCGACCCTCTTGGTTTTGGCCACGCCCAAAAATCAAAATGGCCAACCGTTCGTCCTTAATTTAGTTGAAATGATGTGGAAGAATTTTCTTATTTTTTTCTTCGAACGTAAGCGCCTTTCATTTTAAACGGTGTAATAAATCCATACTTGAAATTTTATTGCGCTTGTGGTCACAGCTTACGGCAGTGTCGAGAAAGCCATCACGTGGCGTGTAGCGGCCATGTCCGTGTTGATCGGGACCACTTTCATTTTCTTCGACATATCAGGAAACCTGAAGTCTGATTTCACCGAGAAAGAATACGATACTTTTGACACCGTTGAAAAACTCGTCAAACAGGGATCCCGAGGAACCGCTTGTGAAATTTTTAATTTTACTTTTGGTAAGTCACTCTGGTTTCGAATAGCTTTAATTTCATCCAAAGGTACGGGCACAAAGCCAAGGCTTAAATATAGAAAAAATATGTTATACAGGCAACACGATAAGAAGATGTGAGACAGAATTTTACCTAATGTTGAACCTTTTTCTGAAAAACTCCGATGTCGAATTTTGAAGATTTATGGCGATATCAAAATCCTGAATTTTGAAAAAATACGACAATTTGGACATCAGAAATTGGCCAATATTTGTTGCATAATATCAGTTTTTCGACATCCAGTCGCGTTGAAAGAAACATTTGAGATTATTGCTGCGTAAATAAATATTCTTACCTCGATTACTCCCATTCGAATATCAAACATGTTGAATGTATTTATAATTCAGACTGTTGAAGACGGCGTGGCACAGAAGAGATTTTTTCCTCTTTGACCATTCAGCAGCGCTTAAAAAACTTTCAGGAGATTTTTGCGACTCGGTCGTTATGGCTGACGTCGGTGCACGTGCATAAAGTATGGGTAGGCATAAAAGTTAATCAATAAACTAGACCCGTTTTCACAAAGTTAATATTTATCTATGTTTGCTTCATCCAGAAGGTTATATTTCTTACGATCAAAGTTTAGTGTTGACTTTGGTTTCTTTTATTCATGGAAAAATATTGACTGTATGTCACGCAAGGTCGTTCGGAGTTAAGTAAATCGATCCGACTACATGCTAAGAAAGGGGTTTTCGAAATGTTTGTACATCGTTAGAAGAAAGGCGAAGATATAAGATTAGCGAGGATTTAGTAAATCCGTCGATAAAGATGAGACCCAAAACACCTAGAAAACCATAACCCGATATATTAGAAAAAGAACATCTACTTTCTTTAGATATGAGAAAAAGAACATCTACTTTACTAAGAAATAAGAAAAAGAACCGTCGATAAAGATGAGACCCAAAACACCTAGAAAACCATAACCCGATATATTAGAAAAAGAACATCTACTTTCTTTAGATATGAGAAAAAGAACATCTACTTTACTAAGAAATAAGAAAAAGAACATCTACTTTATTTAGATATGAGAAAAAGAACATCTACTTTATTTAGATATGAGATAAAGAACATCTACTTTATTTAGATATGAGATAAAGAACACCTACTTTATTTAGATATGAGATAAAGAACATCTACTTTATTTAGATATGAGATAAAGAACATCTACTTTACTAAGAAATAAGAAAAAGAACATCTACTTTATTTAGATATGAGAAAAAGAACATCTACTTTATTTAGATATGAGATAAAGAACATCTACTTTATTTAGATATGAGATAAAGAACACCTACTTTATTTAGATATGAGATAAAGAACATCTACTTTCTTTAGATATGAGAAAAAGAACATCTACTTTACTAAGAAATAAGAAAAAGAACATCTACTTTACTAAGAAATAAGAAAAAGAACATCTACTTTATTTAGATATGAGATAAAGAACACCTACTTTATTTAGATATGAGATAAAGAACATCTACTTTATTTAGATATGAGATAAAGAACACCTACTTTATTTAGATATGAGATAAAGAACATCTACTTTATTTAGATATGAGATAAAGAACATCTACTTTATTTAGACATGAGATAAAGAACATCTACTTTATTTAGATATGAGATAAAGAACATCTACTTTATTTAGATATGAGATAAAGAACGTCTACTTTATTTAGATATGAGATAAAGAACGTCTACTTTATTTAGACATGAGATAAAGAACATCTACTTTATTTAGATATGAGATAAAGAACATCTTCTTTATATAAATTTAAGCAGAAATATTTGTTTTGAAATTTGTATTTTGTTTTAAGCAGAAGTATTTTTATTCAGATATTACATTACTTTCTAAGCAGAAGCATATATTATCAGTTATTTATATTTCGTATTTAGCATAAACATTAATAGAATTTTCTTTTAGTTTTTGAAGCAATATCATTAACCTAAATTTACAAAAAAAACACGCTGTAAATAGAGCGTTTTTCACAAATAGTCCGTTGGTATAAATACTAACGTATTAAGTATTCCCAAAACATTGGCCGGCCACCAATTATGCCTTACACGACCGTGCCCGCTAGTCGAGACGGAAGGAGCTAGGTCACGTGGAGAAAAGGAATATCTCTCCAGAAAATGCTGAGTGGTGCGTTTGAAATTTCGCCCAGCGGCCCATGCGCAAATAACGTTTTATTACGGATTTATTTCTCACTCACAAGATTTGGGGAGGGGATTTGCAATTCATATTTTTTCCCCTGCTCAGCGGGTGCCTAAGCGAAATTCCTTGATTGAGGTAAGAGATGGAAATTCATTATACGTTAGTATTTATATATTTCCATGCCAATATTTTATGACGGTTAACTCGATGTAATCGTCGTCTCGAGACCTTTGCTGCGATTCTCGTCTTCTTCAAAGCCAGCAGGAGGAATAAAGCATATTCCAATATTAAAGCCAATGCCGCGATGACGTTTCCCACGAAGTACAGCGATAGAAGGCTTTCGATTTCTTTAACGGATATCGTTGAAAAATCGTCCTCTGGTTGTTTCCACATGATGAGATCCATCGCGTATCGCGCTTTATAAAAGAGACCGAATAAGAGGTCGTTTTCCGTGATTAACTCCATCCTGAAACGAAATGGCCGTGGTAAAATTTACAAAATCGGTTTTTTATTTCTTTAGTCTTACATCAGGTTGACTTTCTCCATGAACTTTGATTGCGAGAAATTGTAGGTAACGGCAAAAACCAAAAGCTGATCGCCTATGGACGGCGAAAAGTAGTATTGGTTCGCGTATTTCATACTATTATCCATTTGATCATTTTCATGCAGAATAAGTTGCATTAACAGAGTCCCAACGACCATGAACTTCCTGTTGTCGCCAACGTTTTCTACGACGTTCCAGAACTGCTCTCCAAAAACCCCGTCTCCAATTGGTAGTATTGATGTTTCGGGGATGGGCACGTTGACCTAATTACGAAATTTATTCCTCTAGTTATTTAAATAAATAAAGAATTAAGGAATCGACGAAATATTTGGTTCAATCTTAAAACACCAAGGTCGAAGCTGGTTTCATAGTCTTAGATGGTTTATTTGATTGAGAAGGGATAGAATAATCTATTGAATTGTGTATTTCTGCACTTACTTTTCTGCGAAAAGATGTTAATTCATCACTAGTGTCCCAGAACCAGACATTTTTGAAACCCTTATTGACGAGTTGGTCGATGGTGTCCACAGTATCGTAGTCCATCTCGGTGAAATCAGACTTCAGGTTGCCTGATATTTCGAAGAAAATAAAAGTCGTCGCGATCAACCACGAAATGGCACCCACTCTCCAAGTGATTGCCTTTTCGACACGGTTGTACGCTGTGACCAGAAATACAAGCCGCATTTCAAGTATGGATTTATCACACCGTTCAATGACGAAATAGCTTACGTTCGTAGAAAAAAATTAGGAAATTCTTCCACATCATTTCGACTATATTAAGGACGAACGGTTGGCCATTTTGATTTTTGGGCGTGGCCAAAGCCAAGAGTATCGACACTGCCAATAGACTCACCATCCAAGATATCGAGAACTACGGTTAGTGTTGAAAGATATTGTTATTATATTCCTTAGGAACATATGGATAGGTTTCACATTACTTGTTCATCCATGTTGAGGAAAGACATGGATGGTGTCTTGGTCATTTTCGGGATTGAAGAGATGATGAATGTCGCTCGTCATTCGACATTTCATCTCGGGTGTATAGAAACGATCGACTTGTATAGGAAAAAACATCACGTCCATAGTCTACCAAATTCATACGTTTAAAATTGAAGCAAAATATGTATAAGTATTACGTCTGTTCAAGCATCTCTTTTTTTACTACAGTGCCCTGTAGTTTAGGCGCAGCGACTTCTTAAGATCGAATATCAATTAGGCTCGCGGTGCCTTATCTGAGGGATCCCAAAAAAACTACTTGTGAAATGTTTAATATTACCTGTGGTAAATCACCACGGTTTCGAATACTGTTAACTTCATCGGAAGGTACAGGCACAAAACCAACACTTGAATAAATAATATATATTCCTTAGACAACACCATAACAAGAAGTGTGACAGAATTTTACCTAATGTTAAACCTTTTCCATAAAAACTCCGATATGGAAGCGCAGAGATTGTCGACGATGTCAAAACTCTCAGTTTCCTATGAGAAAAAAATTATTTAGACAATAGAAATTGGCCAATGAAACTTTCTTGAATAATATCAGTTTTTCGATATCAAGTCACGTTGAAAGATACATTTTAGATTATGGGACTGACCGATTTTTCTTACCTCGATTATTCCCATTCGAATATCAACCATCTTGATGGATTTTTTATTCAGACTCTTGAAGACGGCGTGGCACAGAAGCGATAATTTGCCTTTCACTATTCAGCTGACCGCAAAAACTAGGAGGCGATTTTTGCCTTTTACTATTCAGCCAAATTCGGTGTACTAGCAGAAAGTATTAGCAAATCAAGAAAGCTCGAAAAAATAGACCGATTACCGATTTTCATATTTAACATGTTACTTTGGGCGTGAACTTATTTGCCGCATTGCAGACAAAATAAACTGTTGCCTTCCTTTTTATATAAATAAAACGTAAGCAACGGAAAAAATAGCAAGTTAAGTAATACTCCAATTAAATCGATCCCAAAATTGGTGCGAAATGAGCAGGTGTATTACCTTGTACATTTTTAATGCTATAATGATTTCACTAGAAGAAACAGTTTTACGGTACTCTAACTGTCCCGACGCCATGTCGAAATTTATGCAAAAACCTGCAAAGCTGTCGTACGCTATAGCACTTTTAAACCAATTTTCTTTTATTTTCCTTTTTGATCAAGCGTAATCATACGACTCCAAGGAACCAACTTGCTGTTATTTTTGAGAGTATGGTGTACGATATTTTCTCAGGCGGACTTTGACGGTATCGAGATGAAAATTTAATTTTTTTTCCTATGCCAAGCCTTTAATTTACACATTTAAATTAAGGTAGTAATTGTTTATATCAAGGTACTAGCACGCATACGTGATACGTTCGTTTATAAACTTAGCAAAATCGGAGAAATATATTAGTGATACGAAAGGTTAACTCTACGATGGTGTCATCAGAAACGCTTTCTTTCGCTTTTCGGCTTTTTCATCGACATAAAAAAATCAATAGTATTTTTTCTTATGTCTGAGCCGATAAAGCCAACGCGATTTCCATGAAGTAGACGGAAATAATTCTTTCGATATCCTTATCTGATATCGAGGAAATTATTGCTTAATGTGAGGCAGCTTGAAACATCGCGATAGTTATCTCTGAAATTTCAACAAACCCCCCCCCCATTTCATTTCCAATGTAGCAAAGTCATTTACGTAAATCCACACTCATTTTTTTTCATTTTAAGCAAAAATGCATCAAAATTATTTAGATTTAAGTAAATCTATTTTATGTAGATTTAAAAAAAGTACATCTTTTTTATTTACATTTATGCAAAAGTAATCTATTTTATTAAGGTTTAAGAAAAAGTACATCTATTTTATTTAGGTTTAAGAAAAAGTATATTTATTTTTATATAAATTTAAGGAAACGTATACCTATTTCATTTAGATTTAAGAAAAAGTACTTCAATTCTGAGAGAGCGGTTGCTCTCTTAGATAAGACCTCATACTGCGTTTAATGGATAAGGGTGGTTTTTTGATTCGATGTAACTTTTTTCCTATCATGGTAACTGCTTTGAAAACATTCCACTGAACTAAAATTCGGACCCTTAACATGTGGTTAAAATTTCAAAGAGATCCCTCCATTAGTTGTTATTATAGAAAATAAAGTTGCTAAGGGTGGTTTTCATTTCAATAAAAAAATTCAGACATTTTGGCAAAAAAGGGAAATTTTCCCATAGGAATAACATGGAAATGTTTGCTGTGATAGCCAAATGGTCTCGACCATTTTTTGAAGACTATTTATTCGATAGGTCTGAAAATGGTTTTAAATGAAAGGTTGAACAGTTTTCTGGTGCCTTTCGAAGTTTTATTGAAAACAATTAATATTAAGTATTACTTTTTGTACTTTTAAGCACATACTTAAACTTACGACCTTTTATTCTGTTGGACTTACGTGGTATAATCCTAGCTAAAATTATAGAGAGACGTACTGTTGGACTTACGCTGTTTTACCGCTAATATAGCGAAGTTTTTTGTTTACTAAATGCGTCGTCCGCTCTGTTTATGGACGAGCTTAAGGCGAATTTTTCCACTTTTCATCTAAAAGAAGGGGTTAATCAGTCCCAATTTTATTTTATTCTCGTAAGTTAAACTTCATTATAATTTAATACAAAAGAATTTAAAGTTAAGATTTGGCCGATAATTTTTAAATTCACTGATTTCACTAAGCCTCGGTCAAAAGTTCAAGACAGGCTGATTGTACTATTGTAGACTATAGACCAATTGGCCGTGTTGCGTTCGTTTTAAGGTGTTTCACCTGGTGCCATTGGCCAACGATAGCCGCTAATTAGGTAATTTGTTTAAATTAAATCAATTTTTGTTGTTTAAAGTAGATCAATGCAAACTACGCACAAGGATTCGTTCCCTGGTTTCTCGACTGGTGCCGTCAGGCAACGGTTACCGCTACGAAGATACGTTTTTTACTGGTAAAATAAATGATAGATTCAATCACACTATCACTAAACCCTGTCACCAAATCAACCAATATTTTTAATTCAGGTCCTTCCAATCATTTGTACTAGGTAGCAATTGAATTATTAATTATTTTGCGCCCATTCTAACGTTACCTAAGAAAACAATAAACAATGGCCAGATTGCCAACGATAAACGCTACAGAGATTATATCCGGTGCAACCGGTCAACGGTAACCACTGCGTAGATCATTTTGTTTGTTTAAATTAGTGGTAAAATAATTGATACATTAAATCACACGATCACTAAACCCTGTTAACAGACCAGTTTTTATCCCGGCTCTTGCAATCATTTTTATTAGGTAACAGTTACGTTTTTAATTACTATTTATAACCGCTATTTAGAATAACTTTTTTGTTTAAATTAGATACATTTTTGATGTGTTAAGTAGATTAACTACGCAGAAGGGTTAATTTCCTGGTTTCTAGACAACAGTTACCGCTACGAAGATACGTTTTTTGCTGGCAAAATAAATGATAGATTCAATCACACTATCACTAATTACTGTCATCAAATCAATATTTTAAATTCAGCCTCTTCCAAGCACGAAATTACAAATTAAAGGGGTGTACAGTGTGTTAATTATTTAATATAAATTTTGGATAAATATGTAACACACTATCATTATTAAATTTCTGAAGAGAGGAAAAAAGGTTGAAATTAATTTTCTTTAAATTTTAAAAGCGAATTTGGCTCAGAAAAAACCCATGGCCAGAAGCCTGTCTTATAAAATTTTCACAAGATGATTCGTTCAAGAATGTCTAGAATTAAGTCGCATTGAAGCAGGAATCTATATAACTATGAATATACAGCTCTATTATATGCCCCTTCTATCATGTCGATTTGATTTGGGTGTTACCCTCCTAGCTTTGACGCGTTTTGCGTAGCTCTAATAGCCAATCACGAGACAGAGGAAATGACGTTTCGAATTTACACACCCCCGGACTCCCCCTCCCTTCTCCCGCTCCTAACACTATAAGACACCCCGCCCAAACCTTATCGAGAGGTTAGACAGCGTTATAAAGATTCATGATAGAAGTAATAAATATTTCACCTAAGTCAGCTGACTTGGCCAGGCAGGGTTTAGCCCACTCGATCCTTATGGACGCTGCTCTGCATCTTGCGTCGTGTTACGCGTGATCGAGTGGGCTATGGACAGGGTAAACAAATACAGGGCTGCCAGGCCAGGGTGGGAAATAAGGATTTTTTAAACTGGACATTGGGCCAGCGACCCCTCTGGCCTAGAATAAATAAACTGGTCCATGACCACTGACCAGGGCGCGTCGTCTGCTAAATTGAACAAGTGGATAATTACAATATATTAGCTAATGTCTGGATTCTGGAAACCCTTGAATTTTCTTAGCGGTCCTGTGGACCACTGACCCCCCTCCGATTTAATTTTTAAACTGGTTCAGGCAATTTTTCGACTGTTCATTTGCCCTGTGCCACCGTCTTATTTCCCACGCTGGCCAGGCTGTCTCTTACATGGCCATTATCCTTCATGAGAAATGCTTTCTTGTCCAGTGTGGGAAATAAGGCGATGGCACAGGGCAAATGACCAGTTTAAAAATAAAACCACGGGACCACTAAGAAAATTCAAGGGTAACCAGAGTCCAGACATTAACTCAAAAAGTTTAATTCTTTAATTCCTAAATTTAGCAGACGACGTGACCTGGTCAATTATTATTAAAAAGCGCGAGCCGCTTGCGTCCATGAGCGCGGATCGAGTGGGCCATGCTTGCAGGCAGAAACTTAAAGAAAGGCAAATATTTAGTTATTTTCTTTAAAAATTCGTCGAAATGTCATTAAGTTATGAAGAAATTGATTAACGCAAGTTGATTAAGAAATTAATTATTTAATAAAAATTAATATTTGTTCACAGTGATTAATGAGGGATCGACTAATCTGCTGAATGTCTGAACGTCTGAACTGCTGAAAATAGTAGAATTCCTACTATAAAATTCTCCCATTCTCCCAAACCGTAAACTGTCTGAACCTTTTTGACTATTTTGCTGAAATGCCGAATTCTGAACACTGAACATTGAAATAAAAGTAAGAGACCGTCTGAACCTTTTTGACTATTTTGCTGAAATGCCGAATTCTGAACCGAAATTAATGTAAGATAGAGACCGTCTGAACTTTTTGGACTATTTTGCTGAAACGCCGAATTCTGAACCGAAATTAATGTTAGATAGAGACCGTCTGAACTTTTTTGACTATTTTGCTGAAATGCTGAATTCTGAACCGTGAATTTTGAAATTAATGTAAGATAGAGACCGTCTGAACTTTTTTGACTATTTTGCTGAAATGCCGAATTCTGAACCGAAATTAATGTAAAATGGAGACCGTCTGAACTTTTTTGACTATTTTGCTGAAATGCCGAATTCTGAACCGAAATTAATGTAAGATAGAGATCGTCTGAACTTTTTTGACTATTTTGCTGAAATGCCGAATTCTGAACCGAAATTAATGTAAAATGGAGACCGTCTGAACTTTTTTGACTATTTTGCTGAAATGCTGAATTCTGAACCGTGAAATTTGAAATTAATGTAAGATAGAGACCGTCTGAACGTTTTTGACTATTTTGCTGAAATGCCGAATTCTGAACCGAAATTAATGTAAAATGGAGACCGTCTGAACTTTTTTGACTATTTTGCTGAAATGCCGAATTCTGAACCGAAATTAATGTAAGATAGAGATCGTCTGAACTTTTTTGACTATTTTGCTGAAATGCCGAATTCTGAACCGAAATTAATGTAAAATGGAGACCGTCTGAACTTTTTTGACTATTTTGCTGAAATGCTGAATTCTGAACCGTGAAATTTGAAATTAATGTAAGATAGAGACCGTCTGAACTTTTTTGACTATTTTGCTGAAATGCTGAATTCTGAACCGTGAATTTTGAAATTAATGTAAGATAGAGACCGTCTGAACTTTTTTGACTATTTTGCTGAAATGCCGAATTCTGAACCGTGAACTTTGAAATTAATGTAAGATAGAGACCGTCTGAACTTTTTTGACTATTTTGCTGAAATGCCGAATTCTGAACCGAAATTAATGTAAAATGGAGACCGTCTGAACTTTTTTGACTATTTTGCTGAAATGTTGAATTCTGAACCGTGAAATTTGAAATTAATGTAAGATAGAGACCGTCTGAACGTTTTTGACTATTTTGCTGAAATGCCGAATTCTGAACCGAAATTAATGTAAAATGGAGACCGTCTGAACTTTTTTGACTATTTTGCTGAAATGCCGAATTCTGAACCGAAATTAATGTAAGATAGAGATCGTCTGAACTTTTTTGACTATTTTGCTGAAATGCTGAATTCTGAACCGTGAAATTTGAAATTAATGTAAGATAGAGACCGTCTGAACTTTTTTGACTATTTTGCTGAAATGCTGAATTCTGAACCGTGAATTTTGAAATTAATGTAAGATAGAGACCGTCTGAACTTTTTTGACTATTTTGCTGAAATGCCGAATTCTGAACCGTGAACTTTGAAATTAATGTAAGATAGAGACCGTCTGAACTTTTTTGACTATTTTGCTGAAATGCCGAATTCTGAACCGAAATTAATGTAAAATGGAGACCGTCTGAACTTTTTTGACTATTTTGCTGAAATGCCGAATTCTGAACCGAAATTAATGTAAGATAGAGACCGTCTGAACTTTTTTGACTATTTTGCTGAAATGCCGAATTCTGAACCGAAATTAATGTAAAATGGAGACCGTCTGAACTTTTTTGACTATTTTGCCGAAATGCTGAATTCTGAACCGTGAATTTTGAAATTAATGTAAGATAGAGACCGTCTGAACTTTTTTGACTATTTTGCTGAAATGCCGAATTCTGAACCGAAATTAATGTAAAATGGAGACCGTCTGAACTTTTTTGACTATTTTGCTGAAATGCTGAATTCTGAACCGTGAAATTTGAAATTAATGTAAGATAGAGATCGTCTGAACTTTTTTGACTATTTTGCTGAAATGCCGAATTCTGAACCGAAATTAATGTAAAATGGAGACCGTCTGAACTTTTTTGACTATTTTGCTGAAATGCTGAATTCTGAACCGTGAAATTTGAAATTAATGTAAGATAGAGACCGTCTGAACTTTTTTGACTATTTTGCTGAAATGCCGAATTCTGAACCGAAATTAATGTAAAATGGAGACCGTCTGAACTTTTTTGACTATTTTGCTGAAATGCTGAATTCTGAACCGTGAAATTTGAAATTAATGTAAGATAGAGACCGTCTGAACTTTTTTGACTATTTTGCTGAAATGCTGAATTCTGAACCGTGAAATTTGAAATTAATGTAAGATAGAGACCGTCTGAACTTTTTTGACTATTTTGCTGAAATGCTGAATTCTGAACCGTGAAATTTGAAATTAATGTAAGATAGAGACCGTCTGAACTTTTTTGACTATTTTGCTGAAATGCTGAATTCTGAACCGTGAATTTTGAAATTAATGTAAGATAGAGACCGTCTGAACTTTTTTGACTATTTTGCTGAAATGCCGAATTCTGAACCGTGAACTTTGAAATTAATGTAAGATAGAGACCGTCTGAACTATTTTGACTATTTTGCTGAAATGCCGAATTCTGAACCGAAATTAATGTAAAATGGAGACCGTCTGAACTTTTTTGACTATTTTGCTGAAATGCCGAATTCTGAACCGTGAACTTTGAAATTAATGTAAGATAGAGACCGTCTGAACTTTTTTGACTATTTTGCTGAAATGCCGAATTCTGAACCGAAATTAATGTAAGATAGAGATCGTCTGAACTTTTTTGACTATTTTGCTGAAATGCCGAATTCTGAACCGAAATTAATGTAAAATGGAGACCGTCTGAACTTTTTTGACTATTTTGCTGAAATGCTGAATTCTGAACCGTGAAATTTGAAATTAATGTAAGATAGAGACCGTCTGAACTTTTTTGACTATTTTGCTGAAATGCTGAATTCTGAACCGTGAAATTTGAAATTAATGTAAGATAGAGACCGTCTGAACTTTTTTGACTATTTTGCTGAAATGCTGAACTCTGAACCGTGAACTTTGAAATTAATGTAAGATAGAGACCGTCTGAACTTTTTTGACTATTTTGCTGAAATGCCGAATTCTGAACCGTGAATTTGGAAATTAATGTAAGATAGAGACCGTCTGAACTTTTTTGACTATTTTGCTGAAATGCCGAATTCTGAACCGAAATTAATGTAAAATGGAGACCGTCTGAACTTTTTTGACTATTTTGCTGAAATGCTGAATTCTGAACCGTGAAATTTGAAATTAATGTAAGATAGAGACCGTCTGAACTTTTTTGACTATTTTGCTGAAATGCTGAATTCTGAACCGTGAATTTTGAAATTAATGTAAGATAGAGACCGTCTGAACTATTTTGACTATTTTGCTGAAATGCTGAATTCTGAACCGTGAAATTTGAATTAATGTAAGATAGAGACCGTCTGAACTTTTTTGACTATTTTGCCGAAATGCTGAATTCTGAACCGTGAATTTTGAAATTAATGTAAGATAGAGACCGTCTGAACTTTTTTGACTATTTTGCTGAAATGCCGAATTCTGAACCGAAATTAATGTAAGATAGAGACCGTCTGAACTTTTTTGACTATTTTGCTGAAATGCTGAATTCTGAACCGTGAACTTTGAAATTAATGTAAGATAGAGACCGTCTGAACTTTTTTGACTATTTTGCTGAAATGCTGAATTCTGAACCGTGAATTTTGAAATTAATGTAAGATAGAGACCGTCTGAACCTTTTTGACTATTTTGCTGAAATGCCGAATTCTGAACCGAAATTAATGTAAAATGGAGACCGTCTGAACTTTTTTGACTATTTTGCTGAAATGCCGAATTCTGAACCGAAATGAATGTAAGATAGAGATCGTCTGAACCGTGAATTTTGAAATTAATGTAAGATAGAGACCGTCTGAACTTTTTTGACTATTTTGCTGAAATGCCGAATTCTGAACCGTGAACTTTGAAATTAATGTAAGATAGAGACCGTCTGAACTATTTTGCTGAAATGCCGAATTCTGAACCGAAATTAATGTAAAATGGAGACCGTCTGAACTTTTTTGACTATTTTGCTGAAATGCTGAATTCTGAACCGTGAACTTTGAAATTAATGTAAGATAGAGACCGTCTGAACTTTTTTGACTATTTTGCTGAAATGCTGAATTCTGAACCGTGAATTTTGAAATTAATGTAAGATAGAGACCGTCTGAACTTTTTTGACTATTTTGCTGAAATGCCGAATTCTGAACCGAAATTAATGTAAAATGGAGACCGTCTGAACTTTTTTGACTATTTTGCTGAAATGCCGAATTCTGAACCGAAATTAATGTAAGATAGAGATCGTCTGAACCGTGAAATTTGAAATTAATGTAAGATAGAGACCGTCTGAACGTTTTTGACTATTTTGCTGAAATGCCGAATTCTGAACCGAAATTAATGTAAGAAAGAGACCGTCTGAACTTTTTTGACTATTTTGCTGAAATGCTGAATTCTGAACCGTGAACTTTGAAATTAATGTAAGATAGAGACCGTCTGAACTTTTTTAACTATTTAACATTAAAATCTTTTCGTGTTTTTCGCTTAATATTCACAGAAATTGAGAAAATTATTGTGGAAACTTTATTTTTTTATAATTTTCTGTCGAATAATGTAATTTACATTTTTTAAGAAGATTTAAAAAATTACGATTATTGTTTTATACACAATAATGTTACAGCATCTTTTGTATAATCTTAATAGTTCAATTTAATTTATACATAGTGCAGCGTCCACAAATAAAATAATCCTCGTTTTTACATAACGGTTGACCTGTGCATTGAATATGGTTCCAAAGTCTGCACTGCACACAAAAGATAACAGTGTCAGTGTCGTGCTGTTCTGTTTCGAAATCGCACTCCGGATTTTTGCATTGAGACCACTCCTTTACATTTAATTTCCGGTCGAAAATTCTATTACGTCTAACGTCTTCCAGAGAAATGTTTTTGGTTGTAGTGTCGTTCATGAAGGATATAATTTGGTTTTGGTGCAACCTGAAATTTCGTGGTACTCGTTTCTTTTTATCGTAATTTTTATCTGTAAAGTTGTAACTTTTTGAAGTCTCAAAAATTCGGTTCAACCAGAACCTCAATAATTTTGAGTTACTCCATATTTTTTTATCAACATATTTTCCACTAAATAGCATATAAGCATTTAAACATAAAAGCACACCACAGTCATGTGAATTGTTTTGACTTGCAAAATTTCTAGCCATAACTAATTTCCACTCCATGGGATCGAACTTAATATTCGCAACAAAATATGCTGTAGCTGCTAAAGACAGTAACCTTTTGAACTCATCTTTTCTAAAGTTCGCCGATATACTTTCCCACATGCTGTCAATCAAGTATATGATTTTCTTATTGAGAGAAATAACCCCAAGAAGCCAATGTAGCCCTTTATCTAATGGTTGCGTGTTTATAATCACAATTATACAGTCTCTATTTAGGGCTGTAGTTCTACAGAAATAGTTCGCAGCACTATTAAGAGAAAGCCTAGATACAGCAGTGTATTCGTACGATGGGAAAAACAGCACCGAATCTTCAAGTCCAAATGATACAATCATGTAAGAGACAACAGAGTTCAGAACTTCATCATCTACCCATTTCCCTGGTTGTAGAGATAAATTGATGGCCTTAAAAGTCTTTTGGAACGCAAATTTCCTCAGATATATTCAAAAAAGGATCAGCTAGAGTGGATTTGTTTAAACAAATGAAAACCATTAGAATTATTATTTAATAGTTTTTAACAAAAATTGTCTCAGGGGAAAATGATAGAAGCATCCCACTATGAAGCGACTTTTGATTAGACCCACTTATTATAACAAGTTTTAAATAATTACTTGGGGTCAACTCCGGCTGTAGTTCATTTATACTAGTCTTTTCCATGGTGCAAGAAAGTAATGAATTCAGTTCTCTATTATCGTCTATTACGTTTGGCGTAATAGAGAGATTTCCTTTCAAAACCATTTCTAAATATTAAGAAAGATGAGAGCAATTTAATACAGTTAGTTTATGTATAACTTTTCGAGTTGCCAAATTGCCATTGATATTTGGTTTTTCTGCTAGGATTTTGGTCTAAATACATGCAGTCGACCTTTTCTACCATTTAATTTATGAGCGGAAAAATGTGCGCCTGTTTTTTTTTTCTTTCATTAAAAACCGGATAAATTGCTGCCTTTTCCAAAATATTGGTACATTTTACAATAGCTTGTTTATTGGCCCCTCTTATAATTTGACTACCCTATAAGGAGGCGCTCTTTTAGGCACTCGTATTTCCGGCACTTTACCTCTATCCTGGTTGTTATGTAATAGCCTATCGTGAACTTTAATAGATGGCGCTAGGGATGATCACGTGGTACGGGCGAGTGAGCCCGAGTCGGAAAGAGCTAGGATTATCTTATCATTATACAATGTGCTACTGACCTGTTAACAATAAACTAAATTAGACTTTATAAAGTGTTACCTTATTAATCACAACATGGTGATAGAGGTGGGATAGAAATTACAAACGTACTGTACCCCTCCGCTCAATAGATTAGCGACGAAAAACGATCCCTGGACCCCTAATAATAATGACAAGTTTCAAAGGCCAAACGCAATTTGTGCCAGGCGCGGATCCAGCCTCGGCCTGGCGTGAGTATAAAGAAAGTTTTGAAATCTATGCGACTGCTGCGAATTTAGGCATAGAGACTGTATCTCGACAAAGAGCCACGTTTCTGCATATATTAGGCCCGGCTGGCCGACGCATATATAACACGTTAACGATACCTGAAACTGGAGATGCACTAACCCTACCTGTGATTTTTGCCGCACTCGACGCGTATTACGCACCCTATAAGAATGTAACCTACTTGCGATACATGCTGTTATCGACAACACAAACTCAAGCACAGACATTTGATGAATTCCTTATTGACGTGCGGACCAAGGCCCAAAACTGTGAATTAGGTACTCTACATGATGACATCATCACTTTAATGATTGTTAAGGGTGTTAGATCCGAAATAATACGCAAAAAGCTTCTTACAATACCGCGTTTGACATTACGTGAAGCCATGCAGATATGTCAGGCTGATGAAAGTTCCACCGTTTATGCCGGGGCAATGTCCAGCCATCAAAATCGAGACTCTCATACACAACCTACAAGCAACATTGATGTCATTCACCAACAAAACAAGATGAACGCCTACCGCCCTTCAGGTCGCACCCGCACGCGGAGGCCACTCACGTCACAACCACGTTATGGACATACTCGTTTCTCGGGACGCCATCACAACCATTCGACTCAATTTCGCCCCGGGCCACCCCACCATTCGCACCCGTACAACACATCACCACGCTGTTCTCGATGTGGCACCTCTCATGATAATCGTCCCTGCCCTGCCCAGACTACTTCCTGTGTGCGTTGCGGTATTCGCGGCCATTGGGCTAGCCGCTGCCGGGTTACTCACGCAATTCATAGTACACATCCTTTACCAGTGAATGAAGATTACCAACGACATCCACCGCCTGATATATACTATACAGATTATGATACAGAAGATTCCAATGACACCGAAGAACACTACGATCCCAACGTGCCCATGGAGCCTTTTGGGGACAGAACCAGGAATACACCGACGATTACGTCACATACAGCCTCACATTACAGCCGCTTTCGGCAGGGAATCTTCCTATTCCGTCCTGCCTCACACTACATACCTTGGCTCAGGATAAAGATGAGATATATGACCAGGTCTATCTGTATGACTCCCCCACCATTTTCAAAGTGGATACGGGATCGCAAGTAAATATCATAACGGAACAGATGTACAACTCCCTTCCGGAACGACCACCCATCTCGCCTCCCTTGCATACAATCACAGCCTACTCGGGTCATATGGTCCCAATGATAGGAGTCACCATGATACCCTGTTCTACACTTAACGCCAAGGCTACATTTCCGTTCTATATTTCAAGAGAATCCCGCACTCCCATCCTTGGCGCCAAGGCTTCAATGGGATTAGGGCTGATTTTCAGAAAGCCGCCAAATGGACAAATACTCCCATTGCCCCACAAGGATATGATTACCGCCAACGTTGACTCACTTCTGATTCAACCTCAAGCCGTCATACAGCAATATCACGAATGTTTTGACGCCATAGGACAACTCCCAGGTGAATATTCCATAGAACTCAAACCTAATGCGGTACCATCCATTTCAGCGGCCCATCAAATACCTTTTGCATATCGGAACGCAGTACACACTGAACTTCAACGTATGCAACAGGAAGGTATAATTATCCCCGTTACGGAACCGACAGACTGGGTCCACCCAATGGTGGTAGTACCTAAACCAAGTCCCGATTCAAACCAAATCAAAGTCCGTATATGCCTGGACCCCAGGAAACTTAACACTTCCATAAAACGACAACCATATCCTCTTCCGACCACACAGGAGATATTTTCACAACTGCGGGGAGCTAATATCTTCACCGTACTGGACGCTCAGAGTGCCTTTTGGCAAATTAAACTCACTGAAGAAAGTTCTAAACTCTGCACATTTGCCACACCTTATGGACGTTTCCGGTTTACCCGTTTACCTTATGGTATCGTCACGGGTACTGAAATTTGTCAACATGCAATGCGCTCACTATATCCTATGAGAGACTTCCCTAACGTCTACATTTCTACAGACGACTTCCTAATTGCCGATGCTGACATCACACGCCATACGGATACTCTCATAAAAGTATTTGATCGCGCTATCACGACGGGATTGAAGTTTAATTCCACAAAAATGCAATTGGCCGTTCCTAAAATAAACTATTTGGGTCATATCATAAGTGCCGTGGGAATTGAGGCTGATCCTAAGAAAACCACCGCCATTTGCTTCCTTCCACCTCCACGTGACAAAGCTGCCTTACAGAGTTTCCTAGGGATGATAAATTACATTGCTAAATTCATCCCTGAAGCCAATCAGCACACGGCACCCTTGAGAACACTATTGAAGAAAGAAGCGGTCTTCACGTGGGAGCCAGACCACCAACAACATTATGACCAACTTAAAAAATTCGCCTCTACAACACCGGTCCTAGCATTTTTTAATCCTCAAGCTCCAATTATTCTCTCCGTTGACGCAAGCCAGATAGGCGCAGGAGCTGTCTTAATGCAAGACTCGCACCCAGTCGAATACGCGTCGACTTCTTTCAATCTCACCCAATCAAGATATGCCCAAATCGAAAAGGAACTCTTAGCCATCGTATTCGCATGTGAACATTTTCACTACTATGTGGCCGGCACTCCTATCACCGTCCATACAGATCATAATCCCCTTATTGGACTTTCGAAAAAACCGCTCCATTTAATATCTCCACGCTTACAAAGGTTACTAATGAGACTTTTTCGTTATCAAATTAAACTAGTATATGTCCCTGGACCACAATTGCACATAGCGGACATGCTATCAAGAGCCCCGCAACAACATCAACTCATTGATACGACTAATCTAGAAGGACCACACACAGCAGTTCATGTCATCACTGCAATACCAACAAACGAACTAGCGCAATACAAAATGGCCACAAATCAAGATGAGACCTTAGTAAAGGTAATAGAATTATCACAGAAAGGCTGGCCCCGCACTGTGAAAATGCTCGCCCCTGAAATGCGGCCTTACTGGCCACACCAAGAAGAACTTTACACGCAGGACGACCTGCTGTTTCGAGGAGCTACCTTGGTAATCCCTAAAGCTATGCGGACGCAAATCATGAAGAAAATACATAATACACACCAAGGTATCAACTCCTGTATCGCAAAAGCAAAGATCAATGTTTTCTGGCCATCTCTTACTCGGGATTTAACAGAGTTCATACAAGCATGTGATATATGCAACAACAGAGCGAGCGCAAACCAAAAACTTCCGTTAACACCTCATCCGATACCGACCCTACCATGGGAACTTGCCGGCATGGATTTGTTTCAAGTGAACTCTCAGAAGTACATATTACTGGTGGACTACTTTTCTAAATACATAGAAGTACAAGAAATGTCTCTGACAACTACACAAGCGGTCATGGTCTTTCTGGACGCTCAATTCGCTCGTTACGGCCCCCCTCAACGCATTATTTCGGACAATGGTCCTCCTTTTAACTCCGCCATACTAAAACAGTTTATGCTACAATGGGGAGTGGACCATGTAACATCTTCGCCACATTACCCTCGATCTAATGGTATGGCTGAACGGGCCATTCAGACAATAAAAAACTCCCTTATTAAGGCACAACAGGAAGGCAAAGGCCTACAGCAGGTTCTTCTCGAATATCGTACAACGCCAAAAACCAACCTACCTTCCCCAGCCGAACTTAGTATGGGACGCCGTCTAAGAACTCCAATGACAACAACAAACTATGCCCTGGAGCCGCACTATACGCTCCGAGACACACGGCACCAACTTCGAAAGCAACAAGACGATATGATATCCCAGTACAACGCAAAAGCAACAAAAAATCTACCACCGTTACATCAAGGACAGCTTATACACTATCAGGCTAACCATAGAAACTGGCTTCCAGCTAGGATTATCGAAAAAGGGCCCGAACCTCAATCTTACATCATCCTAACAAACGATGGTAAACAGCTGCGCCGAAATCGGATACATCTGAGACCAACCACAGCCCCGACAATTGACCGGCCTATCAGTAAAACGAGACAACCAATATATACTGAACAAACAAGCAATATAAGTATGGCACAGACAATAGTGCCATCGAAACGATTCCAGCGGACCACTCTCCAAATAGAAAATCCTAATGGCAGGGAAACAGGACAGATATCGCAGACAAATGAAGAAGTTCAGCCAACAAACGGATTACAGACACAGGACAAACCACAAAGTCCACAACAAATATCATTACCACCATCACACGAACCAAACCTAAGGAAGACCTATCCAACAGTGCCAGGAAACTCACAACGACTCGCACCACTATCGACAGCCAATTTGATGTCCCCAATGGCATGCAAAGGACCTCCTAAACAACCTGCGTTCACACCACATTTAGCATTAAACAACGCAGGCGACACCATTACAAGGACAAGAAGCGGACGGATAACTCAGCCGCCGCTACGTTTTAAATAATATAGAAGAAATTGTAAACATGAAATATTGAAATATTAATTGTAAAATAGACTAGTGTATGGTATATTGTTAAAATATTAATGATGGAATAAGTTAGAGATTTTAAAATGTATTTGCAAAATATTGACAGAGAAAGATGTTACACAATGGCTTTAATTTTAAAGATTCAGTAAAAGATTTTAAATGTATTTGTAAAATATTGGAAGAGAAAGATGTTATGTAATAGCCTATCGTGAACTTTAATAGATGGCGCTAGGGATGATCACGTGGTACGGGCGAGTGAGCCCGAGTCGGAAAGAGCTAGGATTATCTTATCATTATACAATGTGCTACTGACCTGTTAACAATAAACTAAATTAGACTTTATAAAGTGTTACCTTATTAATCACAACACTGGTCATCTTTAGGCAAATCTCGATGTTCATTTTCATTACAATGTTGACGATAATTTGACTGATAATTTTCATCCCATTCGACATTTTCTGACGAGTCTCGATGTTCCTTAGATTTTTGATTTTTAGCCAAATCTCGACCTTCATTCGGTTGGTTATCTTTAGAGGATTCTCGATCTTTATCCCATTGTACATTTTCAACAAGATGAGGGCATTCATCCAACTGTTCATTCCGTTGATTTTTTTCATTCAAATCTCGATTTTCATGGAAAATTTCAAACTTTTCAGACACTTTAGTGCTTATCTTCGTGCACTCATTTTCATCTTTATGTGAAGCGGAATTGTCATGTGCAGCTGTACTATCGTTAGTATCCAAATCACTTTGGCTATAAAAATGTTCAAATCCATCTGTATCCTCACTTAGTTGGGATAATGCATATGTTGAATCAGGAGCTGGTGTTACAAATGGGTATATATCATCTGGTTTGGGTGCCTTTCTACCCGTTCTTCCTTTATAACATCTAGCTTTTTTTATCATTGGTCTTATATTATACTTTAAGGCGTCTTTTTGAGGATTTCCAACAATAGAGTAGATGGCTTGTCTGTGGAAACAACGGCCAGTGCTAAAACAAGAACAACTATACTCCTGGTAATTATCAGGTTTATTAAACGTATAAACTTTACCGGTGAAAGGGTCAGTTGCGATCAATGTTTTTGAAGTCATGTTCACTGAAATAAGGTTTTCCCTGCACATTATTCGGGACATAATTTTTGCCCTTGACAAATAATTTTCTTGGTCATCCTTAAAAATGTTATCCTTTGGATATTGAATGTTATCCTTAATTTTTCTTATTATCTTGTTTTTTGAGTGCAAGACAAAGTTAGGCAACTCAACAGGAAATCCTTTCTCTTTGTCAGTTGCCAGCTTTAATGTAAGGTTACCATGATCATGGTACGCATCAAGGAAATCTTGAAGAAAATTTAGCTGCATTTCATAGAAGTGAAGAGCGAGTAAATCTATTGGGAGCTCCTTGAAAGATGCATCACTTTTAATCATTTTATTCAAACTTTCACTTGAATTGTTTGTTGGGATGTCAAATTCAAAAGCTTTAAAGTGCTTATAGACGAATTTCGCTGCATGCTTTACTATATCTAATTTTAAATGCTTGTCAAAATAGTCTTTAAATTCAGCAGACCATGTATCGCTAAAGCACTTAAGTTTTTCGGAAAAATCTTCTTCAGAATCTAGATCCAGTAGACATCGCACTTCTCTGACAAGAGCAACTGTGTCATCTTTAGTTCTACCTACTGATTCCTTAATCCATTGTTTGACGTCAGATATCACGTGGTTGTGGCAGTACAACAGGCTAGCATTTGGAAAAGAACCGAGTATTGCATTTGTTATAGCCTTTTCACGATCAACGCAAATTGGTATATTATTTTCAATCAGTCCTAGGTTAGGTAGTTTTTCTTTCACAATTTTAACGAAGAGAGAATGTATTCTCTCTAATTTTCTGTCATGAATCATGGCAAAGGGAAAGAATATTGGATTTTCTTAAATCATCGTGTTTCTAATAACTATAGCAGTGACGTATGCGTCTGCACAATTGAATGTAGTGTCCATTGTTAATAGTTGAGTGTGCGATTTATCATCATTACATCTTTCGAGAATATAATTTGAAAGTTCGATCAGACTAGGAACGCCAATTACAATTATAGTGTCAGGTACAAATTGAATATGATGAAGGAAATTTCCAAATTCTTTGTTTCTGGAAACTTCAATGAGAGAAAAATATTCACAGGGACGAATTGCATTTTCTCTTGATATCTTTTGTTTTACATTCGCAACTTGCTTTTTATTTCTTGGTTTCAAAACTTTGTTTCTTTCTCGACCATCATCACTTTTAATCATGCCAAAATAAATTTTTTTAGGAGGTAAATCGTTTTCTTCACATTTTCCCTTGATCATGGACTTCACCAGAGCAGTGGTCCTTACGTAACCTTTATGCTTTTTCTTTGAGTTTCCGTGTGCCCGATCTTCATATACGCTTTCATCACCGAGATAATGAATAAGAACCGCAGGGGAGTCTGGTGTTTTAGATGTAACATTTTTATAGACATATTTTCGGAAATTAAGAAATCCTTTCTTAGGTGCCGGTTCCGACATCTTGTAATAAGTTTAACCACCGGGTTTTCGTTGTTATGTAATCCTTGATAATTTCCCCTATTGCGGAATCCAAAGTATTGATCACATAGGTAATCCTTGTCCTTGGAACTTTTGCACCGGTAGAGGTATACCTCCCCAGCTTTAGGTTTAACTGGAGGTTCAGTCAAAACATATTTCTTTCTTTTCCCGGATTCAACTTTGTGCAGTATCGCGTAAACCTTTCCGAGATCCAACTGTTTATCCGTTTTTCTATAGACGATGTTAGACATTGCTCATCGATTACCCGAATCTTTCAAATATAATTCATAAGTGTGGCCACTCTTTCGACCCTTTCTAAAAATATCCATACGTCTGCCAAACCAAAAAAAAAACATAAATAAAAACCCACCACAATGATAAGAAACAAAGGAATGGTTTCTAAGATAGAAGACAAGTCAAGCTTGACTATTAATGAAATTGTTAGTGATTAGGGCTTAGTTAAGGATAAAATTCAATAAGCACACATAATAATAATGTGTAATCGGGTTTGCGTGGGTTTTTAAAAAGACAATTTTCGTGTTTAAAATATCTATGCTAGGACCCCCCCCCCCTTTTTTTTTGTTCCGGTGGGGGGTGACGAGCTAGGGCTCAAAAAGCCTTACAGCTCCGTGAATATAAAGTGCAATTAAGTAATTAAAAACCTAGAAACTGTCTCAGTTTGGACTTAAGAACAGAGAGGGATCTGACCGCTACAATTTCTGAAGGGAGGGAGTTCCAAATAGGGATCGACCGATGGAAAAAAGAGTGCTTCAGCTGGTCTTTGCGGGCATATTGGTGAAATAATTTCCGACTGTGACCCCTTGTGGGAGCATCAAAGGGAGAGGGGGTGAAATAACTTTGCGTAGGGGAAGTTATGATCTTGAATAAGCGCAGAAGGTCAAAATAGGTACGGTGGGTTTTTAATGAAAACTTGCCTATAAAAGTTCATGAGTGAACGTCATTTTGTAGACCCACACAAACGGTTACAAAAATAAGTTTTTATAAGTTATATACATGAGATATCTAAACATTAAAGTTCACATGTGATGACAATAGATCGAGTTTAGTCATCATTGATCAATCAAGTCTATCATAAAATATGCATAACTTCTAACATCCATACTAAAAACATTCAGCTTACCTAAATAAAATGTAGATAGTTTGGATTTTTAAATGACTCGCAAATGATGATTATGTTCTCTCTCACATTAATAATCTCGCTAATAGCAGTTTCTCTTAGTTTAATGAACCTAAAACAAACTAAAACTAAAACATACATCATAAAATATATATATCGCGAGATTGTAAATATGGCGGCTGAAGTATGGTGAAAAACCGAGTTATCTAGGCCTACTAGAGGCTATTGTGTCACCTCCAACGTAGTCTGCTCTCTACACATTGGAGGTAAGTAGATTACTAGATTAGTAGAAAACTAGAGTATAACCGCCAACGTAGTGACGTAGTGTGCTCACTAGGCATTGGTAGAGGAGACTCAGGAGAGTTTACTGTATCACTTTCAAAGGAGTATGCTCTCTAGAAATTGATGGAGCTGTGTTCAATTCTATGTGGCCTTTCAGTAGTAAAATTCTTTATTTCTCGTCCTGGTAACGTTGAAACTTACATTGCCCACTGATTTGAAGGTTTTTGAGCGCGATGAGAGAACACTCTTAATGGGAAAGTTGGAATTATCTCGGTCCCTTTCAAGGTAAGTTTGTAATAATTTCTTCTCGTAATAACACACAATTGCACAATTGATTGAATGAAAACAACATTTTATTTCGTTTTCGCCATAATAATCCACCTTATTTTCTATCGCCGGAAGTTAGGGTTAACAAAGGGGATTCGGGGGGAAAGCAAAGGGTCGTCATCTGCTTAAGTCATGAATCGGATGCTACAGTGAGGAAAATTACAATTCCGTGTATTTCCGTTTGTTTTAAACGTTTTAATGCGATTAAACGTGACAGAAATAATTTATTATTGGAAAAATTATTGAAAAGCTGAGATATGTAACTTATTGACGGTAAATCTTAATTACAATAATAAAATGCAAATGAAAAAAGTTTTACCGTCAATTAAGTTACATAACTCAGCTTTCAATAATTTTTCCAATAAATTATTTCTGTCACGTTTAATCGCATTAAAACGTTCAAAACAAACGGAAATTCACGGAATTGTAATTTTCCCTACTGTAGCAGCCGATTCACAGCTTAAGCAGACGACGACCCTTTGATTTCCCCCCGAATCCCCTTTGTTAACCCTAACTTCCGGCGATAGGGAAAAGGGAATAAGGTGGATTAAAACAAATTTATTTAGTACGAAAAACCTATGTAGATTTAGTTTATGGTAAAACCCACGACTTGAGTTCATACATTTACCGCTGAGGGGTAGGATTGCACTTTATCTAACTAACTCAACTAACAGTGGTTTCTGACTAATTAGACCATGGGCAGTTCGAAAAAATAGTCATAAAATTATTGGCCCGCCGCAAGTAATTTTTAAAAATATTTTAAAATTACATGTATTTACCGCAATAGAATAAACACATTATGAACTCAATCTTTGATAATATGCCGGGGGGGGGCGGGCAACTAAATGAACTTCAAGGACTGGCGACAGAAGTACAGCTATGGTATTTTTAGGACATACAGAATTTACCAAAACCATTCATTTTTGGTAAAGTAATCTGAGAAATTTCCAAATTATTGTGTGAAGAAAATTTTAGAAATTCCAAAAATAAGGAAAAGGAGAATATAAGCGGGAAGTTGCGAAAATTACATTAGCGATATTTTAGTTTCTAAAAAAAGCATTAAACCAATATTTTGGGAAAAGGCACTAATTGGTTTTTAAGTAACTAGGCTTTCTCAACTAAAATTTGCCTTTTCCAAAATTTTTATACTCAAATAAAATGAGACCTTTTCTGAAATTTTTCTCAATTAAAATCCACCTTTTCCAGAATTTAGATGCTTACTTCATTTACAACTCAAATAAAATGAGGCCTTTTCCTAATTTTTTCTCAATTAAAATCCACCTTTTCAAATATTATTAGCATAAATTTCATAATTTTTGTAGATTCTGCTTTTCTTAGAGAGATCTAGAATAAGCTATAACACTATTTTCGTCGCGAGTCCATTTGGTAAGATCGAGCTCGGCTGCAGACGACGGGGGTAGGTTTTCTCTAATTCTCGGGGGTTATGGTAAATACATGCAATTTTAAAATATTCCGATTTTTTTTAAAAATACTTACGGCGGGCCAATAAATTTTTAACTATTTTTTTTTCGAACTCTCCGTGGTCTAATTATTCAGAAACCGCTGTTAGTTGAGTTAGTTTGATAAAGTGCAATCCTACCACAATGGTAATAATATAATTATCTTGTCATGGTCACACGTCGTTTTGATAATAATTTCACTTATGTGCCGCTTTTTTGCGTTTTATACTGGCTAGTCTGGAGGATTTTTTAAAGATAATCGTGCACATTTACAAGAAAGCATTAAATTGTAATTCTATTTAGAGTAATAATTCCAAACGTTTCAAAGCAATCTTTAGAAATGGAAATATTTAAAATCTAGTTTCAAAGTTTTTTTTTCTTAGTTTAAAAATGATTCTTTAAACGCTTATGAAGTAGTAAAATGACTTCCTTTTAGACATCTTTGGCGTGCCAGGTTGTTTACAATGGGCATGGTTCATTTAAAGTTAACAGATATTCATTAAAAAAAACAGTTTTCGGTCACAGCTAACTCGTATTAGAGAAAGACAGTTCTGTGTTTTTAAAAGACAAGCATTTAAATTCACTTTTTAAATTCAATTTAATGAGGAACCTTCCACCAAGATCCTATTAATTAACCCGGTGCACCCAAACATTCTGCTATTCGAAATGAACGGGAATTATTTGCTTTCCCCTTCTGCATCATAATTACGTAAGAGGTCACATCTGTCGCAACTGATAT
>JAEQBA010000187.1:0-72547 GCA_019434445.1 Phalangium opilio | reverse complement strand
GTTTTTTTATAGTTACTATTTCAAAATATAAATATGGATTCGCCTTCAATGTCATATTCAAAATACGGGAGGAGGACTTTATCTTTTTCGAAAGTAGAAAACATTCTCAGGAAGGTGGAATCAGGACGAAAATTGTCACATGTTTCTAGCGTCCCTCCGATCAAACCGAAGGGTGGCGAAATGTTTCTATATAAGTGCAATCGTCGAAAGATAGCACGTTTCTGAATGATAAATATATTGGATTTCATTACACCGGAAATAACATTTAAACCGAACAAAAAACAAATGTGATAAAAAAGTACTATAGGATGAAAAATTCAACGAAAATTCCTAAATACAGTGGCTTTCGAAAAGAAATATTTTCTTCGGATCCAAAGAGCCCGAAAAACCAGTTGTTCTCATTCATTATCTGGGTGATGAAAATCTAGCATAAATGAAAAAATTCCCGCGAAAGAGAAGTTACAGGTGAAATTGGGAATCTTAGAAAGGTGGAAATGTCAGATAATTCGATGGCTCAAGATATCATCAAAAACGTTACATCAGAAATAGATCCGTATACCGTTTCCAAAATGTAGAATTTTTGGATTTATTGAAATGGCTAAAGCGAAATCTTTCGGAGGTTTTATCCTGCATTTTCAAGTTTGTCCAATTGATGTTGCCATAATGAGTGACTCCTCCGCATTTTCACTAGCGAATGATATTTTTAATCACGATTCAAATACTCTGGTAACCAAAGAAGAAGTAAAGTTTAAAAACGTTTTTGTAAATGTCATAAAAGTCAGAAATGTCTTTTAAAAAGTGAAGAATTTCTACCTTTGGGGTTCATGATTAGTAGTGATAGTGATGAAAACGTTCAATCTTTATTTTTGGAAACAATGAAAATGAATTTAAAGAAAGGAACATCTCTTGCGGTGAATGAGGAAATTAAGAGTGCGAATGTTCTTGCATTTATTGAACGATTTAGCGATTTAGAACAAATGCCAATTGACACGCTAGTGGTTCTCTTGTACAATATGCAAATGAATTACCTGAAAAACTTCTGGTTTGGAATGATGAATCAAGGACAGCTGGAACCATTGCCTAAATGTTTATCGAAATATCATCATCTAAGAGAACAATTCTCATGCACAGAAGATGATCTTCTTGAAGTTGTAAAAGAAGAGCCCTTGTCCTCAAAAACATTTGCTAGAAAAGAAATGGCATCAACCAATTCTGAACTCGCTGACTGGCAATAGAAAGAAATCTTCTTTCAATTGATAGCAAGTCTGGTGTATTCCTCATAAGACACCCAATAAGAAAGGATGTTAATTCCGTTCAAAAAATGTGTAACGGGAAATGGTCGTGTTGTTGCATCAGTAAAAGCAACGACTGTTTTCACCGTTTGGCCGTTAAAAGGTTTCTTCAAGAAGACCCGGCAGTAGTGAAAAAGCAATACAAATTGAACACACTAAAACATTCGAAAACAAGATCTTCGGCTACAAAACTTTGTCAATCTTTGAATTTCAAGAAAAGCGAAATTTTAATTTCATCCACTCCTACGATCAATGACATCAGGAAAAGTTGGTTTTTTTAACATTTCAGTGTCCATAGTATTTTTATTCCGTTTTTGAATATATTTAGATAAATACAAGAAAAAAAAACTGAACCTATTGTGAATCCTCAGGATTTTCTGGAAGTTCAATTTGTGGTGGGCGACCCTGAAAGCCAAAGCAGAGGTATGCATTTCAGCAAATATGACTCCAAAAATTAATAATTTAATATTATTACTATTAAAGACTGGAATACTGTAGTTAATGTTTAAACTAGGATCTAAATTATGTGTAATCACTTGAAAGCGTTGAATTTTATATGGAATATTACACACATTTGTCAAATTAGATTTAACAACTATAGTTAACTAGTACGTTTAGTATGAGCAGAAGGATATTCACAAGTGTTCTTGCTGAATGCAAATCGCTATGGAGCTTTGACTATAAATCACTATCTAGACGCATGCCATGCTCATTTTACCTTCTGCCTTAGGCGAAATATAGCTCTTTTATTTATTTATTATTCACGATTATTTATTACAAGACGACTTTTCACGTGTAACAAACACATTACAAAATTAAATATATTCTTATTATAACAGAGCCCCAATGTGTAACAAAAACGAGCACTGAAATAGATGAAAATCCAATGGACATTTTGAGTTCAGCTAATTCTTTTCAGCTTACAGAAGATAATTCCCAAATTAAGGAAGCTAGTGGTGTGTATGGTGTATATATTTGTGCATGTCGTATATAATAACCACATGGTTATTTATCTTTACACTTATACAACAGATTGCAAAAACATTTATTCTGAAGAAAGTGATAGCGAAATTGATGAGTAAGTATTTTGAACTTGGGTATTAGTGAGCAATTTATTTGTAAATCGAAATAGCGTTAGCGAGGACTACATGTTTTATTAGTATGAGTATATCTTTAACACCTTTATTTTTTCTAGGGAGTCTGAACTCATAATAAGTGCCAAAAAATGGTTAAATGTTTTTATTCAAAGTGGTTACATTCAAAAACATATTAACCCACAATCCAAAAGAAAACTTAAAAGATCCCATGTAAGTATGGATTGAAAAGGAACAAACTAAGTTGCCCAAAGCAACCAGTCTAAACATATTGCACTTTTCATAATTTTTACATTTGTCGGAACAAAAAAACCAATGGTGGAGAAATTTACGTAAAAATGTGTAAATATATATTTAGGCCGAAGCTTGGCTTGTTTGAAGTAACGATTAAATGTACTGAAATAGGGGGCGAAATACATAATCCGAGCCAAATAATTAGATATCTCAGACGTTTTAGTGCTATCGGTTTAAACTATCAAACTGCATATTATAGTGAAATTCACATTGAAATGTCAGCACGTAAAACCTTTTGCTTTCTTTAAATCCCTACCGTTTGTTTGGGAGACTTTATATTTAGGTAGAATTATTTTATTATTGTCGACATTTCATGGTGACTTTGAAAAGAAATTACTTGATAAGCATATTGTGACCATTTTTATATTTTTTTAGTTACTTAGAGCACCCGGAGTACTTGAAACATGCTAAATTCTTACAAGGAAAAGCAACGAAAAAACGTTATTTGTTGAATTTAGACGTACAGTTAGATCCTAAGGTAGAATGAAATGTATTACGTAACTTACTATAACGGCTAAACAGATTTGACATCTAATCGTACAATTTAACAAATTATATTCACTCAGAAGAAATGCATACATATAAACTTAGTAACCAAATTATTGATTGACTACACCATCATGATAAATTCTTTTTCGAAAATAAAATATGTGATACGGACTAGAATATAACGAAATTTTCAAATTTGAAAATTAAACGAATTTATTATCAAGTATTCAAATATGATGGTTATTTATCCTTACAGGCTACGAATATTCTACACCCCGGGTTTCATTCTTCTAACTGAGCATTCTGACAAACTGTATTTTTTCCATAAGCAAGAAAAAATTATTATGTTGTAGTCAGATCAAAATTAACGGTTCAAATTAATATTAACAAAGAAGCCGAAAAAATCGGTCATATAATTTAACAAATTTGTTTAGTAGAGACTCAAAAACCACTTATTGTACTATGTAAAAACTTGTTAAATCTATTTAGGTACTGAAATATGGCCAAAGAGAACTTGAGAAAATATTCATGAAAGAAAAACATATACAGACTGGGTATGAAATACATTTCTTGTTTAAAGCTTGATATCTTCAAATTTACTCTTCATAGGTATCATGATTTTCAATTTGGTTTACCATCGAGATTTCAGAAAATTTGTATTCCTGATGAAGCACTTGCTTTAAAGAATTTTTTAAATAACAGGTATAAACTTACGAGTGTAGGTAGGCAATGGAAGCTCAAGATTTTACATTTCTATTGCTAGTACGGGCGACGAAAAATTATAATAATGAATAATTTAAAAAATGTTAACACTCACTTGCGCTTATCATTAATCCAGTTCCGTTAAGATTTCGAAAACTAATATTTTAACTTGTTCTAGAAATTTACATTGCGTTTCATTGAAACACAAAACATATTTCATGAAGGTAATTGTGGAAGAATTCTTGATTTTCTATATGATGAATGAATATAATCTAACATATGAGGTCGCAGAAAAATCTGTTTAAATTGTTTGAAATAAATCTGTACAAAATAAACATTCATTCCCAAAGGTACTCGAGTTATTTTCAATGTGCACGCGGTTCAGACAGAAATAAAAAAATTTCAGCAAAATAGTCAAAAAAGTTCAGACGGTCTCTATCTTACATTAATTTCAAAATTCACGGTTCAGAATTCAGCATTTCAGCAAAATAGTCAAAAAAGTTCAGACGGTCTCTATCTTACATTAATTTCAAAATTCACGGTTCAGAATTCAGCATTTCAGCAAAATAGTCAAAAAAGTTCAGACGGTCTCTATCTTACATTAATTTCAAAATTCACGGTTCAGAATTCAGCATTTCAGCAAAATAGTCAAAAAAGTTCAGACGGTCTCTATCTTACATTAATTTCAAAGTTACGGTTCAGAATTCAGCATTTCAGCAAAATAGTCAAAAAAGTTCAGACGGTCTCTATCTTACAGTAATTTCAAAATTCACGGTTCAGAATTCAGCATTTCAGAGTCAAATAGTCAAAAAAGTTCAGACGGTCTCTATCTAACATTAATTTCGGTTCAGAATTCGGCATTTCAGCAAAATAGTCAAAAAAGTTCAGACGGTCTCTATCATACATTAATTTCGGTTCAGAATTCGGCATTTCAGCAAAATAGTCAAAAAAGTTCAGACGGTCTCTATCTTACATTAATTTCAAAATTCACGGTTCAGAATTCAGCATTTCAGCAAAATAGTCAAAAAAGTTCAGACGGTCTCTATCTTACATTAATTTCAAAATTCACGGTTCAGAATTCAGCATTTCAGCAAAATAGTCAAAAAAGTTCAGACGGTCTCTATCTTACATTAATTTCAAAATTCACGGTTCAGAATTCAGCATTTCAGCAAAATAGTCAAAAAAGTTCAGACGGTGTCTATCTAACATTAATTTCGGTTCAGAATTCGGCATTTCAGCAAAATAGTCAAAAAAGTTCATACGGTCTCTATCTTACATTAATTTCAAAATTTACGGTTCAGAATTCAGCATTTCAGACAAATAGTCAAAAAAGTTCAGACGGTCTCTATCTTACATTAATTTTGGTTCAGAATTCGGCATTTCAGCAAAATAGTCAAAAAAGTTCAGACGGTCTCTATCTTACATTAATTTCAAAATTCACGGTTCAGAATTCAGCATTTCAGCAAAATAGTCAAAAAAGTTCAGACGGTCTCTATCTTACATTAATTTCAAAATTCACGGTTCAGAATTCAGCATTTCAGCAAAATAGTCAAAAAAGTTCAGACGGTCTCTATCTTACATTAATTTCAAAATTCACGGTTCAGAATTCAGCATTTCAGCAAAATAGTCAAAAAAGTTCAGACGGTCTCTATCTTACATTAATTTCAAAATTCACGGTTCAGAATTCCGCATTTCAGCAAAATAGTCAAAAAAGTTCAGACGGTCTCTATCTAACATTAATTTCGGTTCAGAATTCGGCATTTCAGCAAAATAGTCAAAAAAGTTCATACGGTCTCTATCTTACATTAATTTCAAAATTTACGGTTCAGAATTCGGCATTTCAGCAAAATAGTCAAAAATGTTCAGACGGTTTCTATCTTACATTAATTTCGGTTCAGAATTCAGCATTTCAGCAAAATCGTCAAAAAAGTTCAGACGGTCTCTATCTAACATTAATTTCGGTTCAGAATTCGGCATTTCAGCAAAATAGTCAAAAAAGTTCAGACGGTCTCTATCTAACATTAATTTCGGTTCAGAATTCGGCATTTCAGCAAAATAGTCAAAAAAGTTCAGACGGTCTCTATCTTACATTAATTTCGGTTCAGAATTCGGCATTTCAGCAAAATAGTCAAAAAAGTTCAGACGGTCTCTATCTAACATTAATTTCGGTTCAGAATTCGGCATTTCAGCAAAATAGTCAAAAAAGTTCAGACGGTCTCTATCTTACATTAATTTCGGTTCAGAATTCGGCATTTCAGCAAAATAGTCAAAAAAGTTCAGACGGTCTCTATCTTACATTAATTTCGGTTCAGAATTCGGCATTTCAGCAAAAGAGTCAAAAAAGTTCAGACGGTCTCTATCTTACATTAATTTCGGTTCAGAATTCGGCATTTCAGCAAAATAGTCAAAAAAGTTCAGACGGTCTCTATCTTACATTAATTTCAAAATTCGCGGTTCAGAATTCAGCATTTCAGCAAAATAGTCAAAAAAGTTCAGACGGTCTCTATCTTACATTAATTTCAAAATTCACGGTTCAGAATTCAGCATTTCAGCAAAATAGTCAAAAAAGTTCAGACGGTCTCTATCTTACATTAATTTCAAAATTCACGGTTCAGAATTCAGCATTTCAGCAAAATAGTCAAAAAAGTTCAGACGGTCTCTATCTAACATTAATTTCGGTTCAGAATTCGGCATTTCAGCAAAATAGTCCAAAAAGTTCAGACGGTCTCTATCTTACATTAATTTCGGTTCAGAATTCGGCATTTCAGCAAAATAGTCAAAAAGGTTCAGACGGTCTCTTACTTTTATTTCAATCCCCAGTAGCACAAGCCTTCCGCATAACAGTCGGTTAAAGGTCGAATAGTCGGTTTACGGTCCAGTCGGCTGTACCATGCTTATTCCGACTCTTTTCCGACTCATGAAGCCGACTACTTATTTTAGTTGGCAATGCCGACATCTATCTGACAGTTGGAACTGAGATGGTTTATAGTAGGCTTGCCTACCGTCTAGAAAATTCCAACTTATTTTTTGCCAATTGATTACCGACTCTCTCGCGCTAGTCGGTATTGTGACGTTTATGAAGAGTAAAATTAAAAGCAAAGTTATTCTTAGGCCGTTTAGTAACCGACATTTATCCGGCAGTTGGAACTGTGGTGATTTGAAGTAGGCTTGCCTACCGTCCTAAACATGTAACCCATTTTTGCCAATTGATTCGGTATCGTCACGTTTAAAAAGAGTAAAATGAAAAACGAAGTTGTTTGTAGGCCTTCTTTTTCCGTGGGACGATTTTTTTGACTTTTACTATTCCGCATATGCCACCAAAATATTTTTTGTTATATATTTAACTTATACCATATTTCGACCCATAATAGACCATTCCTGTAAATACTTTTAGAGAAACAAACCTGCAGGGGCGGAGAGGTGTCTTTCGACTCGCTAAGAGGCAACGCCAGATGGGAGCCACAGTTCACTAAACGCGGGAGGCTAGGCAACTCGCTCTGCCTCTAGCGGTGCTTCTCAAAACACCTCTAACCCCTGTTAAGTTCTCTTCAGCCATGCCAATAATGGAATGGTCTATCAGAAGTTGATAATACTATATTTTTGGCAACACTAGAAACATAACGTTACAAAAAACTGCAAAGCAAGAAAACACATCTGATTTTCTAGTTTGAACTTTCCCTCCTGTAATTTCTCGGGTCAGGTGACACGCCTCTGTTCTATTGGCGAAACCAAAGAGGGTAGAAAGAAGGAGAGTAGAAGGCTTGGCTGGAGTGTTCTCGCTTTGAAAGTTTACCTCTAAGCTTCCGGTGTGCGCGCGCATCTTGCTCAGCCCTCTTATTGGTTGAAATACCGTCAACCGGATATTAGGCGGAAAATAGAACAAATAAATAAAAAAGAAAAGCGAGAACACCCAAAATGCCTTGCCAAAGCCGCTAGCTTCTACTCCCCCTCTTTCTACCCTCTTTGGCGTAACTAAGGTAACGCCATTCACGTCATCATCGAAGAGGGCGCTGCTAGTGCGAAAGCAAGTCAACCTTTCCAGTATCTCTGACGCGGCTGGGTCTTTAGAATGTTTAAACGAGATTTTTGTGGTGAAAATGATTAGTTCTAGGCTTGCTAACTTTTAATTTCATCGCTAAGGTTCTTTGTCACACTATATAAACTATAAACGTCTTCGTTTGTCACGTAAGGTTTGAATTTTGTTATTGAATTATCAATTATCTACCTCTTAGAGCCAGTTTTATGCATAAGCCTTTGCTTTTTACCTAGCTTCTCATCTGCTAGGAACCATACCCCTATAAAGAGAAACCAAAACTTAAACGTTTATGTATACCTTCAGTTTCTTTGTTTGAATATAAAAGAAGCAAGTGCTTTGGGGCGCTTGGAGTTCAAGATTAAAGATTTTTGGTTGTGAAAATAATACTGAATTCCAAAATAGATCTCAATTTGTTTTAGTTACAGAATTTTTATGCGGTTTCAAACATTTTAAGAGAAAAATGTGTGAAATAATACCCTTTAGAATTGTATGTTTTTCTTTTTCCTTAAAAAAATCTGTAAGTGTATATCTGGGTTGCCACAGTACCTGGAAATCCTGGAAAAGTCTGCGAATTTTAAAAATTTTAGCAAATTCTGGAAATTTGATTTTAGTGGGTAAAAGTATTTATTGAAAGAGTAATGAAAGTTTCTCCTTATCCTCTCTTAACACAGAAAACTCCATGAGCAATCCTTAAAAATGTCTAGAATTGCTTTTATAAAGTAAATGCCTTTAAAAAAGCTCTTAAGACTGTTATTTATAGTTAAAATGATTCTTATTCATTTTGGTGCAACAAATACATTGGAAAACTTAACGTAGAGAGTATTTAATTATAAGCACTTAAAACGTGCTGTAACCATTTACCCTACCGCCCTAAAAGGTCAGGGAAAATCTGAGAAAAGGGTCAGGGAAAATCTGAGAAAAAGGTCAGGGAAAATCTGAGAAAAAGGTCAGGGAAAACCTGGAAAAGTCAGGGAATTTGGTTCTGAAAATTCCGTGGCAACCCTGTATATTTTTCATTATGATTTTTGTAATTTAAGAGAAGTAACTGGCCACATCGAAGATATTAACAATGAATATTAATAAACGCTTTAATTGATGTAAATATTATACTCGCCCTGAAAAATTTTACTTTTTGTTAAAACCAATTAGCTAGGCAGCTAATATTTCCATTCGACTAGTCGTGTAATATCGAATACATTGTTTAATATTTGAAATTGTTATAATTGATGCTCAACCTGTATGTTATTTGAAATATTCAAAGTACAAAAAAAGTGATTTTCATTGAAAATTTATTAAAGAAATTTCAATACTAGGTATCAGTATCCTTTACTATAAGCGAATGAAGCCTTGAGTTAAGGCTTGATCGTCGCAAAACCGTCGGGCGTCTAGTTAAGGTTTGATGGTCGCAAAAGGGTCGGACCTCTTGCTGACAGGCGGTTAAGTCGACTCTCAAACGTGTTGGATGAGGATCGAATTTCATTCGTGTTGTAACAGTCGGTGAACCAGTGGGCCGTCGTCCCACCGGGCGGACATTTCGATTCTCAAACCCTTACTCTACCTGCCCTTTACCGACGATTTACCGTTCCTATACTAAAAAGCCGCGAAATCGTCGGATTGAGCGCGGCTTTAGGTAGGCATAATGACGCCGACATAAAGTCGGCCAACAGTCGTTTTATAGTAGCCTCAAAACAGTAGGAAAACCGGCGGGCCGTCGTCCCTCCAGGCGGACATTTCGACTCTCAAACCCTTTCTCTACCAGCCCTTTACCGACGATTTACCGTTCCTATACAAAAAAGCCGCGAAATCGTCGGATTGAGCGCGGCTTTAGGTAGGCATAATGACGCCGACATAAAGTCGGCCAACAGTCGTTTTATAGTAGCCTCAAAACAGTAGGAAAACCGGCGGGCCGTCGTCCCTCCAGGCGGACATTTCGACTTTCAAACCATTACTATCCCGACTTATTAGTGACTTTTTACCAACTCGTCGGTGACACACAAAGCCGACCATGTAGGCCCTACGTCGGCAGTGCTACTAGGGATGTTCAGTGTTCAGAATTCGGCATTTCAGCAAAATAGTCAAAAAGGTTCAGACAGTTTACGGTTTGGGAGGATGGGAGAATTTTATAGTAGGAATTCTACTATTTTCAGCAGTTCAGACGTTCAGACATTCAGCAGATTAGTCGATCCCGGCTTTTAATAGGATCAGTCTATAAGTCGTTAGACTTGTTTACATAGCAGTCCGTTTTAAATTAAAACATGTAGAGATAAAACAATATGTCATGTATTATTTTAGTTTTGGGCCTTTTGAATTTAAATGTTTAATGACTAGGTTTCTGAATTCCCTGGGTGATTTAGCCAGTTTGAGTTCGGTTGGCAATCTGTTCCATGCTGTGATGCCATTAAATTTAGTACTTTTGTGACGAAACTTGTTCGCAGATGCCTCTTGGTAAAAGTTATTTGCTTGACCTCTAGTGTTCTGGGTGTGCCTATGGAACCAGTCAGAGATATATTCTGGCAGGATCGAATTTTTGATCTTGTGCATGAAGACTAATAGGTCAAGTTCGTAGTTGAACTGATTATTGTTAATGTTGGCGATTTTACGTGCAATGGTTGCGGATGAACGTTTCTTAGTCTTTGCGATAAACTTGGCACACGCGTTATGTTGGATACTTAATTTCACCAGAGCTCCGGGATTGGCGTTATGGTAGAATATATTACCGTAATCGGTTATTGGTTTTATCAATGCGTTGAATAATAGTCTTAGAGTGTCAGAATCTAAGTGACGTTGTAGTGGCCTTAACAGCCACAGACGGGTGTTGACCTTCTTCCTCGTCTGTTCAATGTGGTGAGCCCAGCTCAGTTTTTCGTCAATCCAGTGACCAATGTATTTGTATTGGTTCACACGGTTTATAGTGTGGTCATATATGCTGGTTATCCCTGCAGCGTGAAGACTTGTTGCCTTGTTAGGGCAAAATATAATGAAATTTGTTTTGGATTTGTTTAAAATTAGTCCATTGGTTCCCAATTTCGATTCTAGTAATTTCAGGTCTTGTTCAGCGTTCATTATCAGGTTGTTTAGGTTTTTGTTCACAGTAATAATGGCATTGTCGTCCGCATATTCGTTAGCCACGGAATGCTGCAGGACTGTGTGGACATCTGCTGTGTAGATATTGAATAATAGAGGGCCCATCACGCTGCCCTGAGGGACACCGTGACGGACTTTTAGAGGTCTGGATCGTTGATTATTATGATATACGACTTGTTCCCTGTCGCTAAGATAAGATGTAAACCACTTGAGCATACTTCCTCCAATGTTCGTGTCTTGCATTTTTGCGATCAAAAGCTTATGCTGAACGGTATCGAAAGCTTTTGACATATCAAGGAATGTCGTCAGTACGTATTTGTCTTGGCTTAGGTTATGTAATATCGTTTGCTGGAGGTGGAAAAATCCCGTTGAGGTTGAGTGTCCACCCCGGAAGCCAGATTGGTATTTATACAGATGGTTCTGTTCTTCAAGGAACTCATAAAGTTGTTCATAGGCGATTTTTTCGCATATCATGGATAAAGTGTTTAAGATTGATATGGGTCTATAGTTCTTAGGATCTTGCGGATCTCCTGTTTTATAAGCCGCAATTATCTTGGCAGATTTCCAATTGTCTGGGAAGATAGCTTTGGATAATGATAGGTTTATTATTTTTGCAATAAATCCTGAGCTAATAGCTGATATGCTTTTAATTAAAGAAGGTGATAGCCCGTCCAGACCGGTGGCTTTGTTAGGTCTTAAACTTTTGAGCATTTTGAAGACGGTGTCTTCTGTGACAGGCACTAAGGTTTCCTCATCGATATAATAAGGCCGTTTTCATATTCAAATAGATGAATCGAGAGTTAATTCCTCGATTTTTAGTTTTTACTAAATTAAAAGATTAATTGAAAATCCAATTGGCTAATTAGTTAATCCTAAATCTAATTAAATTTTAATTAGATAATTACCTTTCCTATTCATACTAATTAATTAGAATTACTTCTCAATTAGCACTAAGGTAATTAAAATTCAATTACCATTTTCAATTAGTAAATATTGCTAATTAATTAGAAATTCAATTAGCTAACTAATTAATTAGCACAGCTCTGGTTTTATGATGGTAAAAAGGCTGTTTTACCCTCTCCCGTACTATACATTATAGCTCTTGTCAGATAAAAAAACAAAATTTGTCAGTAATAGAAACTATATGTTTAATTTTGGAAACTTATTCTGAAAATAGAAACCATAAATGCTATAAATCCCCATTTTTTATATGAGGCTAATCTTCAGGGTCAGATTGGGAACTTCCGGTTAGTTGTAGGACAAAATATCTTAAGACGTGAATTATGTGTTTGAATGCGATCTACGATTGAAGCCTAATTACGTGTTCATCGGTTAAGTAGAACCGGAGTTATTAAACGTTCTCTCGATTTTGTCCGCCATTTTCCAATATGGCGGAAATTCCTCCAATGGGAGAGTGTGGGAGACCACACCACGTTAAAGAGCCCCCAAAAATCTATAAGATCTGAAATTTTCAGCTTTGTTTCAATTTGTTCAGGGTTAAAACCTATTTTTCCTGTACTATTAGACATCCTACGATTTACTGTGATAATCAATCTGCACTCTTCTTTTCCGAGAACTGTTGTAGAGAACCATCGATCTAAGTACTTTGACATTAGATACCATTTTGTAAGAGATATATTAGCTAAAAATGTATTAAAGTTAGTGTTGTAAATTTTCCGGAAAAATAAAACGCGGAAAATGTTCCGGAAACTTTTCCGGAAAATTTTCCGCGATGAGGAAAATTTTCCGCTAATCGGAAAAATATAAAACTAGCAATTAAGTGAGCTTTGCGTCAACTTATCAAACTTTTGAAGATATTTCGATAGCTTCTTCAGTTTTGTTGTCCTGAGTTCGAAATTAATATAATAGATACATTTTAAAATAGAAACTGCAGCCTTTTTATATAATTGAATTACGAATTTGACTAATTACACCTCGCTGACTTACCAAATGTAGTTGCATATCATGAGATGACTCATTTTTCGTGCAGTTAATTTTAAAACTTTTCAATACAGATGGGGAACACTTTTTGCACATACCAGATGAAAAGTGGCGTTTCATCCACGTTTCGTTATTTGCATAACATTGTTTACAATATATACATTCTCCAGTTATTTTGCCATCTTTAGTAGATTTATTAAAGTACCGCCAAATATTAGTGGTTGATTTTTCCATAATTTGTGACTTTAAACAGGGTTAACAAACAATTTTTCCCCCTCCGAATTCACCGAAAACAAAATAATGAATGTTTTGAAAAGAAAGGCAATTGAAAAATTTTAAAGTTTTAACATTTTAATTGAGAAACCGGTGGCGGAAAAATACGGAAAATTTTCCGACTTACAACCCTAAGTTAAAGTTTGTAAAAACCAAAAAGAACCAAGCTGATATTTTTACTAAATTGTTAGGGAAAATGAATTTTGATAACGGAATTAAGATGTTAAATATTGAATATCTTTTGATAACGGAATTAAGATGTTAAATATTGAATATCTAATGTTTAATCAATCAAAGTCAGAATTTTGTAGTATGTCAAAGAGGGCGACTGTGAGAAAAGGAACTTTGACTTAATGTTTAAATTCACCACTAGTAGCGCCCTAGCAACTTTAGCGTTTTCTTGGGTCAGCTTTCTTGATGCAAATTCTTACTCTAGTTTTGGGTGTCACTCTTCTTACCCTCGCCTTTCATTTAATTAATTTAATGTATATTGTCAATATATTTAGTTAACCTTGTTAATTAAAAGCCTTAGTTATATAATTTCCCCAGTGATATTTATTTTTGGGAACAAAATTATTAAGTAAGGAAAAATTTGAAAATACGCAAATTTCTTTAAATGGTTTTTAGATCTCAATTTATAAACTACCTATAGAAAGAAGTGGCATCCTAACAAAAATACCAACGTGCAAAAATATACGAAGCCTCGTTTTGGAACTGCTACGCCGCATAAGCTCAGAGATACCATGTACAGCCAAGTTTAAAAAAAAATATTTTTTGAATTTTATACACTTTATATAAAACATATTGTCACTTGGCTATAGCACAGCGAAAATGAGAAAGTAATAATAATATTACCAATATTATTACCAAGTGAAGATATGCATTATAAATGTATAAAAGAAACTTCATAAAATTTTATTTATAACTTGGCTGTAAATGGCATATCAGAACACTTTACGGTGTAGCGGGTCCAAAGTGAAGCTTGTCATATTTTTACATGTTATTGTTTTGTACGGATAACTAGTTTAAAAGTTCGTTTAAGTTTAAATTATGAAGCCATAAATTGCTTTCACCGAACACGTTTGCTCAGATTTGCCAACTGAGAACGAGGTGACAGACAGGTCCAGTATAATACCTCTCCGTGACGTAATCGTCACTCGGAAATGTAAGAATTTCTATCAATCTACGGCAGTTCGTGGCGTTATCGTCTTTTACAATTACAGGAATGTATGGAGAGGGGATGGAATGGCTAAAGGGGCTCCCGGTGTTCCCTTGATGGTGGAAACATATGGCGAGCCCTTATTATTTTTTTTTTGAAAAGTGTAGCTCCTCCCCCATCGTCGGCTTAGCCATCTCCTGAAGGCGGTAAATGTCTAGTCGTTTCAAACTAGGGACTGAGCGGATAGAGGATGGAGTTAGCGGAAGAATTTTCACTTTTTTTGGCAGCCAATGAAAATATTTAAGCGGGACATAATCGTATTTAGTCATTCTATGGATTCTCCCCCATTTCACCCAAAAACAGTTTCCCCAATTCCCATTTCTCCCAAACTTATTTGTCCCAAAATATTTTTCCCCCAAAACAGAAACATTGGCTATTAATTTCCCTTACAATATCCTCTCGATCCGTGCGTTCCACTGCTTTAATAAACTCGGCACGTATTTCACTGTGTATCTAAAGTAACGCAATAAAAGCAAACTGAAAGATTACTACCCTACCGAACCTAACCCAACCCTAACCCAACCTAACCTAACCTAACCCTAACCCAACCCAACCTAGCCCAACCTAACCTAACCCAACAAGGCTAATTTTTTCTAGGTCTTTTTTATTTCTATAGGCTAAAATTAGATCTCAACTTCCGGGCTTGGGCGAAACGGGAAAAAAATCTTTTGGGCGAAACATTCCTTTTGGGGATTATGGGATTGGGGAAAATGGGAACATACCCGCGGAACACGGACGCGGATGCTTGAATCTATTTCGGCCGTCTACCGCCGCGAGCGTCTCACGTTTTGGAGGGAAAATTCAGAAATCGCTAAAAGGCCAACCGTTGGTGTGTTATCAAAAATATTCACTTTCGCCAAGTGAAGAATTTGTTTAGCTCAGTACTTCTAGTATCATCTTACTTCTGTTGAAACTCACGTCACTAACGTAGTATTTTTCGACGTCCATTAAATAATACCAGGAATACATAGATTTCTTCTTCTTGGAATCTTTAAGAGGCCATTGACCCCATACTAATTACTGATTGATTGTAAGGGGAAGGGCGCCTCCCTCGTTTTGTTTCATTGTCACCTAATCAATCAAACAACAAAATAAATTCTCTTGCAACGACGCTAAAAAACTCATATGCTTATAAAAAAACTTCTGCCGCCGTATTCTGCAGGCTTAGCCTTCCGCGCCCACTTGGATTCTCCTCGCTCATGGTCCGGAGCGAAATTGGATTCTCTCTTCTAAGTGGCGGGAGCGCTTTCTCCACTATTTTGGATTCTGTGCCGTGATTGGATGTTCCTACAATCTAGGAAAGATTGCGGTTCAGTTCAGTTTTGTTTTTAGTTGACACTGAACCGTGGGTGTAAGGTCAGTGAACAGTGTAAATTATCGTTAAAGCTCGGTGCAATTTAGGTATATAGCGCCATCTAACTTACTAACCGCAAAAGCCTGTTCTATTTCGTCTGCTACATTTATTTAAGTAGTTAGTACACGTGTCTTTTGAAAGTAAGTAAAGGGCCGGGAGTGTGGCGCACTCCTGTAAGCCAAGCTTCTGGGCGGCAAAGTTTGAGGGAATACGACACATGTCGGCGATCCTACCCTATAGGTGCCGGCTGTCCCGTGTCCGCCGGAGGTGACTTACCCCAATTCCACCTTCCGTCACCTCCCAAGTAAACCTCATTCCTTCCCTGCTTCTACACATACAACCTAGCGGCCCCCGTCAGTGCTGGGCCGCGTAGGGTCTCCCGCTAAATTCTTCCTGGTGCTAAAAGGCCTAACGGCTAAGCACTAGTGCTAGTAGGTGGTAAAAAAAAAAAAAAAAAAAAAGTAAGTAAAGGGTTATTTGTGTTCGTCAAATGTGTTTGCCTTAAGGTGGGTAAGACTCTATGAAACAATTAATTACTATGTATAAGTTTAATTTCCTGAACCTTTAACTGAATTAAATGAATGATTATACATTTAAGTGACAATAATGTATAGAATAAAAATAAATAATGAAAACTAAATTCATTGCGACAAGAATGTCTCAAATCATTGAGCTTGATATATGAAAAGAGATACAGTGGCTAAACGTGCGCCGCTTTTTAGGGTAGATATGACGTATAATAACAATACTGTGGAAAAAGGTGGCAATAAACAAGCTAATTAGCAATAATTAGGTAAAACACTAACATTTTGAGGTAAAAACACACACAACATTTAGTATTATTTTGGAAAAGGGGAGGGGGAATTAATTCAGTTGATAAACCTTGATAATAACAAAAACCGGCGCACATTTAGCCCCTCGAAACGAAATGAACACCTACTAAGCCTAAAATAGAAATCATCAGCGATTTGTGATGTTTAATTAAATACGCACTTCTAAGGACCTTAATGTTTTCCATTAACCCCATTTTACTGAGCTCTACAAGTAAGTAAGTCGTTTACCATGGTGCGAATATCTTCAGCAGTTATTTGTGGCTGTAGGCATGCCTGTGAACGTATTGCAGTCTTAACCTTTACAGGTAAAAGTAGTAGTGCAATTCATTTGAAATATAACCATATATTATAGTGCACTATCTGCTTTCAATATGTGTTTTTAATCGGTAATGAATTGTCTGGGTTTGCTGCATTGCTCTATGTTTGCAATAGGTTTCATAGTTATCTTTCAACAATGTTTCGACCCTAGGTCACTTTTCTTCCTGTAATCTGTTAACTATACTAGTGTTTGCAGGAACATGTGTTAGTCCTCTAAAACTAAGCTGTAGTAATATATACCCTTACTACTTTTACCACTGAGCTTTTCTGCTAGAAATGTGTACTTCAGTATGTTGTATTCTAACCCTTTAGTCATGATTTACACTGAGATTTCAAGAAATGTCAAGTTCGTCAAAGAAAGTACCATTTTCGCAAGACGAAATTGAAACGATGGTGACCCAGCTCGAGGCCGTTCCTTCACTCGTCTTGAACGAGTATGGCTGTACCCCTGGGCAGCGCAAGAAGATGTGGAGTCGAATCACTGAACGCGTCAATGCTGTCAAACAACAGCAGCACACGGACGCGGAGGTGAAGAAGAAGTGGTCCAACCTGAAAGGAGTTGTACGTAAGAAGGCGGCAACCATTGCTCAGGAGAGACGTAAAACTGGTGGTGGTACCAATGCATCAGAACCGCTTACACCAATTGAGGCGAGGATTTCCGCATTGATTCTGAAAGTTTCAATGCAAGGGATCTCTCGATCCTATGATTTTGGTCGTAACTGGATTGCACAGTCTGATGCAGGTCCATCGTCAGCTCCTCAATATGACCCGTATGTGCTTTTTCTCAGAACATTGTTCATATTATCAAGAGCGAAACAATTAAAACATTGTTTTCACAGGTCTTCTTGCATTGCACAATCAACTCCGGACCCATTGGCCGAAAGGTTTGTGGAACTATAAATACGATTTGCTTGTAATGTTGTTAACCATATTAAAATGGCGGGATTGCTATTCAATTAGTAATGAGGATTTGGATGCCATTTTGCAACCATTTCTGGACGACCCCACAAATTTACCATCCTTTTCGTCCATCTTTGGTACGATGAAAAATTATCTTTCAATTCCTTTAATGAAAATGAATGGTTATTAATAGTAGGAATGTATGTTCTTAGATGCTAGCGTTACTGATCCCGAGGATAGCTGCTCCGGTAGTGGCCCTCCAAAATCGGGTATTGCTGTACCAGAGGCAGAAGCAAGCTGCTCCAACAGTGAAGCAGCAGGAACTTGTAAGTTTGATTGTAGCCTGTTCTGTACATTGGTGTTATTATCCCCAAACACAATGAAAGCAGTTACAGACATTAGAAATCTTCCTACTCTTTTGTGAACCATATCCAATACCACTGGCTTCTCTTGTTGAAACACTGGTTGTATTGGCTATTATGCACTCCGACCTATTAATAAAAAAGGTGCGACAAAGACAAACCCCAGTTACTTATTATTGCTTACACGTGACAAGACAGATCGCTATTACCCTATGACTTTATAAACTGACTGTACGTATCTTATAGCTCAATCGCGACCCAGAAAAAGGCCTCTGACGCACAAGGAGGAGATGGCAGCTGCAGCCAAAGGCAGGGGCGATCCCTAGGGGGGGGGACAGGGGGGAGGCTCCCCCCCTAAAATTTTGTTGAGTTGGCAAATTGACGCTCACTTGGCAAAAAGAAGATCAGGGAAATTGAAAATGGACCTAAAAGGTCAGGGAAATGTCAGGGAAAAATATTTTGGAGTGAAATTGAAATTCTGGAAAGCAGTATCAGAGTGACCGGAAAATGTATGATCTGAGATTTGAGCAGAGCCCAAAAATAACGGTGCTCGCTTCGCTCGCTTCGAATATAACTCTAATGGAATTCAATTCAATCAAATAACAATAATGACTCTTGTCAAAATGATTCGAGTCATTATTGTACATTCATTGTACGGAGCATTTGACCTCATTATCTCAACCCATAGACACACTTTTATAACATCTTTAATTACAAACAGAAGTCCGAATTAAGGAAATCATTGAAGTGATTTGCCTTGAAAGAGTGTTGGCAACATAGTAAGATTTTACCGACCATTTAGTAATTTTTAGTTACTTTCGGTTCACTATTTTTAAAATAGTTAGTCACTTTTTCACTCACTAGTAAATTATTATCAGGCATGCGTATTATCCTATAATTTCGACAATTTTATATAATAACTAGTTTCAAAGTCTATGTGTTCGCCATGTAAGTTATTGCAAATGGTCAGGGAAAATTGATTAATTTGATCAGGGAAACTTGAAGAAATTGTTCAGGTAAAATTGATGAATTTCCTTCAGGGTAACTTGATGAACTCGATCAGGTAAACTTGATGAATTTAGTCAGGGAAATTTTATGAATTTAGTCAGAGAAATTTTATGGATTTAGTCTGGGATATTTCATGAATTTAGTCATCGAAATTTTATGAATTTAGTCTGGGAAATTTGATAAATTTAGTCAGGGAAATTTCATAAATTTAATCAGGGAAATTTGATAAATTTAGTCAGGGAAATTTGATAAATTTAGTCAGGGAAATTTGATAAATTTAGTCAGGGAAATTTGATAAGTTTAGTCAGGGAAATTTCATAAATTTAGTCAGGGAAATTTGATAAATTTAGTCAGGGAAATTTGATAAATTTAGTCGGGGAAATTTCATAAATTTAGTCGGGAAAATTTCATAAATTTAGTCAGGAAAATTTCATAAATTTAGTCAGGGAAATTGGATACAATTAGTCAGGGAAATTTCATAAATTTAATCAGGGAAATTTGATCGGGGAAATTTGATAAATTTAGTCAGGGAAATTTCATAAATTTAGTCAGCGAAATTTCATAAATTTAGTCGGGAAAATTTCATAAATTTAGTCAGGGAAATTTGATAAATTTAGTCGGGAAAATTTCATGAATTTAGTCGGGGAAATTTGATAAATTTAGTCAGGGAAATTTCATAAATTTAATCAGGGAAATTTCATAAATTTAATCAGGGAAATTTCACAAATTTAGTCAGGGAAATTTCATAAATTTAGTCAGGGAAATTTCATAATTTTAGTCAGGGAAATTTCATAAATTTAGTCGGGAAAATTTCATAAATTTATTCAGGGAAATTTGATAAATTTAGTCAGGGAAATTTCATAAATTTAATCAGGGAAATTTGATAAATTTAATCAGGGAAATTTGATAAATTTAGTCAGGGAAATTTGATAAATTTAGTCAGGGAATACCTGGAAAAGTCAGGGAATTTCATTTCAAAACTATTTTACGAACCAGAGTAACATGATACCACATTACTACGTGTCGCTTGGCAAATTTTTGGTTTCTAGTTGGCAAAATTAGGTGGGCTCCCCCCCAAAACCTTGTCCCTTCGGAACGCCCCTGGCCAAAGGGTGCGCCGAGGCGGCCAAAGGTCAGAGGGTGGCAATGGAAGCGTCAAATGACATCCAGCGCCAAATTCTTCATGTACTTGAAGGTATCAATGAAAATTTAGCCTTTAGGCGTGAAACTGATAGGATGAATGCTGAGGCTAGGCTCATAGAAATCGAAAATATTAGAACATTTTTAAGCCGACATAGAAATCTATCGAACCCTAATAACGAGTCGTAATTATGTCTTAAGTTGAATTTTTTATAATTTGCATGTTAAAGAGACATGCGTACATTATTTTCCTGTATATAGTTTTCCACTGCCTTTCCTCGCTTCATTTAAATTATTTATTGCCTTTCTTTAATTTCTTTTTTTACTGCACGGTAAGTTCCCATGCACTTACGTCTTTAAATTGTTTAATGTGTTTATTTGCTTTATTTATTGCATTCTAAATTCCCCGTGCACTTTGGCCTTTAAATTGTTTATTGAATGAATTTGCTTTATTTATTGCATTGTAAATTCCCCCTGCACTTTGGCCTTTAAATTGTTTATTGAATGAATTTGCTTTATTTATTGCATTCTATATTCCCCGTGCACTTTGGCCTTTAAATTGTTTATTGAATGAATTTGCATTATTTATTGCATTGTAAATTCCCCCTGCACTTTGGCCTTTAAATTGTTTATTGAATGAATTTGCTTTATTTATTGCATTCTATATTCCCCGTGCACTTTGGCCTTTAAATTGTTTATTGAATGAATTTGCTTTATTTATTGCATTCTATATTCCCCGTGCACTTTGGCCTTTAAATTGTTTATTGAATGAATTTGATTTATTTATTGCATGCTAAGTTCCCGTGCAATTTGGCCTTTAAATTGTATAATGTGTTTATTTGCTTTATTTTTTGCATTCTAAATTCCCCGTGCAATTTGGCCTTTAAATTGTATAATGTGTTTATTTGCTTTATTTTTTGCATTCTAAATTCCCCGTGCAATTTGGCCTTTAAATTGTTTCATGTCTTTACTGAATGAATTTGCTTTTGCATGCTGAATTAGGCACATTGCAACGGTTTAGACGTAAACTCCGTTGCAATGTGAATTTAGTTTCTTGCCTTAGTGAAAATAGCTTGAGTATTATTGGTACGATATATCCAGCTAAGATGCTACTGATTGGCTTCTTCAGAATATACATTATTGAATATCATTATTGGTTGCATAATTATTGTCCTGGCTTTTCACAGCGTTTGCCCTATTTGCGACTAATTCATTATTTAATTAAACCTTCATTTATTACTTGCTATATTTGGTATGAATTTATTGAGTATTCTTATTTTGTTTCAAGTCGTGCATAACATGCGTGGCGTTTAACGTTTATTAATATTTAATTTATTAAGCTTCTGTCCTTTGCGCTGTTTAAGGTCATTGTTCACACTTAATATGCACAGTAATATACTGTTTATTTGCTTTAAATTTTTGGGTTGTTGGCAAAGCTTGCTTTATATTTGTTGGCGTGCGTTCTATATTTTCATTGCATTTAATGCTGATTGTTATTTACTTTGTCGACCCGTATAGTTATGTGAGACTACATGGGTTTAATGTACCCATTGTGGAATGAAGGTGTAACACGTTGCAGGTGAACTGCAACGCAACGGGCACTTAAAAGACAGCAAGGGGAGTTTCACGTGCGTGCGATATTCCTTCTTATGTAGGTCCAAATTGAGAATAAAACAGATTTGTGCATGTTACAGGACCAGACAGACAAGACTGTAAACCATGGAAACTGTGCCTGGGCAGATTCTTTTTTCATGGAGATCGACTCAAATCTTGTCATGGGTTGAAGGATGCAATGGTTCATCTAGTAGTTGGTTCCCATCGTCAGTGGTCTTCGAATGACGTAGTTATATAGGTGTGGTGTCTGGTTGACCTTGCAGCCGCGGTACCCAATAGGCATGAGTGAAATGTAGTGTCCTAACTAGACCGACTGTTATACGTGCTGATTGTTGAAGACGAAAGTCTAATGACCTTTTTTTTCTATGGCTCAGCCTCTTTTCAGCAGTCTTATCATAAGCGGAGGTGTTATGCCATGATACAAGACAAAGAGTGCTAGTTGTGTGCTGTGATAAGGTCCTAACTCGACCGACTGTTATACGTGCTGATTGTTGAAGACGAAAGTCTAATGACCTTGTTTTTCTATGGCTCAGCCTCTTTTCAGCACAGACTTGTCTGGTTCGTCAATGCTACACAAAAATCAGAAAGTTACACTTTTTTACATCCCAATATTATGTACATGTGTCACATGTGCATGGTAATCGGTTACAATATGTCGTTATGTCGATGATCATCAAGTGAACCCCAATATATCATTACTTTGTATGTTTCACATTTATCAGTATCTTTATAATCTAGGCTATAGATTCTACGCTGTTATTTATCGTCCTTTGGGACACGTCTGAGCAGGGAAATTCACCACGGGAGTCAAAGGGGTTTCGTTAAATGTAACGTGCTTTTGGATAGGATTAGGACATACATTTTCGAGTGTTAAGCTCACAACAAAAGAGGTTGTAAAGTTTTATTCCACTAAAAATGTACCTGGAACCATTAATGGTCTTCTGCAGTAGCTAGGTTTTTAAGGCCATCTTCAATCAACAGACAATTAGCTTTTCCAAGCATCTAGTATTGATTTATGCATGTTTTATTACTAACATGTGTATTCAGTTCGAGCTAGTTATATTGTTGCAACACCAAGTAAACGCTGGATTACAGTTATTATCAAATTTCCCCCTCCCCCCTGCGACCTCCGTGTGGGCTCCAGGGGATGGTGTCAGAGGCCTTGTCGTGGCGAGGGGGCCCGAGCCTTCGCGCCTTATGCCAGGCCGCGAACTGTCTGACACCAACGCGTGACTAATAGCTGGCATACTACAGCTCAGGGGCCGTGGTCGACGTAGGCCAACGTATAGTTTGGAGTACAACATATGAATGTCCCAAGTGTTTTAGTAAATCCAGGCAACGAATAGTTCCAGGTATCTTTTATATATTCCATATTATTCAATATATCTAGTGCAATGCTTATCGTACAGACGTTTCGTAATCCTATCCTGTCACAAAAATCATATACCCGAATGGGGACATCCTGAGACTTTCGATAACCCCTTAATTACTGATTTAGATGGGTTGTTACACTTCAAAGGCAATGTCTCGCTATGGTACGTAACATGTCTGGCAGAATTGACAGAGAATAGCCACTGTCTCCAAGAAGATATCCTTCAGGCATTTCATGATTCTTAAATCTCTCCAGCACGCCACAGAATCGCCAAATGAAAGCATCATGAGTGCTACCACCCCATTGAGCCACAACATCCGTGATACGGGTTTCGTTGTCACATATCTATAGCATGATAAAGGACTGTTAGTTGTCAGTTTGTCTATTGTTAGATAGAATATCATTTACCAATTGCACATTAATGGAATAATTTCCATGCCTATCAAGATAGCCATTGGGTTCCTCAGCTGGTTTTTTAATTAGGATGTGGGTGCAGTCAATAGATCCAAGAACATCAGGAAAAACGCACCTGGCTCTGAATGACGCCTGCAACAGTCGTATTAAATTTTAGAATTCTATTGCACAATCTATCGTCTCAAAATAAATACCAACCTTAATAGCTTCCACTTCGGCATTTCCAGTGGGAAAGCGTATATAATGCCTCATCGTGGCATTGATTGCATCAGTCACTCGACCAATAGATCTACTCACTGATGGTTGGCTCATTCCATGTTCGTAATTGCTTGCAAGGCTGTGTTGGAAAGAGCCAGAGCCATAGAAAAGCAAAGTAACTAGGACTTCGTCTTGAACATTAAGCATGTATAAGCCTTGGGAGCGTTCTTTCAGTAGTTCCGGCGTTAAAATTTTGACAAGTGCCTCTACTTTAACCTTTGTCATTCGATACTGGCGCAAAAATTCAGCATCCGGCAAAACAAATCCATCTCCTCTAATCCTTCGATAACTTACACGTTCCTCTTCTTCTAGAGCAGCATCAGCCATCAATACACCACCGATCGCGGCCATTGTAGGAAAGAGAATAAATGCTGTCGTCTGCTTTCGGTGCGTTCAGCAATGAAATGTAACCGAAATCCCAAACTGGTTAACTGGGTTTTAAGGTTCAACGACAGCTCTTTCCATGTAGAATTGTTTAAAATTCCCGCCCAGCATCTGCCTGTTTTTTCGACCTATCACGGCACAGAATCCAAAATAGCGGGGAAAGCGTTTCCGCCACTCAGAAGAGAGAATCCAATTTCGCTCCGGACCAATGAGCGAGGAGAATCCAAGTGGGCGCGGAAGGCTAAGCCTGCAGAATACGGCGGCAGCGTTGTCAATACATATCTAGCCATTAAAAACAAAAGATAATAGTAAAAAAGTAGCTCAAACAAAAAAAAATAGGCATTTACTTAAGGCTAACCCCAACTTTAACTCAAAAAATTAAAACTTAAAAAATATCTACTCGTTCAGCGCACGCACAGAGAATTTGTTTACATTAGGGTTTGGCGCTCATAGGTCGCCGGAATCGCGGAGCAGGTCGCTATCTATGTCAATATCACGTGGTTTGTAAGTTCAAATACATGATGCATGACGTCAGGGGTGACGATTTCTACACCTCCTCCCTTTTAAGTCAAGCGGAAAGACCCAGAAAATGGCCTGTTAAAGATTCCAAGTAGAAAAATCGATGTATTTCTGATAATACTAGTATTGTTTATTAAGGAGTGAAATCAAGCGTTATATAGAGTCTGCTAATTTGGTTCGTTCTCAAGTCGAGTCCTACTAACGATTTGGTAACAACGGCGCAATGTTTATTTGACATATGTTTAATTTGTTTTGAAGGGATCATTCCTCGTATACGCAAACAGAACTATTAGGAGGAAAACTAAACGCGTTTTTGGACTTCATTGCCGATCTTTCGCATTAGAGTGTTACTTTTATTCAATTTGTAGCATGAGCGAGTCCTTGAGTCAAAAACAGCTTTCCCAAAGTTCTAAATAAGTTAGACGTAAACAATTTATATAGTTTTATTTTTATGAAATACAACAAATAAAACCATTGTTGTCGCTATTAGTTTACAATCAATACTGTTTCTATTAAAAACACTTGTATATCCTATATATTAGTAATTCGATATTCGTTCAAGGCTATAGCCCTACACTTGTGCATACATTAGAAGTTGATTAACACTATTTCATTTTAAGTTTAACATTATGCACACTAAAGCGTCTAAACTTTCACTATAACGTGCCAGTCATCATGGAAAAGTAGTTCCTACTTTGGGCTACAATAACTATTTTTAACGCTATGCTATGTATTCAATATTGTACTTTCAAAACTAGATGAGCCCGGGATATTTACAATTTTGCCCAATTTCTATCGGGTGAAATTAGTATTATTAAAAAAGTAACAAGTACTTTGTTGGAGAATAAATGCGGATATCGTCAACTTTTCTTTCAAAGACGAAATAGGTGTTTTAAGTTGTACACATGTGAACTTTCAACGAGTTCACGTATATTTCGAAAAAGAGAACGATGAAGGAGGCGGAGAAACCAAAGATACAGACGCTAAAAATGGCCGTAAAAGCTTTCAAGTTGATTACGACGAAAGCATCTGGTTCTTCGACTGTCTGACAAGGATGAGATAATGAGATTCCACTTTGAGAGATGGGTTCAGGTCCTCGTAGCAATCACCCTCAGTCAGCTGTCGCAATCTGACAAATGAGAAATTTAACTATACCACAATTAACGAGGAACTTTAAAGTAGAAAGTAACCTTTTGTTGACCGTCTCTATCAGGGTTTGAGAAATGTTGTTGCTGAAATGCATCGCCATGTAGGATGTCATTAAAGGCTTGCTTAGTTTCATTTTACAAGTTCTTGTCTTGGCATATCTGGCTTTGATTACATTCCACACAAAGGTCCCAGAATGGATAATGAATTTCTTTCGATTTTCAATTCCGGCATGAATGTTGCTATTTTTCAGTAAGTTGCTTAATTTCTGGTAACACGTATGTGGGTTCGCGTCAGCTCGCTTTGTTACTTCCGCAAATGCGGAGCTAGTAAATGCATTTTTCTAAAAGGGAAATTTTAAAAATTAGTCAATGATGCTCTTTTTTTTCTTAAAACCATTTAAAAAGGAGACATGTCTTCAGAAAAACTACCAAATTTCTACTTCCTGGCTATATCTAGCAGGCTGGCAGCCCGGCTGGCAGCTACAAGGTTTAGTTGACAGGTGGATATGGTGTTTTACGTACCAAATTAAACTCTACTAAAAAGATGGGTCCTCCAAGACAAAAATATGGAGTTCGGTTTGATCAGAAGTGAGATGAGACTAGAAGTGAAGGGCTCTAGCATTGATAGTAGATCCTGGCATTAGTGTATAAATTTGAGGATTTTATGCCGCTTCCCACGCGCCTACACTACTGAGAAAAAAATTGGTCGAGTTTCAAAAACAATCCCTATCCCCTTCCCCTCAACCTAAAGCAGCCGAACATGGACGCGGCTCCTTGAATCTAGTTCGGCCGCCTACCACCGCGAGCGTCTCATCTTTTGGAGGGAAAATTCAGAAACCGCTATTAGAGGGCCAACCGTTCTTGTGTTATCAAGAATATTCACTTTCGCCGAGTGAAGAATTTGGTTAGCTCAGTACTTCTGGTCTCACCCGTACAAAAATCTTCTTAAGAGTTCTAAAGGACTTTCTTTGGAACCCGACGGAGCCCTTGGGATCATTTTCTAAAAAAACTATTTCCAAAGACTTCCTTGGAATTTCCTAAAGAATTCTTGAGATAAATTTCTAAAGAATGTCTTGGGACTATTTTCTAAAGCAATTCTTTAGGAATTCTAGAGATAAATTTCCAAAGAATGTCTAGGGATTATTTTCTGAAGAAATTCTTTAGGAATTCTAGACATAAATTTCCAAAGAATGTCTTGGGATTGTTTTCTAAAGAAATTCTTTAGGAATTCTAGAGAAAACTTTCCTAAGAATGTCTTGGGATTATTTTCTAAAGAAATTCTTTAAGAATTCTAGAGATAAATTTCCAAAGAATGTCGGTATCGTTCCTTTCAACCGAATTCCGAATGGACCGAAATCCCATTCGACCGAATATCCCGCAATGATTTTAGATTTCCAGCCCAATGGCTATATTCCCGATGGACCGAAATCCCAATCGTCCGAATATGCCCCTAAAAATACATGAATATAACTTGAAACACTGAAGCCGTCAGGGATTCGGTGGTGTAGTTGATACGATGTTGGACTGCGAAGCGATAGGTTCTTGGTTCGAATCTCCGAAAGGTATGTTAATAATAATAAAAGTAAATGTTTCGTGATACTAATTAAAACGCTCACTTTCATTCCTTTCAAGGCAAGAGATATATAGAATTAATAAACAAATTGTGCTTAAAATGAAGTTCAGTCTTAGTGGTAGTTCCATCAATGTCTTTAAATTTTAAATTAAAATTTTAATATTTTGGTTTCGGGTGGGTTTGGTTGGGTTTGGTTAGGTTAGGTTGGGTTGGGTTGGGTTGGGTTGGGGTTAGGGTTGGGGTTGGGGTTGGGGTTGGGGTTGGGGTTAGGGTTAGGGTTAGGGTTAGGGTTAGGGTTGGGGTTGGGGTTGGGGTTAGGGTTAGGGTAGGTTTGGTTCCAATAATTCGTTGACACCTTTTCCAAAATATGCCCCTTTTAATTAGCTACCACCTTTTCCAAAATATTCTCCCTTTAAATAGCTACCACCTTTTCCAAAACATTCTCCTATTAATTAGCTGCCACCTTTTCCAAAAGATTTTCCTATTAATTAGCTGCCACCTTTTTCAAAATATTCTCCTATTAATTAGCTGCAGCCTTTTCCAAAACATTCTCCTACTAATTAGCTACAACATTTTCCAAAATATTCTCCTTTTAACTAGCTACCACCTTTTCCAAAATATTCTCCTTTTAATTAGCTACCACCTTTTCCAAAACATTCTCCTATTAATTAGCTGCCACCTTTCCAAAATATTCTCCTATTTATTAGCTGCAACCTTTTCCAAAACATTCTCCTACTAATTAGCTGCCACATTTTCCAAAATATTCTCCTTTTAATTAACTACCACCTTTTCTAAAATATTCTCCTATTAATTAGCTGCCACCTATTCTAAAAGATTTTCCTATTAATTAGCTGCCACCTTTTCCAAAATATTCTCCTATTAATTAGCTGCCACCTTTTCCAAAATATTCTCCAATTAATTATCTGACATCTTTTCCCAAATATTTCTATTATTGCTAATAAATTTTTCGTGGCAAGAGGTGGGCTTTTAATACTCATATAAATAATCTTTTTACCTCCAAACAAGGTTGGGTTGGGTTAGGTTAGGTTAGGTTAGGTTACGTTTGGTTAGGTTAGGTTAGGTTAGGTTAGGCTAGGGTAGGTGAGGTTCGCCGTAATTAAAACGTAGTTAAAATAAGTGCAGTAATACATTTTCAACTCACATTTATTTTAACAATAATAAGTTGTGAAATTAAAAATATATTTAATGCAAAACCACACAGTATGTCTTCTTCCAGTTCAATAGAATTTCGGTCCAATGGGTCTATAATAAAATCGCACCTTTGGCTACGTTCGGTCGAATGGGACCCCAAAAAAAACCCCTTCTGTCGAATGGGAATTCGGTTCAATGGGACCAAAGCAGAATGTCTTGGGATTATTTTCTAAACAAATTCTTTAGGAATTCTAGAGATAAATTTCCTAAGAAGGTCTAGGGATTATTTTCTAAAGAAATTCTTTGGGAATTCTAGAGATAAATTTCCTAAGAAAGTCCAGGGATTATTTTCTAAAGAAATTCTTTAGGAATTCTAGAGATAAATTTCCTAAGAAAGTCTAGGGATTATTTTCTAAAGAAATTCTTTAGGAATTCTAGAGATAAATTTCCTAAGAAAGTCTAGGGATTATTTTCCAACGAAATTCTTTAGGAATTCTTGAGATAAATTTCCAAAGAACGTCTAGGGAATATTTTCAAAGGAAATTCTTTAGGAATTCTTGAGATCAATTTCCAAAGAAGGTTTAGGGTTTATTTCCAAAAGAAATTCGTTAGGAATTATTGAGATAAATGTCCGGTGAAGCTCTAGGGTTTTTTTTCCAACGAAATTCGTTAGGAATTATTGAGATAAATGTCCGGTGAAGCTCTAGGGTTTTTTTTCCAACGAAATTCGTTTTGAATTCATGAGATAAATTTCCAAAGAAGGTTTATTTTCCAACGAAATTAGTTAAGAATTTTAGAGATGAATTTCAAAGGGCCAGATATATTGCAATTATGCGCAGCTTTACATAAAATTATCTCAAAATATTTTTACCCTAATTGTTTAGCTAAAGTTTCTAGATAGACATTAACTTGATGGTTAAAAAAATTAAAAAGGCTTGTTCCGCAGCTAAGGCTCAGCAAGCGCTGAAATGGAATGTTATATTTACCTATTTTTTTTATTTTTTGGATTTTTTTTGCCTTAATAATCCTTTAATAATAGTAATAGATTACAGGGAATCTAAGCTGTCAGTCGGAATTTTTGCTTAATTCTCTTATGGCATGTTTTATCTTTATTTCGAGCGTAATTAGAGTCCAAAATAAATATTTTTTTTAAAAACATTGTAGAGAAAATTAGGTTAAATGCGTTTCTGATACTCGAAAAACTCTCAGTGAATATACATTATTAAATTTAACAACAACGTCTGTATCTACTGCTTGACCGTTAAAGCCTCCAAAACCCACTTAGTACCCCATACAATTGCACAAGATTAAAACTTTCTGCCGTTTACGGCTGTTTTTAAGTAGATTAATGGCTGACTTCATAAGCAATTTCACACTGCATGCGAGAACTGCCCTCGCTATAAGGGGTGAAGTCGGAGGCTCCGGTGTAGTTCAGCATATAAGAACTACACTTCCAGTATTGGGATATGGTTCTGCATGTAAGAACTATCCTCGTTTCAAGTGGCTAATTTAATTTACCCATTTCTCTATATATTTCCCAAGAAAATTCCATAGATATTTCCCACGAGAATTCCAAAGATATTTCCCACGAGAATTCCAAAGATATTTCCCAAGAAAATTCCCAAAGACATTTCCCAAGTAAATTCCAAAGACATTTCCCAAGAAAATTCCCAAGTAAATTCTAAAGACATTTCCCAAGTAAATTCCAAAGACATTTCCCAATTAAATTCCAAAGACATTTCCCAAGAAAATTCCAAAGATATTTCCCAAGAAAATTCCAAAGATATTTCCCAAGAAAATTCCAAAGATATTTCCCAAGAAAATTCCAAAGATATTTCCAAAGTAATTTCCAAAGAAAAAGAGGCCAATATTCCCCAATTTCCTAAAGAACGCCTTAAGGATTTCCAAAGAAATTTCCCAAGGAATTTTCTTAAGAGTTCTTAAGAAGATTTTTGTAAGGGGCATCTCACTTCTGGTTTGATGTATAGAGCATTGAAGAACAAGTAAGTTTTAACCTGTTAATTCTTAAGCCTAATCGTAAATATTGTACAAGCTTAGAGGCTAACTGTGTCTCTAAATTTTCTTTCCCAATATCTTATGCCGTGAACACAAACACCCATTAAAGTGAGAGGATTGTGGAAAGTTGATAGTTTTCGTTTTTTCGTTTATTTAATGGAGTGTTCAAGTTTAGGCCACTTCAGTAAAAGGTTCCATCCTCTAAGACACAAACAGTGAAATGTTCATAAAAACCATTGCTTACTAAAATTACCTGGACAAAACTGGAAATTGCAGTGCCTTTCGTGAATAAAGGATCTGCATCCGGAAAGTGAAATACATCGTCGATGTTGTCGAAGGGAATTGCTTCTGATTTGTTCGAAAACTGCGATGTCATTTCCGAAGACACAAACACCAATACTACGAAAGAAGCCAGACTCCACACGACTGAAAGAAACCGAGTAACTCCCTCGCACTTCAAACCTTGGGGACCTTAAGAAAACCGAAGGTTAAAATTGTAAAACGGACGAAGATTTTCTATTAAGGGATTTACTCGTTCCCAGAAGGCATTGCAGCAAAAACATGGGAGGAAGTTCCGATTTCACTTTTCCGTATTTAGAGCTTATTTTCCCCGCAATGTAAATGAGCAGAGCCAGCCCAAAGAGAACCACAACTATCTACATGAAACAACGATCAATTATGATTTTGGGTGTTTTTAGTATGACCTCAAATTTCAAGGTAACATATTAAACTGTTTAGTCTACGGCAGTTCGTGTCGTTATTAGCTTTTACAATTTTTTAGAAATTACTAATGTTAATTTACCCATTTGTCAACAACAGAGTAAAGGTCATTTTCGTTTGATTGGTTTGATCCGAATAATATTTCCGTCCTCACAATCAAAAACGGGTGTGAAGTATTAAAGCCATTGAAACGATCCAGGGACATGACCAATGGGTTTAAAGAAAAATCTCCTTCCTGTGATAGGAAAGCGTTCATTGTATTAAAATAAGAAGCTGGTCGCGTATTTCAAATTACACAACGACTGACATTTCTCTGGAGCATACCAAGAACCCCATTCCACGAATTACCAACTTTTGCACCCCAACTATGTTCCGTATTGGGGATGATAGTAACGCTGTCAAAATATGTTCAGGAATGTGCTTATTGGATTGCAAAAACAACGTGAAAACTGACTCAAAATTTTATTACTTGATATTGTCAAAACCTTTTAGAACACGGAGGAATTTTATCATATAGCCACCTATCTCTCCTTGGCCATTCACAATAACATATGGTGAAAACTGATTCGAAAGATTTCAAAAATCATGGGATTGGCATAAGAAAAAATTAATATTGTTTGGAAAGTGGGAAGAAATTAATATTGAAGTTTTGCAACTCACTTCACCATAGACTGCTGTGTAGTTTTTTGCAATTACGCTGTTCATTATGTCTTTATGCCTTCCTTAGATTAATTTTCTATACTCCAGTAAACCTGCTTTCAATTGCTAGGTGCAATATACAATCTAACAGAAGTAAATAGCAAAATTCCGATAGGAACTTTATTGTAAGCAAACACAACAAAAAAACTTAAAAAATATCATAGGGGGCGTATCATCGGTTTAAGTGATAAGAGAACCTTAGGAGGTCGCGCGTTTGGACACGTAGAAGGGAGTTCGGCGAGAGCGTCCGTGATGAATAGCTGTATTAACTTTAAGATTGCGTACGACTTTAAATAAACTATTCTTTTAAACTTTTAAAATGTTGCCCTGACTTTATAAATTCATCCTGACACACAAACGGAAAACGATAGCTAACATCTCAGAAGTGGGATTGAACGGATTTGAACGCCAACGACAAGCGAAATCAACCTAATGCAAACGGATTTAAAAGTCGGGTTACGACGAGAAACGACAAGACGACATGATTGTTAATATCAACGGTCCGCATGCAACGAAATAAAGACTGTCCTCATGTACGTCGAAGTGAGCGAATAAAATCAACGATATTAACGGTGGAATCATGCAAAACGTGCAAAGCGGATCATAACGAACGAAACGGTAAACAATTAGCCAAGGCCCACGAACGAAACGGTAACCAATTAGCCAAGGCCCACGAACGAAACGGTAATCAATTAGCCAAGGCCCACGAACGAAACGGTAACCAATTAGCCAAGGCCCTCGAACGAACGAGCTTACGGAACAGAGAAATCGCTATCACGGACAATTCGAGACATCAGTTTCACGACAACGACAAGGACAACGAAAAGTCTAACGATTATTGGTCAGAAACTGGGAATCTCCACGAAGACAGTTTGGGAAGCGAAGATCCTGCCGATTACGAATTTAATAACGACAGCTACGAAGACGCTAACGATTACGCTTTTAACAACGATAACTACAACGACGATAAGTTACATTCACGATACGACCACGACAGCAATTCTAACGAAAAACTAACGAACTCAGCGCAACTTACTGGATTTACGAAATACCCTACCGTAATTCACAAAATGGATGAACAAGGTTTGAACGGTACTCCTCCAGCGGGATTCATATCCATGCCTGATTTTCAAGAAGCCATACGATTAGCCGTCGCTAATGCAGTACAACAAACTATGACCGCTCTAGGAACAGCTCAAGCAAATCCAGCTCCGGTCAACGCGAATCAAGGTGTACACGGAGGCAATAATGTACATCACCATTGGGGTGATTCAAGTCAAATTATACCTAGCTTTGATCCGGAAAACGCACCTCACCAAACTATCACGATGTGGCTAAAGAAGGTGGACGACGCCGCTATTGCTTATGGATGGAATGAACGAATAACGATTAACAATGCCCTGCCAAAACTCAAGGGATCTGCTAAGACTTGGTTTGAAGGACTTACGTCAAGCGTACATACGTGGATCGAATGGAAGACCATGCTAGAAGAATGGTTCCCATCATCGAAAGGTTCTCAGCAATTACACAGAGAAATGGAACAATTAATACGTAAACCTAACGAAGCCGTGGAAAAATATTATCACGAAAAAGTTGCGAAAGCCAGACTCTGTGGTTTAACGGAAGAAGCTATGGTTGAATACCTTATTACGGGTCTAAACGATAAGGAATTGATCACTGCGTTGAGTGTAAGGGAATTCAGAACACCGCCAGAACTTCTCAAATGTATCCAGCAGTTGGAAGGACGCTTGAAGGTCACAAATATGTCAAACGAAGCTCGAAAAAGACCGCCCCTAGACAGAACGAAGGAAAATTACTCCAGATGGCAGCCACGAGTTGAAAATCACAGAAATGAAAGTTTCAAGCATACGATGCAGAACCAACAGCAATTCAAGCCTTTTTATAGAAAACCCAGATTTAATGAGCAAGGAGAAGCGTTGTGCTTCAATTGTAGCCAATATGGACACATTTCAAGAAATTGCTCTAAGCCACAAAAGAAGATGCGATGTGAGACGTGCCAACGGACTGGTCATGAGACAAAGGATTGCAACGATCGTTCAAAAAACACGACAGCAAGAGAGGCGATGCACATAGAAAATGACCAACCCAACGTAAATGGTAATGAAAAGTACTTCATGGAAGCCTACATCAATGACAAGCCCATCAAATCTTACGTCGACATGGGAAGTAAATGCATAATAATTAGAGAGAGTACCGCTGATGAATATGGATTAACTGTTGGGAAACCCAACGATGGGTTATCAATCGGAGGTTACGGTGGTGGATCACGGATTTTACCAGTTGGCATTACGAAAGCGACCATCAAAGTGGATCAAGTTAGCGCGAATGTGGAAATAATAGTAGTACAGGATGATACTCAGGATATTCCTCTTCTTATCGGACAACCTTTAACGGAATTACCTCATGTCACGATAATAAAACGAAAGGACACCATACGGTTATTCGAAGAAGATCATTCTATGACGGAAGATAATTCGCTGCAAAATATCCAAATTCCTGAACTACCACCGCAGACAGTTAATTTATGGGCGAGTAAAGCCTCGGTTATACCTGTTAATTATGTCGGGTTCATCGACCTCCATTCTCAAGCTAATCACAAAGGAGACCTGTATATTGACAGCCAAATTCGAAGCGCCCCAGGGAAGGAATATTACATACCTAGAGGAATATATTCGATTGACGAAGGCATTTCTAGTGTACCGGTGATAAACTTATCCGGATCCGATCTCCAATTTAAAGCGGGAGAAAGGATTATACGAGCAGAACCCTGCGAAGCACAACCGAAATGTCAAAGTACCGAAATCTTGTGTATTGGATCGAACAAAATCAAACGAATAACAATCGAAGACGTAAACATTGGACCCCACGTATCGGAAGATTACAAGATTCAATTGTGTGACCTACTTAACGAGTACCAGGACTGTTTCGCGAATGAGTTAAATGAATTGGGGCAAACGAATCAAACAGCAATGAAGATAGAATTAACAACGACAGAACCAATCACGTACCGGCCTTACAGATTATCATACGCAGAAAGGGGAAAAGTCAGAACCAAGATATCTGAATTGCTGAATGCCGGAATAATTGAAGAATCAAATTCCCCGTACTCAAGCCCAATACTAATAGTAAAGAAAAAAACTGGAGACGAAAGACTCTGCGTTGACTACCGCGCTTTAAACCGGATTACAAAGAAGGATGCATTTCCTCTCCCACTTATCGACGACCAATTGGAAAGATTAAGTGGAAATAAATTCTTCACCAGTCTAGACCTTATGTCTGGATACTATCAGATTCCAGTTGATGAAGAATCACAGAAGAAAACAGCATTTATTACACCAGACGGTCACTATCACTTCCTTCGTATGCCGTTTGGCTTGGTCAATGGTCCAGCAATTTTCCAGAAGATGATGAATACCGTTCTAGGTCCTCTGCGTTTCGCAATTGCATTGACTTACATGGACGATGTGTTAATCCCATCAAAAGATGAACGATTGGGACTCGGAAATTTGAAGACTGTCCTTGACGTATTTCGGGGAGCGAATCTCACTCTAAATTTAAAGAAATGTTATTTCTTGCAAACGAACATAGATTACCTGGGTTTCGAGATCAATGAAGATGGAATACGCCCCGGAGGGAGGAAGATAATGAGCGTCGAGAATTTCCCTAGACCCCGGAACACACATGAAATTCGACGATTCCTGGGACTTACAAGCTACTTTAGGAGATTTGTTCAAGGATTTGCCACAGTAACAGCCCCGCTGTCGAAACTATTGCGGAAAGACGAAGAATTTAAATGGACGGAAGAGCAGGAAAAAGCATTCGACACCTGTAAACGACTACTAACAAGTAGACCCGTCTTGGGACTTTACAATCCACACGCAATAACTGAAGTACATACGGACGCGAGCCAAATAGGCATTGGAGCTATAATCATGCAACGGGACAGCGAACAGAAACTACACCCAATCCATTACGCGAGTAGGAAACTTACGAACGAGGAGTCGCGTTATCACTCTAGTGAACTGGAAACTCTAGCAGTGGTATGGGGACTTTCGAAATTTCGAGCCTACCTCATAGGAATTCCATTTATAGTCGTCACTGACTGTAGCTCCGTGAGATCAACATTGGGGAAGAAACACCTTGTCCCACGAATAGGACGTTGGTGGCTCTCTTTGCAAGAGTTCGAGTTCGAAGTGCAGCACAGACCAGGTGATCGAATGGCACACGTAGATGCCCTAAGTAGAGCCCCGACTGGCACAGCTGAAGAAATGGACATCGTCGCCGATATTACCGTTTTACACACAGAAGTAAATACAGAAGATTGGCTCGTTGCGGCTCAACTCACGGATACAAAAATTAAGATGGTCCAAGAAGCACTAAAGAAGAAAAGTAATCTAACCAAAGACGAAAAGCGAATTCATGAAGAATACTCATTAGAGAGAGGTAGAGTTTTCCGACGCGTCCAAAGCAGCGATAAGGAAATTAAACTATGGGTCGTACCAGATGCAGCTAGATGGCGTATAGTAAAGATGAACCATGATGACATAGGCCACGTAGGCGTGGATAAAACCTGTGCAAAAATTCAAGAAACGTACTGGTTCCCCAGATTGCGCAGATATGTCCGACGATACATCTCCGCATGCCTAGAATGTTTGTATCATAAGCGTCCAGCTGGAAGGAAACCCGGAATGCTTCATTCAATTGAGAAGATCGGTTCACCATTCCATACCATCCACATGGACCACTTAGGACCATTTATACGAAGCACCAAAGGAAACACGTTTGTCATAGCAGCCATTGATGCATTTACCAAATTCACTGTAATTCGAGCTGTAAAGGACACGGGCATGAAGCCAAAAGTTCAATTCCTAGAGGAAATAATCGGAATTTTTGGACCACCAGATCGAATCATCTCAGATCAAGGAACATCCTACACAGGAAAGGCGTTTGAAAATCTGTGTAAAGCCTCGAATATCAAACACATCATAAACGCTACCGCTACCCCAAGAGGAAACGGACAAATAGAGAGGCTAAATCGGCAACTCACACCTGCCATCGCTAGTATGTGTACGAGGGAAGACGAAAGAGACTGGGATGCACGCTTGATGCAGATACAATGGGGCATCAACAACACTTATCATGCAGCCACGAAGCAATCGCCTTTCGCGCTGTTGTTCAACTATAAGTCCAAGAACCCGAGTAATCCATTCATTGAGACTGAAATCAATGGAACATTGGCAGAAGAAGTGACGCGACGAAGAGAGTTGGCGATTGAATCGATTCGAATAGACCAGGAAAAACAACGCGAGCGATATAATGCTAGAAGGGCACGCGCCCCTGACTATAAACCAGGAGATCTGGTTATAGTAGAAAGGCAACCACAAGCGACGGGTTTGCCCTTAAAGACCGCGGCCAAGTACCGAGGCCCATACGTCATCACCGACAAACTGAAGTACGACAGATATCTAATCGAAGATCTCCCTGAAAACCAACGAACCGGTAGATTCTATCGAAATACGGCTCCTGCAGATAAATTAAAGCGATTCCCGATCATAGACAACACATCTGACGGTGAAGAAAGTATTCATTCTGATGACGAAAATGAAGCAAGAACTGTTCTACCTTGGAGGGACTCACCGGAAGAACCAGAGTGCCGAGATAGTGACGTTACTTCAGATAGACGGAACGTGACACCAGTAGATAACTCCCCTGAAACAACGACTAGACGAAGTTCTCGAAAAACAAAGACACCAAATTACCTACAAGACTTTATAATGTAGAAATTAATGACTAGTTTGAGCTAATTTTATTGTAAGAAATCATAAATTTTGTTAATGTAAAAAAAAAAAAAAATGTTTCGCTAATGAGTCAAATTAAGTGTATATAATGTCGCGATAATCAGGTGATTATACTCTTAGGATGGCCGAATGTAAGCAAACACAACAAAAAAACTTAAAAAATATCATAGGGGGCGTATCATCGGTTTAAGTGATAAGAGAACCTTAGGAGGTCGCGCGTTTGGACACGTAGAAGGGAGTTCGGCGAGAGCGTCCGTGATGAATAGCTGTATTAACTTTAAGATTGCGTACGACTTTAAATAAACTATTCTTTTAAACTTTTAAAATGTTGCCCTGACTTTATAAATTCATCCTGACACACAAACGGAAAACGATAGCTAACATTATTTAGGTGTATTTTCCACCTTCCGTTCGATTTTTCTGTATTTTGAGTTCGTGTGACCAATATATTAATTTCCATAACATGTATTTCATTTCAAGTTTTCACACATTCCCTTAAAAGCTTTAATATGTACGCAACTGAGTGAAGTTTTCTTTTGTATAAATAACCACTTTGTAGCGGAGCGAAGGTCAATGGAGGCCCATCGATACTGTACAGTACCTATAAAACATAGCTTTAAATATAGAAAATAGCTTTCAGTTAACGATTTAAATCCGACTTTATGTAACGTTTCCCTGAAAAAAAAATCGAAATATTATTATTTTATATTGTCAACCAAGTTGTCGTGCACTACCAGCAATCCTTTACCCGAAAGATTTCAGCCTCATTTTCACCCCTTCTTAACTCGGTACTGGGGAATAGTACACCACTCATATTTGCACCTCAAGGGCACAGTGTTAATCCTAGGAAGTCCTCCAACTTCCAGCTTTCTAACTCATTTGGTTTCTGTGATAATCCTATGTGAAAATGACACATTATGAGACTGACTGACTGACTGACTGACACATCATCAAAACCTCTAGGGCATTTCCGGTGGTGCTAGAATGATGAAATTTGGCATACTTGTACCACTAAGCATACAAGCAAAGGGAAAAGTCCCAAAAGCGGGAGTTTTCCCCTTTTAGCCCCTGAAATGGGGGTTTAGAATTAGAGTCATCATCTAAACCTCTAGGGCACTTCCGGTGTTGCGGGAATGATAAAATTTGGCATACAAGTAGGACTTAGCATACAAAGAAAGGAAAAAGTCCCAAAAGCGGGAGTTTTCCCCTTTTAGCCCCTGAAATGGGGGTTTAGAATTAGAGTCATCATCTAAAACTCTAGGGCACTTCCGGTGTTGCGGGAATGATAAAATTTGACATACAAGTAGGACTTAGCATACAAAGAAAGGAAAAAGTCCCAAAAGCGGGAGTTTTCCCCTTTTAGCCCCTGAAATGGGGCTTTAGAATTAGAGTCATCATCTAAACCTCTAGGGCACTTCCGGTGTTGCGGGAATGATAAAATTTGGCATACAAGTAGGACTTAGCATACAAAGAACGGACAAAGTCCCAAAAGCGGGTATTTTCCCTTGTTAGCCCCTGAAATGGGGGTTTTATAATTTAGATCCCCTCGTAATAGGACATTATAATTTAATTTTTTCGTCTTTTAATATTAATATTTTTTACTAATATGATTCTTTCGTATTGTAAAATTTATGTTTTTTACTTAATGTTTTAGTAAATAAATTTTTTACTCATTTCCTTTTCATTTCGTCTGAAATGGTTCTAAGCGTGTTTTGATTCGTACAATTGTTTATTTCACTTCATAATCCTACTTCTATAAATCTACAAGAACATGCACGTACAAAAAGGAGTGAAATCCCAACAAAAACATCTCTGTAAAAATATGCCAAGTTGTTTGGCCGTAAAAAGAAGTGAGATATAAAATACGGCCAAGTTATTATCTCCAGGTCAACCAACATTTTATTCGACTTAAAACTTCTCAAGAATGTTTTTCTGACTTGGCCATTCGCATTCCAAACTTGCATCCTTCTTCTTTGCACCCGTGAAGGTGAAGAACGGAAGTTACAAGTTTAACCACAAAGGCTGCAAGTGTACGGGGATTCAAGAATATTTAACCAATTTGATTTAATATTTTAATTTCGATCCATATCTGGAATTAAACGAATCTTTGAAATGCTAATGGCCAAGTCAGAAAAACATTCTTGAGAAGTTTTAAGTCGAATAAAATGTTGGTTCACCTGGAGATAATAACTTGGCCGTATTTTATATCTCACTTCTTTTTACGGCCAAACAACTTGGCATATTTTTACAGAGATGTTTTTGTTGGTTATTATTTTATATTGTCAATCGTGTCAACAAAATCAAGTCTTATCAATTACACCCAGTTTACAGTGGCATTTTGCTTTTATTAATCAAATTACAGCTAATCTACAATTACAGCTAGTAAATTGTCAGGATTAATTAGTTCTACGTTGATGCATATGATTTCGATTAGCAATTTTAGCTCAATTCAAATGAATAAAAAATACAATTAATTTCATACTTTTATGTAAGTTTTTATTAATGTTAGTTTTTTCTTCAAAGCACCTCTTCTTTATCACCATTCTTGTCTAAGCTAAAAACTAATCTAAATTTTAATCATTAAGTACTAGAGTAAACATTTTTAAAAGCCCATCATAAATAACCATTATCTAACCCGAAATATGGAAAAAATACTTTTTTGTTTTCATTTATAGGATATCTTATAAAAAGCCAAAATCTTTATGAAAAAGAAAAAATTGTGGAAATGTGACAATTATTAACAAGTTGGAAAAATCAACTCTCCGAGTGAAGAGGAGGACTACTTCTACAAACTTATGTTCCTAGATATGGAATTATTTCTTTTTTTTTTAAGTAAAAATTTAAGAATTATTAAAGCAGTATTCCAAGCATAGCGATTCATTAGCGAATATACAGTAAACCAGACGACATAATATATCCAATGAGGATGTGTCTTGGACACATTTAAATCAGTCAATCGGGAAAAAAAACAGGAAATGAAGTGTATAAATTTTGGAGAGATATAACCTTTGTGTTTGTAAAGGCCCAATTATCTACGCATCAACTGGTTTGCAGTGTAAACACTATTGTTTCGTTTCACCTCAAGAATATGCTTAGTTTTCCAGCATGAGTGTTAACGTTAAAGAGAATGAGAAGCTTCGTTTGAAAAACCTCTGATTTATATAACAAAAGGTTAAATTAATTTCTGTGAATTCAAAAAATATCAAGCTTTTAATTCTCCGATTTCTTGTTATTTGGCAATATGCATATGAAAATGCTTCATATGAAATTATTTGAAATCCTTTTTTTTTGAAAGACTAAAACGTTTCCCGTAGGCTGACGTCACAGATATATTTTTTCACGTGAGATGGTGGCGCTTTCTCTGCTTTCACACCCAGAAATTAGACTGGCGAGAAGCTCGAGACACGTATAGGATTCCCGCGCTTTTTTTCCTCACGTCATAGTGATGTCATAAAACTGGCGAACAAGCTCGACAAGTCAAAATTATTGATATATCGAAACTGAGTTTTCGTGATTTTTCAATGGATTTTAAAATTAGAAACTTTGGTTCAATTATATTAAAAACTTCATTACAGACACTAAAATCGAAACCCAAAGTTTATTGCACCTCAGGCCTCAGGCCTCAGGCCTCAATTATTTACTCTTTGGTTCACTAGGTCTCTTGGACAAGCAAAGAGTATTCTATATACAGATGTAGTATAGCTTAAGCAATATATAAACAGCCATTTCAAATAATAATATTAAAAAATATCCTTGGAATATCAAAATGAAACAGAGCTTTAAAGCTGCAAAACTACTAAAGGCATCGTAATTACGATAAGTATTTCCTTTTATTCACTTTATATTATGGAACAAGTTGGGAAAACCAAAATTTTACCTCTCCAAGTCAAGAGGACTACTTACAAACTTATTTACCTAGATATGGAATTATTTCTCTCTTTTTTTGAAGAGCAATTGCAGAAGTTAAAATTTATGAATTATTAAACTAGCATTCAAAGCTTTGCGAATACACATTAAAGCAGAGGACATTTTACATCCAATAAGGATATGCATTGCACACATGGAAATCAGACAATGCGAAAATACAGGAAATGAAGAGTATACATTTTGGAGAGATATTACAATTATGTGTTGGAAAAGGCCCAATTGTACACGACTCAACTGTATAGCCTTTATGATCAAAGCTACATTCACACCTGGATTGCCGTGTAAACACCATCCTCTCGTTTCACCTCAACTATATTCATAATAGCTGTAAATCAATTACGACCAGACCTTTCACTGATCTGCTGGCCACCATGATGCTTTCTTTTATCTTAAACTCTAAACCCGATTATTTAAGTGTGTGTTTAACTTCCGGTTCACTCTGAACCGTTAATGTCTCTTCATTACAGACACAAATATCAAAACCATATGCTAATAGACCTCGGGCCTGAATTGTTTATTCTTTGGTTCACTAGTCCTATTACGGAAAAACCTTGATTTAACCGACAGAGTCTAAGCCTTAACGTTCTTACAGTAACCTCTAATACAGGGATTATTCTATATACAGATGTAGTATAGCTTAAGTAATATATAAACAGACATTTGAAATAATAATATAAATAATGTCATGGGAAAATCAAAGTAAAACAGAGCTTTAAAGCTACAGAACTACTAAAGACGTCGAAATTACGAAAAATATTTCAAAATATATACTTTATATTATGAAAAAAGGAAATATTAAGGTTTTGTAGGATTTCTTTACACAAGGCGAACTGCTAACGCGGTGCACTAGTGTACATAGATTGCCATTTAACTCATTCTATATTATTTTTGAGTTGAGACACAAGATTATCTTAAATGTTATAATAAATATTATATATTTTCTTCGTTAGTTATTCACCTTATTGAGCGTTACATCATTTAAAAAAGAATAATTAGACATCCTTGAGAGCCTTGACTAATTTGACGTTTGAAATGAAGGATACACCTGTGGTTTCGCCCAACTCAATTAGGTAGTATATAAAGGTTTGAAATCTTAGGTATGGATAAGAACAGCGTAATTGCGTGAACCTTTGGTGGAAGCCCCACCATTGGGAGGCTAGACGTTTCTCGTAGCCCTAGCCGATCGCCACTTATGTCTTAGCCTTAACGATGATGATGGAGATAGTAGCCAGTATGTACAGACTGGTGTCCATGAGGACTAGACAAAGACCAGATGATGGTGGTGTTTAGAGGCCAGTAAGTACACACTGGTGTCCTTGTGGGATGGACAAAAGACCGGATGATGGTGGTGTTTTGTCCGTGTGGGATGGACAAAAGACCGGATGATGGTGGTGTTTAGAAGCCAGTAAGTACAGTCTGGTGACCATGTGGGATGGACGAAAGACCGGATGATGGTGGTGTTTAGAAGCCAGCAAGTAAAGACTGGTGTCCATGTGGGATGGACAAAAGACCAGATAATGGAGGTGTATAGAAGTCAGTAACTACAGACTGGTGTCCATGTAGGATGGACAAATGACCAGAGGATGGTGTTGTTAGACAAGTAATGAAGTAATAGCCAGTGTAAGTGGAATATAATATTCTGAATTTCCGAGAACTGTAAATGTGCTCCGGAAACTGAGAACACATTTGCTCCGATTTACCAACTGCAAACGCGGTTTTCTGGGGTGTAACAACAGACAGACAGACACACAGACATACACGTCGAAAATAGAACCTCTCCGTGACATATTTTTATTTTTGAATTTTTTAACATGATATTATTATTATTTTCTTAATGAGTATATTCAGCGCCTGCGTTGCTTTTGACATTGAATTTCATTAAAGAGTCAGTAAGAATTCGTGATCATTAGGTTGAGAATCGCTATTAAAAATCTATAAATATATACTATCGGCGTGTATTTATTTAAAGGAATGTATTACATGTGCAGAAACTATCTTTGTTGCGCTAATATTACAACGGTTAATGCGGTAATTGTTTGATCATATAGTGTTTTATGTAATGTAAATTTGAGTTGCGTTCATATAGTGTTTAAATCAAACAAAAATCAAACTGACATCAAGTTCAGTTGGGTGATATTGTTTAAACCAACTATATCCAACAGATATAAAATTTAATAGAATGAAATACTGTTTACTCCAAGTGATATCAAAGTGAGTTTCATCAAATAATGTTTCATCCAATTGATATCAAATTGTGTTTGATCTAATAGTGTTTTATCCAAGTGATATCCAATGGAGTTTTATCATGTAATGTTGCATCCATGTAAAAACAAATTGAGTTTGATCAAATTATGTTTCAACCGAGTGATATCAAATTGGGTAAATAAAATTATAGTTGATTATTATAAAATGTTTACTCTTAATCATTTCCAGCCCAAATTTCAAGAATCAGTACGGCCAACGATATGGCAAATCCAATTGGCATCAAGTAGAATGGCATACTGATAGCGAATAGGTTGATGCTGGTTTCAACATTTATTGGTTTTGCCCATTCTAAGTAGTCCCTGAAATATCGACTGGTGAACTCCAAATATTCCAAGGGTTTAGTCTCGAAAATATAAAGCATTCTGCAATGAAAAATTCAACCTAAATAATTTGATTGTCTAATAATGATAATGATTAGGATGCGTGTTTTAAACTGTAAAGGAGGCATAAATTGACCATATTTTTAACTCGATCCCAAAATCAGACTTAGGTCCCAAGGTTTTTGCCACCATTTAACAAGATAGATCCATGAAGTAGCAGTCCTTTTATAAAAGAAAACAACGAAGTTAAGATAGATTTTATTGAGATTTTTGTGAATTTTTTTGAATTACTAGTTAGTAAATCACCAACCTGAAAACATTTGAGTCAAAATGAACCAAAGGCAAATAATTAGGGGTATTCGAATAGCGCTTTTTGGGTATCGAATCGGTTACCGAATACCAAAAAGTTTCCTTTTCAAATACCGAATCGAATAGTTTATTCCAAATCGAATACCGAATACTTAGGCCTTGGTAAATTTTTTACTTCCAGATTAATCGTGAGTAGTTAAGCCTAGTATTCGCGAGTAGTTAGCCCTAATACTCGTGAATACTAGGCCAACTATTCGCAATTAACCGGGTAGTAACCCGAATACTCGCGAATAGTTAATACCAAGCAAGGAGAAAAACATTTAGAAGCTCCTATATTTCAAAATACCTCTCCCTGTTTGTCGCCAAGTATTTTTTAAATTATTCCTAGGCACTTGCTGGTAGTTTTTGATGAGAGGCAACTAAAATTGGGATGATTTTTTAAAATAAGGTGGGTCTTTCTAGTGCTAAGGACCTAAATTTTTGGTAGTCGAACTTTAACCGAATAGTCATTTCGGTATTCGATATTCATATCGAATAGTGAAAATGGGCTTATCGAATGCCAATTCGAATTATTCGGTTCGGTATATATTCGATCGAATTATTCGATTGAAACGGTTAACCGCACACCTCTACAAATAATGATCATTACATTTATGGAGCTATTAGATATTTTCTACAAATAATTCTAATTGTTACTATTGTATTCAAATTCTTGTACAAAAAAACTAGCTATTCTGCTTTTTTTATTTCTTAGCCTATTTGGACGCTTACTCTGTACCAAACCGAAATAGAGCTCGGGATCATCTATCTATTATCCACGTCATTTTATCTTTATCCGTACTCGAAAATTATCCACAGAACTTCCATGTTAACTTGTTTAGTCCCATTATATCCACAACGTTTTTTTTTATAAATAATCGTTTATCCACCAATTTCTGGATAATGGATAGACAATTCTAAGCTCAAACCGTCAGTACTGAAAATCCTCTGGGTACCAGCTGATTAGGCCTTGGGCAGTTAGTAGTAGCGTTGTAGTTTCTAAAATGTTCTCGGTAAGATCATTTTCTCGCAAAACCCAAAAATCTACAGCTTTAATAGTCTTCACTATATTTTCCTTAAAAATATACTGCTTAAATGGATCCAAATTTTGTTAGTTAAGCAAATTCCATGGCCGACTGTCTCTATCATTAACATCGTATCTTAGGTCAATAATGTAGTATTAAGAGGCATTTTCTAGTTATGTTTCTTATACTATTTGCTGTAATTTTAGAAAACTTAAATAAAAATGAATTTAATCAAATGATTTAGTATAAAAATCGAGTTATTTTTAAATTAATTTAAATCAAATCACCCTGGCAATGACCTTCACTCGCTTTCCTGATAGACGCTTCTATATTTTTGTCATCACGGGGAGCATAATAATTTTCGTTGTTTTGAGGTATGTCCAAATGTATATAAACTTACGAAAAGTATAAAAGAATAAATTTCTTACTATAACCCAATAGATGCTGCCAGAAGAGAAGTATTATATACTTCTGATGTTACATAACTACAAGATACTTTTCAAAAAAGTGTTCCTACGCTTCAAGGAGAACAATTTATAGATAGTGGAACTATAGATATGTATAATTACTATGACATTGCGCATACCCAACTAGCCCCAAAAGCCGGTCAGCCTTCCACCCGCAGATTTGAGGTAACCCCAAAGGCCCAAATCGAGTAGGAAATATAGTTAGGTCACGTTGGCAAAAGGAACTATATCATATCTTTCCGGAGAACCCTGAGTGGTGGATTTGAAAATCCCTAATTCTCACCTCAAAACATAAAAATCCCGAAATCTCATCCTAAAATAAGTTAATTTCAAAAACTACAAATTTAAACTCCGGGGCAGAAAGACTAAATCTGCAAAATATCTAGCAAAATGACAAAATCGCGAAATCTTATTAAGAAAAAACCCCTCAAAATCGTCTTGGAAATCTTGAAACTTTTTGCAAAATCTCTTTCAAAGTTGAAAATCTGATTCTAAGTCTCATTCTAAATCTTAAAATGTCGGACAAGATGTCAAGAAAACTCAAGATCTTAAAGACCTCAGTCAAAATTTCAAAATCAGAGTGAAAACCTCAAAATCTCGATCTAAGCTGATAAGGTACTGCGTGTTTTTCTTCTACATATGAAATGTTTGAGCGACGCTTTCTATTTCCTAATGACAGTATATATACATTCCAGATAATAATTAGCGCAAGGAATGATTGACATGTGAATTCCCTTCCATTAGACCGTTACTTACCCCAGTGTAAAATATTCCGAAAATTCTTTCGGTTTTCCATAGAATACTGAACGTTCCACTGGAATTACTAATATTTCGCTAAGTAGTTTGGATTTTGAAGAGTAAAAACCACCTTTTTCGTAAAGACTTTGCAAATATCGCTCATTTGGCTCGCTCATAGCGCATTGCATGGCGAAATTCAATAAAAAGTCACTAAGCATCAACGCCTTGCCCTTTATTATATCTTCGTAAAAATATATGGACATAAGATCAGAGGCGTGAAATAGGTTCTCTTGTACAGCATTTTGAAACCATTTTTGCCGTCTTGAATCGGTTTTAACCTAATTTAAAATGTAAACTCTCGGTGTGATTATAAAAAGAAATAACTTAAGAAAAGTATGTAGTACATGGAGAAGTTTATGAATTCAATCTTGGGAAGAGTATACGACTTACAACGTATTCCAAACAATCTCTTAGCAAGATTGTTTCCGATCACAGCGCCCTCTTGGGGCTATAGGCCTTTTATCGTACCAGCAGTGGCGAGGGGTCAGACATTTGTCAAAATCCAGTCCAGTTCGTTAGAACTATCTTTAAAATCTCTTAATCCTAAAAATCTCTCCTCAAAATCAAAAAATACCAAAAATTCTCTTTTAAGTCTAAAAATCCCAAAATCCCACTTTATAATCTAAAAATCACGAAACCTCAGCTTTAAAATCTAAAACCTCGAAATCGTAACCTAAAATCCTGAAATTTCACCTCAAAATCTAGAAATAATCTCGGATTAAATTCTCATTGTTTCTAAATCTCAAAATTCCCTTTGAATCTCGGAAGTGTAATACTAAATCTGGAAATATCCTGCAATTTACAAATCCCGAAGATTCATTATAAAATTTCGAAATCTTCTTCAAAAATTCAAAATCTTCTACAAAAATTCAAAATCTTCTTGAAAATATTGAAATCATATTCAACATCTGAAAATCTTATTGCATAAAAAAAATCTTAAAATCTCGATCAAGTTGTCAAAATTTTAAAAAACTTAGTCAAAATCTCAAAATCTTGAAATCTGAACGTCCGGTACTATTCAAGCAGTGCTCTGTGATTTGAGTTAGCGAATGGGGTAAGATTGAAGAACAGTTCTTTTAACTGAGCATGCTAGAGTTTCTTATAAAACTTCAGTGTCTTCAGAAAGAGGTGTTGGTGAACTTGATGGGGTTTTGGTAAAATGTGGTTCACGCCGATACCGCTGTTTGAATTTTGAACACGCTCTTTGGCTCGAAAACCACAGCCTACCGCTGTTAGATAATTTTTTTTTTCGGAAGCTTATAAAACTTTCGTTACTGGCCAGGGAAACTTTAGGCCCTTTTACGAATGGCATTGACAATTAAAACTATGACATTCTAACAGGGAAGATTCCCGTGATAGCGGGCGCTGTTTAGAGCGGCGATCTTCCCTTCATTGATTCTCAGTAACAACTTAGGTTGAAAATACGAGGGTCCCTCCTTACGTAATATAAAATTGCTGTGATAGCGTGGCGCCTAGGCGCACGACACTCGAGGGGTCAGACACTAGCGTATTTCCCCGGTATTAGCTCTTAGGAGGTCCAGTGTAATACCTCTCCGTGACGTCATCGTCTTTAGGAGAGGTAAAAAGTAATCCCGAGTTTATTTCCGCGTTATACCGCATAATATGCTTTCCATCGTACACCCGCATAAAGACTAGATTACAGGGTGGTGTTTACCCCTTGTCAAATTGTCAGTGTAGAGTAATACTTTTGCAAACGCCTTCTATGATGTCGTATGCAAAAATAAAAAGGTTGAGAAAAAGCACCAATGAAAGTTGTCAACATGAATATGAATAACTACTAAAAGAATATATTTCTTATTATAAACCAATAAGCCTGATCGATGTAAAAAAAGGAGGTAGGCAACCCTCAGTATCGGGACATACAATGGGGTTGACCCCTGTGCACTCTCTGGACCCAAAGCGCCAAGAAGAATTTATAGATTGTGGAACCATGGATATGTATAAATACTAACGTATAATATATTCCAAACTAAAACAATAAACCTGGGCACCAAAGAGCTAGTTGACGAGGGTAAAACAGAAATAGTCTCTCTGGAGAATCCTGAATGGTGGGTTTGAAATTTGGAAAATGCATATCCTCTCACTCAGACACTCATAAAGTTGGGATGTTAAAGTAATATTTTTTCTCTGCTGAATGGGCGCCTAAGTGAAATGCCTTGCGAAACATTAGAGATGGAATCAAAAATAGTGAGTATTTTTACATATCCAAGCTCCCAGTTTGTAGGCTTATTTTATTTTTATTTGTCCTAGGTATTTTCCAAAATTAAACTTTGGTTAAATGAAATACTGGAACTACTTTATCTTACCCAATTTTGTACAAAATCATACATGAAACCTTTCATCATCACACACGGTTCTACCTTCGTTTGACTTATTAAGTCCTCCAAATTGTCGATATAAGCGAAACTTTCAAGATAAAATTCAGATTTTAAAAAACAGCCCAAATAGCAAAGGAAGAAAGTGAGCGACATGAACCACGTGGATAGAAGAATTTTGACACTTGGATGATCTTCCCAAGAGTTCAGAGCTAAAATTGGAAAATTGCCATTAATGCAAAACTGTTTCAATATGATGACGGTCGTTAACAACTTGTACGGGAGAGCTTTTTGAGATTTCTCTCTCAAACTTATTTTTGCATTATGCGAAATGTATTACCTTTGAGAACAGAAGATAAACTTTATGAACGGCAATGGTTTAAAAACAAAGATCTTAAGGCGCAAGAAGTTCTATTGTTTTTGTTTTAAAAACGCAAGCCCTTTAAAAGGAATTCATGGACAAAATCCCGACTGGTTATAAATCTCAACGGGAAATATCTCGACAACAAAGATCCCGACATCGAAAACCCGTTCCAAAAATGCAAAGACTTTATTAAGTGTACATTAAAAGAGATTAAATTTGAAGGTCAAAAATGTGTGTAACAACCACGGGTCACGAAATGTCGATAAGTTTCTTCGAACGCCCTGTGCATGGGATCTCGAAGTCACTCATATCAGTTTGAGGGGATAGACTGGAATTGAGAATATTCAGCTGTCGAAGGGCTTCTTTGTAGGTTGGACTGTCCCTTTTTGGGCACCAGGAAGTAAAACAATGCCACGATCGTTGATGACGCGGTAATCATTGGCAAAAATAAGTGAAAATAAGGTTGGGCATATCTTGAAGGTACCGTCGACGAACCAATGTTAGCTTCTAGACAGTGACCTCAAGTAATCCCCAGAGATGTCAAAATATGCAAAAAAGGTCTGATCTACATTTATAGCCTTTTAATTTTTTAACTTAATTTATAACTTGTATTGATTTTTTAACGATCATTTACGAAGAAAATTACTATTTACACACAAATTTGATATTTAATCTCTTTTAATGTATACTGAAAAAAGTAAATGGATTTTCGGTGTCTGGATATTTGGGGTCGGAATTTTTTTCCCGTCAAGATTCAAAACCTGTCAGGATTTTTTTGCCAAAACTTTGGTGTCGGGATCTTTGCTGCCGAGACTGTTTGTGTCAGGATTATGTCCAGACACCATAAAAGGTATTCTATTTGCTAACTAATCACTTTAATTTGAAAACTATGACTATAACAGGGATTTCCAGTGCAAAATGTCCGGTGCCGACTACAGTACAGACGCTTTTTGCTGTAGTTAATTTTCAAAGCCTTGTTAAATATGGGAGTCACAGCCACAGGAACTTACGTTCGAAGAAGATGAGTGAAAACAGGTCAAATACATTCCACACAAATGATTTCAAGAAAGTAACTCCGTTGCTGACATGATTCGTTTTTCGAATGTAATCCACGTAAGACATAAGTAGAGATATCGTGACAAGGCTTACTAGTAGGCAAATAACAGTCTGAAATAAGTTAAAAGGTTTAATTCGGTAACTATAACCTAGAGTACTAAGGTGGTTGTTACTTGGATATCTGTATTCATGAAGTCCATAGATGATGTTAATATCTGCTCTGGTGGTGAAGACATAATATAAATATCGGCAGTAGAGAAAAGGCCTTTGAACGTCCATCTACTACTGTTGTATAATATATTGTAGTTATACGGTATTGCAACGTACTGCATATCCTTTGAAAATAAATAGATGATTAATTTCAACTGTGACGGAAGGACGTTAATCCTAAGGAGTAATTCTGCTTTGTTCTTTTAATCACCTCTAGTAACTCAGGTTGGGACTCCAGATGGTTAAACTCGAAATAGCTGAAGGTATTCCATATCAGCCTTTTAGTAGTAAAACATTTGTTAGACGACAGATCAGGATTAAAGGGGATTATAAATGGTTGAGAAATTGGTAGACCTAAAAAGCTTGGGATATAATATTTTCCAAGCTTGAAAAAACCTTTTATATAGTTTCATTGATTCTTAAATTTTTAAACCTAATGGGTTTTTTAAATGCCCCTCTATAGTGTATCACATTTAATTCTTTTTTATATCAGACTAGACAAGCTATCCGGCGTAGCTCGGGTGCTTTAAGGGTGATGAACGTGTTGCTAGTCTGTGTAGTCATTATACACCAAAGAGTCATTACGCTAACCCGTTTTAAATATCAGCATGATATTAGCAGGGGCAGATGACAAAGGAGTCTCGGACGCTAGCTTCCACAATATAGAGGGCAATGGCACCCGCGTACGTCACAGCTGTAGCGGTATCGTTTGCCATAGAGGCGCTATCAGACATTATAGCAGACGATGCTTTTGGTGGATTATATCTGGCACCAAAGTCTGCTGGGAATGTTTTTGTAATAACGGACTAACGGTGGCTACTCAGGTTCGTCTTATCCGATCGCGACATAAATATACACAATATAATTACTTTATTCAAACAGCTGTAACCGTTGGTATTAAGATAAAAGATAAGACTACATTTTGTGACTTTAAACCTACTAAATAGTCAAATTAAGTCCAAACTAGCAGAGAAACCCAGGAAAGGCTTAATTAACAATTTGTGCCCACTGGAATGATTGGGGTCGGGTTTTCAAAAGATAAAAGCAAGGTTTTAAAAGATGCCGAAACACAATGTTATATATGTGTTTTAGGGCCAAAATATTCCGTATTTCTTTTGAATTAATTGACTGCTACAAGAGGTTGGAAACGAAATCACTGTCTCTTACTTTTTGGGCTTTAAAAGATCGTGAGTGATTACTTTTCCCAACCTCTTGTAGCTATCATTTAATTCAAGAAGAAATTTAGAAAAAGTAACTGAAACACATTTTAGGTTTTTAATAATGCACATACGTTACTCGCTGGGCTTTTCATTATCAATTTTAGTCTAAAAAAAGATTAAAAAGCCGTTGAAATCCATTTTTTAACTCTAATACCCGTTAAGCCTAGGCTAATTATAAGCAGACGATACGTAATTTTAAAGAGAGATTTCCCAGATCTCCTTTCGAGACTTTGCAGCCACGCTATTGGTTGGAAAATAAAGCTCAAATTTCCTACGAGAGGTGGCACTGGCGTAATGATTTTGGTTAATAACCGTGACGTTCGCGGATCCCATTGCCCTCTACATTATGGAAGCTAGCGTCCGAGACTCCTTTGTCATCTGCTCCTGATATTAGTTTTAAGCTACATTTATGCTTGTGAGGTTAAGGAAACATTGGGGTAGGAAAGAGGATTTTACAACTGAGGAGTGGAAGGGTAGGGTCCATAATTACGACTTCCGGTGACTTTACGTCATTACTATTATTGACTAATGTGCAGAAAGGGTGAACTTCTGAACTTATGAAAGTAGTAGAATTACTAATGTAATAGAATAACTGAATTTTTAACCGTGTATGTTGAAAATAATATAAGAAGGAGAGAGCAGAACCGTTTTTACAATTTCGCTGAATTATACCAGAAGTAGGATAAGGGACTAGCAGTATCAAGCTAACCAAATTCTTCACTTGGCGAAAGTGAATATTCTTGATAACACACCAACGGTTGGCCCTCTGGTAGCGGTTTCTGAATTTTCCCTCCAAAACGTGAGAAGCTCGTGGCGGTAGACGGCCGAACTAGATTCAAGCACCCGCGTCCGTGTTCCGCGTCTTTAGGTTGAGGGGAAGGGCTAGGAAATGTTTTTGGAACTCGACCAATTTTATTGTCTCTAGTGTAGGCGCGATGGAAGCGGCATAAAATCATCAAATTTGTTCACTGGTGCCAGGATCTACTACCAATGCTAGAGCTCTTTACTTCTAGTCCCTTATCCTACTTCTGATTATACTGAATCCTGAACTATAAACATTGAAAATAATGCAGGTGTATGTCCTTTTGAACTTATTCGACCTGATTCGACTAATTTTCTCTATTACTTGATGTTATTTTCTTCGTACTCGCTTCAGAATTCTACAATAGAGCAATATAGTAGAAATGGTTCAGGTAAAATTAGGGAAAAGTGGGGACTTTACTATTTCACACAGTTTAGCCGATCAGTAGAATAATGAATATATTCTGCTCTGCGGACGGTATGACAAGAGTATAGCCTCGGTTGTGAAGCTATACAGCGTCAGGGTCATCTGCTTTCCTATCGTTATTAAATGTTTCTTAATAAAAAACCAACCGATACACGACAACAACCACTGCTAAATTACTTGGCATTTGCTCGATACTTTTTTTTAGCTTAAACAATTCAAGAACCATAATTTCAGAAAATTCAAATTATTTTAAAATATTAAAATAGAGACGAAAAAATTAACCCCGGTAAAATCGTGGCAATTTTTGGCTTTTCAAGTACAAATGTAGTATTACGTAAGATTGTGGATCCTGCGGCAGTAATCAATGTAGCCATTAAAGATGCGATATGAATGCTCAAACATTAAAGTTTCCTAATGAAAAAACTACGATTAAAGAAATGTTCTTATCCTATTGTCCAAAAGAACGACCAATGCAATAAAAGACAACGAACGTTTTACGTGACACTGGGGGAAATTACTCTTTAAGCGAGTTATCGCAAGTTAGCCTATAACTATCTTCTAAAGGGTTGGTGTCAACCTCGTTCGCTCTATGAGAGTGCTATATCTAAATATTTGTTTAACATTAAAACACTAGCTTATATACATTTGATGTTACGTCATACAAGAGATAACAATTATCTTAGGCTGTACAAAGGTTAATCGTTCAGTAACATAAGTCAATATTAAAGTAACATAAGTCAATATTAAAGCAACATAAGTCAATATTAAAATAACATAAGTCAATATTAAAGAAACATAAGTCAATATTAAAGTAACAAAAGTCAATATTAAAGTAACATAAGTCAATATTAAAGTAAAATAAGTCAATATTAAAGTAACATAAGTCAATATTAAAGTAACATAAGTCAAAATTAAAGTAACATAAGTAAATACTAAAGTAACATAAGTCAATATTAAAGTAACATAAGTCAATATTAAAGTAACATAAGTCAATATTAAAGTAACATAAGTCAATATTAAAGTAACATAAGTCAATATCACACAATTAGTCATAGGTGTCATCAAACCTTGAACGGATCCCCGTGCTAATAAAAAAGCAATGTGGAGAAATTTAAATTTTACCGTTTTTACCTCTCCGAGTGACGATGACGTCACGGAGAGGTATTGCACTGGACGTGTGTTGGTGGGTGTGTGTGTGTGTCTGTCACACCCCACCTGACCGCGTTCGCAGTTTGCGTATCGGAGCAAACGTGTTCCCAATTTCCGGACTGCATTGACAGTTCACGGAAATTTGGAAAATTGTGTTTGTCTCCGCCGGCTATTCTACTTGAGTTCCCACACCACCAGTTTTGATTTTCGTCCACTCCACATGGACACTAGTCTGCACTTGCTGGCTTCCAAGCACCACCATCTTCTGTTCTTTGTCATTTCCACATTGACACCAGCTTCTATGCACCACCATCTTCATGTCTTTGTCCATTCCACATGGACGCCAATCAGTACATTCTGGCTTCTTTTCCTTCGTCATCGTTTGGTTTCAAGATATACGCGGCGATCGGCTAGGGTTACGAGAAACGACTAGCCTCCCAACGGCAGGGCTTCCACCATCGGTTCACGCGAATGCGTTTTTTATCTTATTCCTTAACGTGAATCAATCGCCTTATATACCCTAAATTTACAAAAGTTCTGAAATAGGTGTTCTCTAGAAGTCAAACGTTAAAAATAGCTATGTTTAAAATGATTTTAGGAATAAAGTTTCTTAAATCGACTTAACTATAGTTAATGTAAAATACTGACGATTAAAATAATTAATATCAGTTATATTTATTTAATTATTTAAGATAAACTTCTTTCTTTGAAATGACACAAGTGAGAGTTTATATAGAACGAGAAATGAAGATTGCATCTGAATTGAAACTTTCTACGCATATCAAAGTTAATATAGAACGAGTGATGAAGATTGCATCTGAATCGACACACTACACGCGTATCAAAGTTAATATAAAGCGAGTAGGATGAAAAGATCTCTTACAAAACGATAACATTTTCTTTTTGCAGAATATTAAATGGCAATATTTTACATATTTTTCGGCATTACGATTCTTTTAGTAGTTGTGTAGCTATAAAGCTCTGTTTCATCTCAATATTCCAAGAACATCTTTTGATATTAACATTTCAAATTTGGTGTTTACTTTTTAATTCAGCTTTACTACATTTTTATATAGTGTAAACGTAGCTTTTATAATACTTCATCTCTTCATAACTGTTGAAACGATTGGGTTTATGAAATAAAATACCCTCGATTTCAACCAGCATTGACCTTGTTTCGTGTCCTCTTATAGGAGGTCTTAACGGTTCAGAGTGAGCCGAAAGTTAAATACACATTTAAGTGATAGATGTTAGGTTCTCTTTAGAATTATTGAGGATACACAGGAAATTATTGAAGGCTTCAAGCTTTACTAATGATCTTGGCAACATCTCGCCAGTTAGAACCTTGTATTTCCGGTTTTACTCATTGACTGATGGACCTGTGCCTAGAAAGTAAATTCGTCTCGGCTCGGAGAGGTTTATTTTGGTTTCCCAACTTGTTAATTTTCACGAGAGTGACAACTTAACACAAAGGTTAAACTGGTATCGCTTGCTTTATAACGGCAAAATTTTAACTTGCCCAACTTGTTTTTTATTAGCACGACGGGAATTCGCGAGGCCTACGCCGTTTTTCGTTCAAGGTTTGGTGACACCTATGACTAATCACCTATTTAGATATCGTGCTCTCATAGACGGCACGATGTTGACACTAACCCTTTAGAAGATAGTTATCATTCGCGATAACTTGCTTAAAAAGTTAGAGAATTGCCCCCTATGTCTGGCTGGTACATTTAAGAAAATGGAAACATAAGTCTTTTCAAAAAGTAGCCCATACAAAATATGTAGCGGGGGGTGGAAGCTGAGATGAAAGGCATTTTTCCCTCCCTCATTTCTGAAACGTAATTTTTGAAATCGCCAATAGTCTGTCTCTTACACGCATTTAAGACACGCGAGACAGGTGTGGCAGACCCGTTAACGTTTACTTCCATGCAAAAATGCCTTCCTTTTTTTATTAGCAAAGTTGCTTTAGGCTCTATTGATGAATTTATCATGGTAATTGTAAACCATGTAAAACGCACGTCATAGTACAATAAAACCAATTTTACCTCCACAATGGCTATGTTTAGATTTAGTCCTTGCGTAAATCTGTCAAAGAAAATTTCCTTTGGAAGCAATTAAAATTCTGTACAAAATATCGTTTTTAGTGCGAAGTTTTAAATCAATGAAGGTTGTACCCATTTGGCAAATTTTTGTCAAATTTCACTTAGCGGTTAAATGTTTCTCGTGTAAAACATCTGATATGGGATGAATGTCGTTGCTTCTCGTCATGCGAACTAGCCTTTAAAGGGAGGGTGAGGTAGAAAATCAAGTGATTTTTTATCGATTCTTCTACTAATTATAAGACCAGTCTGCATAGTCAAACATTCAGGAAATACTTCCGAATGATTTTAAAATTCAAATATGGTTCAGATTTTAAGGATAATTTTAAAGAAGGACCTCCGACCAATCGCGTAACGCCTTGCCTTTTTGTTAACAAAATTTTCGTTGCACGCTCCATGTCTCGCGCCACGATTGTCACGTCGTGCGCAAATTTTGTCAAATCTCGTGATAAATTTCATTCGACACGGAACGTGCCACGATAATTTTGTTAATAAAAAGGTGCGGCGTTACGCGATTGGTCGGACGTCCTTTAAAATTATCCTTAAAATCTGAACATAATTTGAATTTTAAAATCATTCGGAAGTATTTCCAGAATGTTTCACTATGCAGACTGGTCTTGTAAATATTAGAAGAATTCATAAAAATCACTTGATTTTCTACTTCACCCTCCCTTTAATGGGTTACTTTCTAGATAAACTTCATGCACTATATTTCGAACCTTGTTTTTAGGGGAGGGGTCTGAGAAAACGTGACGAAGAGTGTTCTGGAGGGACGGGGGTTCAGAAAATGCTTTTTTTTTGCGCGACATAGTTTATGGACGGGTCAATTCTCACGTCGTTCTGGAACTAGCTCTCAGTAGGTCTCTAGCATTAAGAATATAGGAAGTGTCATACTTATGAAACATATCTTGTAAACTTACGGTAACATATTTAGCATCGTTTAAGATAACGCCTCAAGAGGATAATCACTACATAAGTCTATGCTGTAAAGTAGAAATGTCTGTACGTGAATTAAGTAAGGGCTATGGGTAATATTTTAGGAGGCAACGCGTAGAGGGGCTATTAAAATTAAAAAATATCTCTACATGTGCAGTGAACACGTAATATAGGCGGCGTTGCTTCAAAGGCCTAAGCTAGCATGAAAAGCCTGCTATTTTTTTTTAATTGGATTTGCGTGGTCACGTGATGCGCGTAACCAATGTAACTAGGTGCGCCTGCACGAATCTCCCATCGGAGAGACCGAAACCTGAGCTCTAAGAACGGGCAGTCGAAGACTCCTCACCCCTATATCCTCCTAGGTTAAAGGTTACGCGTCGAGGGGCTACTCACTAAAAATCATCGGCGAGTTTAAAGGGGATTAGGATTAAGGTTCACTTTAGAGGTTACGAGTGAACATTTTAGCATTGTTAAAATCTGCGCGTCGATGGGCTACTCACTAATGCAACTATTCGTGCATTGGTGATTTGAAAAGGATTTTAGATTAAGGGTTACTTAGGGGTTACTATACTGAGCCTATTCACGCATTATCCCTGTACTACTGTCGTGAAGGTAACAATACCACCATTCTGAGACTAAAGGGGGTTTCTCATATTACACGGCGCGAGCAAGGTTCAATAAAGAATACTTTCATCTATGAAATTTGGTTATAGATGTTATTATTGATTCTGGGATTTATAAAGGAATTAAGTAAAGTCAACTCTTAAAACCCTAAACGTATAACGCTTAAATGACTTAGGCCTCAACTTCAAAGTGTAATTCAACTGAACACTACCACCATTGCTTGCCAGATACAGGCTCAAAAACACAAATTTCATTCCGAGCTTCATTCACCTTATTTTTTGAACCAAATTTAAAATATAACTTCATTGAATACTGTTATACCAAACGAAGATTCATTCTAAACTTTATGCAATATAATTTAATCAAACGATCTTTTGCTATTAAAATTTCATGAAATATATAATTTTACTAAATCAAATTTAATTTAAAACTTAATGAAAAAAAAAACATTCAAATATTCACACAATAATTTTATCAAACAAAATTTCATTTAATTTAAGATTATGAAAAAAAGCTCAATTTAAAACTTAGTCCAATATAATTTACCCCACAAAACTGAAACGCCTTGCATCATAATCTAGCATGAAAAATACTTAAAAATAAAACTTATTGTATCACAATTTACTTTATAAAATCATATTTGAAGAAAAGCTCTGGGCAATATTATCATATTATATCGAACCAAATTTCAACAAAACTCCGTCCAATACGTCATTTTTCATCAAACGAAATTTCTTTAAAATCTCCATTCAAATTAATTAAAAAACTTCAATTATCATATTATCAAAATTAATGAAACTGATAAATTATGATGCAATGACAAATATTTTATTGAACGATTGTAATAACTAATGTATTATTATATTATTTATTTCCTGGTTTTAAGCGGTAGTTACTACAAACCTATATTTTACGACTCGATCGTCATCATACACCTTGGCATAATTGTTATCCTGTGACTCCACTTTGCAAAATGGCAGCGTTAAAACCTCAGATTAAAAATTATTTCTTAGATAGGAATTAATCTTTTATCATTTCAATTATTGAAAATACTTACTATTGCAATGACTGTTAAACGCATTTCCTTCATTTCCCTTTCACTTTGCCTAACGAGTTCTTCAGTCTTTATGAGCTGATGTCCTTATCGTTATTCTACTTTATATTCCAGTGAAAGCAATAAGTCTCAATTGCGTGCTGGTATATTTCGACTTGTCACATCTAGTTTGAGAAAGTTATTGTTGCTAAATGAATATTTCAGTGCCATATTGTCTGGTACTACCTCTTTTCAATTTCAAAGATAATATTTCGTATTAGCCAAGGAAAACACGTTTAATATTTAATAGGATATAATTATTCCATAAGCGTATTAGTAACGGTTAGAACTCAATTTTAAGGCTGTTAAGCCTCATTTTCAAAGCAGCGCGTTTTAGCCAAAGGATGCGCGGGAGCGAATTTTCGAAGCTGGAGCGATTTTTTGGTTTGTCGCTATCGCCTAAAAAATCGCGCCCTGTTTCTCGCTGAAAGGTTTTCAAAGAAGCGATGGCTCTATAGGCCCAGTGCGATTTGACTGATTTGCATCAAGATGGTGGTAACAGGTAGGCGAAGGCGCCTGGTGTTAAAGTAAAAAAATTGGTTTTAATACAAATATATACATATTTTTTTGTTGAAATATTATGGAATCGCTAAAAGACGATACAGTCAGAAACGCTCGGCTTTTAATTGTCTCTAGGAATTTAGAATTTTTGATTTTGGATGCATGGTTGTTAGGCCTTGGCGTATACGCCTTACAACTTTCACAGATATCAGAACCTAAAAATGAAAATTGACCGATGGCTCCTTCTCATTCGTTGAAAAATTAATGACGTCAACAGATTTTCAAAAACGGAGCGACAAAATCAAACTGAGATAGACGACCGCGATATTTGATTTTGCGCTTGATCTTTACTGATTTTGAGCTATCGCTGCCTAAAATCGCTTCCATGAAAACAGTAGTGTCAAAAGCGAAATCGCGATTTATGAACTTTTTGCGCTATCGCTGGTATTTTACCCGCTACCCGTTGCTTTGAAAACACGGCTTAAGACCTCATAATGTTATACCAGAAGGGAATAAGAGAGAAGGGACACACTTTATATCTCCATAATGCTTTACACTCGTAACAACAGTCTTACTAACCTCAAATCAACTACCCTTAACTGATTGGCTATCTAACTTTTGTCTTAGCTGTGACGTACAAAAAGTAGTTTTGTTTACAACTTTACATTGAAGGAGATAAAAATTACCGAATTTCATGTTGATAAACGAAATCAAGCTGTGTAATTAATTTAGATGCAAGGGAATTGAGAACATACCAAAATCAGATAATTTGAAGGTAATATAGATGAAAAATAATTATTCTGAATTAATATTAAAAAATAAAAATGAGTTTTAATAAAATACATACTTGTTGTTATAATTACACAAGAACGAAACATCGACAGCCCTAAGCCTTTGGAGAATGAAAATCTAGCAGACAAATAGGCCGCCTGATACCACGGAGAACTTAAAGAACTATATTTGCAGTAAATTGGTTAAAAGCTGTGTACTTGCGAAAATTTTTGGCGGTTTTCTTGAGGTTGGTCGGACTCTCGTTACCATAGCAGGCTCTAATGTCTCCCTTCACTCTTATTCCCTTCTGGTTATACCATAAGTTTTTCGTTATTCTACTTTATGTTCCCGTTAAAACAATAAGTCTCAATTGCGTGCTAGTTTAATATTTCGACTTGTCACGCCTAGCCTGAGAAAGTTTTCGTTGCTAAATTAATATCAAAAATATATAGAAATGAAAAAGTTAATAATCGCCTTCCCTTCCTGCCTTTGCCCATGGATGTTATGCCGTTTGAAAGTCAAAAATGCACGTTATATAATCTAGCCAATATAAAATTAATAAATAAATTGATGCTTTAAAAAATAAGTGTGGCGTACCTCGCTAGCTCGCGCCACGAAACATTTTGCGGAAAATACCCATACGAGATTTCAGGGCTCTCAAGAACATGATTACGTTTCGTTCCAGTTAATAGTCATGGAGATGAAAGTCATTTTACGATACTGATTTCATCACCCATATTTCCCGTCACTACTCCAAGGCTCAGTCACATACTTTTTGTTTCTATTTACTTTTGCTAATATCATAAGTTTATCATGCCGCTAAGTAGAGAAATGGCTGATACTCCTATGGCAATAGTGTTTTGTCTGGCTCCTTTTAATGAAACCCTATACTCTCTCCGTATCATTTATCACCTCAACTTCAATACATAATTGTACTGCCTAGCATAGAGTTTCTTTTATCCCTTTCAGAATGTTTCAGGACTGAAACCGCCCCTATCTCACGAGAGAGAGAGAGAGAGGGATTTTGGGGTTGCCTAAGAAAAATGCGTCCCCCCCCAATGCCTGCCTATACGAAACGTAAAAATCTCCTTTATTCCTTTGGAAGATTTTTTTCATGTGACCCATTTAGTAATCGTCTCGACCGCTTGGTGGCTGCACCGCGACAAAAATTTCAAAATTTTGTCTCTTCGGATCTTAGGGCTATACGCGTTCTGACGTCACAGTAGCCTGCGGAAGATGCCCAGTTTTAACCCATATTTGTGTACTTAGAGGCATGATAAACTTATGCTAATATTAATATACATGTCGGAAAATATCCATCTGTTTCGCCGCTACATTGTCTGGTATGGCCTCTTTCCAATTCCAGACATAATATTTCTTAATAGCCAAGGAAAACACGTTTAATATTTAATATGATATAATTATTCCATAAGCGTATTAGTAACGGTTATAACTCAATTTTGTTTAGGCAGTTAGACCTCATAATGTTATACCAAGAAGTGATATCTAGTTTATTAGGGAGATGGTATAAATTCGCCACATTTGCAGCTTTTTCTCCAGTGCAAACGTAGGTCCGGAGTTAATCCCCGCCTCCAAATTACAACCAGCATCTCATTGGTTCTTGAAAACTCGACGAACGTGACGAAAATTACGCATTTTCCGAATGAGGAGAGGCGAAATAGCCCGGCCTCCTTTTACGTCTCCCTTGTATTTTGAAAGGGGGACTGGGACTATGTTGCGCGAATACTTAGGCATCTTATACGTTCTCCCTAATAAACTAGATATCACTTCTTGGTTATACCTAAAATTGTTTGGTTTGACCAGAACATTAATGAAGTGAAAATAGTAATGATGCTGATAGATATTCGAAGAACGTCTGTCGTTTTTTGACGTCAGAATTTTAAATGTGTCGCGAATTTACTGAAATACCCGCCCACAGAATAATCTCTTTGTCAAGGTAACCCTAGTTGAGATCCATTGACATTCGGAAACACGAATATTGTTAAACTATCAACTAATCGATGCAAAAGGTCGAATCTGCAATTAAAGAAAGCACCTTTTATTTAAAATCTTTGGAAACTTTTAGAACTTATTCGAGATAAATAATCCTGTTTGAAAATATGACAAAATTATTATCCTTAATCAATAAAGATTTAGGCGTCGTGATTCATTGATGGTACACGTCTTCAAGAGAACTTCAGGGATCTCTGATAGAAACTTATGGGAAGGATATTATAAGCTTATGCTTTCTATATTTCAGGAAAACTTACCAACATCAGAGTTTTTGGAATTAATGGTTATGGAGCAAAATGTTTTATATGTTATATCGCTTTGGATAGTTTTAAGAGGGCGTTTCAAAACCAATTTATTCAAATGTATATGACTTTCTATTAAATAGCTAATAACCCTCGGATATCTCGCCTACAAGACAACTACTTATTAATTCATTGCTAATATAAACAATGTATTCCTGAAAATATAAATATTATACCTGTTCAATTATTTAGTAAACCTTAATTTAAAAACAGATCGATAATTTATGCATTTTCGTAATGTCAGAAATGAACCCAGGGGTGTAATAGTGGACACTTGGCTATAGTTGACGAATAAGTAGAAGCCAAAAAAAAATAAATAAAACATCTTCTGGGGAAAGTTACCAGTTTGCACTGTTTTTGTGAAATTCAATAGAAATGGTACGATAAGTTAAAGGCTTAAAAGTCAGGACGAGGAAATTTCGGTCGGAAAAAATGAAATAATGCGCAAAAGAAGTTTGGTTCGAAGTTACGAATAGGGACCGACTACAGCTGCCGCATAGAGCTGGGCAATTGTACTGCCTCCTGATCCTTACCGTTTGTTTTTAGGGTCGTTCGTAGTTGGCAAATCGGAGCAAACTTCTTCGCAGAAAGCAATATTAGCCTCCACTCCATTATCATCGTTAGGGTTAAGAAATACGCGGCGATCGGCTAGGGTTACGAGAAAAGTCTAACCCCCAATAGTGGGGCTTCCACCAAAGATTTACGCAATTGCCGATTTGCAAGTTTTCTTATAATAATAATAATAAAGTTTATTGACGGGTAAAAAAGAAAGCCAGAGGCTTATTGTGGCCCGACTCAGGTACAAACAAATTGGAAAAAAAGTAATAATAATAAATTAGAACGGAGCAAATGGGTTAAACAAATGAAATAATAAAAAAAACCAAAGTAAATTTAAAAACAAAACAAAAACCATAAAAAAAAAGCAGAACAAAATAAAACAAGAAAACAAAACACAAAAAAAGCAATGACGCGACTCAATGCACGAATTTGTCCAACCGAGCCTTGAACGCATGGACGGACGAGTCCCTCTTCACCTCACTAGGAAGAGCATTCCACGAGTTAATAACCCGTTGCGTGAAATAGACACGCCGAGGCAGGGACGTACAGCGGAACTTGGAAAGAGTGGGCGCCCTCCTCCCAGTACAGCGAACGGTAAAAAACGCGGTGGCATTTACGTCGTAGTGGCCATGGACCAATTTGAAGGTTTCCACCAAATCCTGACGCAGCCGCCTATCAGCTAGGGACATAAGGCCCAGCCGTCTGAGGCGCTCCGGATAGGGCAAAGTTCGTAGGCCAGAAACAAGTTTTGTGGCCCTGCGCTGGACCCGCTCAACATTCTCAATGTCCCTGACGAGGTGGGGAGACCATATGCTTGAACAGTAGTCAAGATGAGGGCGGATGTAAGTTCTATACAGGACGCCAAATGACCTGACGCTAAAATGCGAAAAGGAGCGCTTTAAAATGTAAAGAGCACGGGAGCCACGGGCCGCCGCCACCCTACTATGGGTATCCCCCAGCATTCCCCCAGCCAACATAACCCCGAGGTCCCTCACAACAGACGGAGCCTCAATAGGCCTACCCGCCAAACGGTACTGAAAGCGAGGGTTATCTTTTCCGCAATGCAGGACCACGGATTTGGTGGGGTTGAAGCTCATGCCGTTTGAGCTGGCCCACACCTCGAGAGCATCCACGTCCCGCTGCAGTGCGAGAGAGTCAGCGGGCGTGCGAATGCCGCGCCCAACCTTGGAATCGTCCGCAAACAGGCTCACAAACGAGTGTCGGATAGCACGCGGGAGGTCGTTGATGTAGACAATAAAGAGCGTGGGCCCCAGTACCGAACCCTGAGGCACACCACTGGCCACGTCACACCACGAGGAGTGAACACCCCGAAGTGCCACGCCGATTCGGAGAAAGGCCGCAATCCAGGTCACAAGCGTGAAGGGCACGCCAAGCCATTCTAGTTTCCGAAGTAACAACGAATGCGGGACCGTATCAAAAGCCTTGCGCAAATCAAGGTAGATTAAGTCTACCGAGGCTCCCGAATCGAGGCAACGGGAGGCGTTCTCAAGGGTGCTCAACAAGTTTGTGAAACACGACCGTTTCATCAAAAAACCGTGTTGGTCAGGCGTAAAGAAATTCCGGGCTGTTAGGAAGGAGACAAGAGCATCCCGGACATAGAGCTCCAATTGTTTACACGGTAAACAGGTCAAGCTAATGCCGTGACCGAGCAGGAAGAGGGTGACTTCTTGATAGCCGTAATGTTCGCCCTCCTCCAAATAGCAGGAACGACACCCGAGTCATTTAGAGTGAATCGCCTTATATACCCTAAATTTCCAAAATATGTCAGGGGCGTACGCTTGAATCCAAACGTCAAGAATAGCTATGTTTAAAATGATTTTAGGAATAAAGTTCCTTAAAATGATTTAACTATAGTTAAGCTAAATGAATGACGATTAAAAAATATCAATTATATTTCTTTAATTATTTAAGAAAAACCCAACTTGTGTACTATAGCGAGTATTGGAGGAGAAGTCATAGCTCACTCGATTTTGCACTAACGGACGAAAATTCTTTCGATAAAGAAACCATGCATTTCAAGAAACTCAATAACAAAGTAGAAAAGAGGAATTAAGTTCTTACGGACAATTTTTCGAGATTAATAACTAGCTTTCGTCAAATAACTGCCTTTCAAGAAAAGTATAAGAAACACAGAAAGTCTCCAAAACCTACCTATTTCAGTAGGTCAAAAGTTTCAAATGCCTTAATTGACTTCGTGTTTTGGTGTCATTTTTCTATTTAGAAATCGGTAAAAACAGGTTTAAGAGGTTAATGGTTTAAAAATTTAGGCGTCAGAACAAGTAGCGGTAAATTTTCTGACGTTTCCATTGGTACTTTCAAATTCCAATAGAGAAATTACATTGAAGCTAAAATTGAAATTTAAAGCGCCAGAAATTGCATATAGGTTTACTTAAATATTGCTTCATGGTGGATTTATACACTATGATATGATAAGAATGCTTGTGATGTTTACCAGATTTTTATAACTTGTTATTTCACGATATTTGAATTGAAAGTCTTTTCCCATGGAAAACAACAATTTAACAACCTAACTTGTTAGCACGCACAAGGCTAGGCCTAATTATTTTCAAACAGCATGAAAATTGGAGAAAATAGCTTTGAACGTCCTAACGTTTTAGGCTTACTTGGTTCAGCGACAACCGTTTTTGCCGTACTTTACAAATTAATTAAAATAACAAGCTTGGACCTAATAGTTTTTAATGAAACTTGGAAATGGCACATCTTGTTAATTTAAAAGTATTGATAAATGTAACTTCGATGTAGTTTTTAAGTTATTCTATGTGCTGGACCACCAAAAACACCATGTTGTTATGTATGGGAAATTTAGCGAAAAACTGTGATTTTTTTAAACATTACGGAATGATGTGGGTTCTTATCTAGAAGGGCCTACCGGCCCTCTAGAATACAGCCCGCCTTTTGTCGGTATCCTTTTACTGGTTCCGTGATTTACGTTTCCTCTACATTGTTTCCGCATACCAAATTACTTTAACTGCAACTTTTAAAATAATTCTCAAAAATGAAATATTATATCAAATATTTTAATAATATCTTTTATCCAAATTATAATGATTGATTTATATATTATTTTGAATAGTCGGCACAAAAAGTGGGAACCAATAGAATCATGGTCATATAATTGCAGAGACAGAACAAACGCATCCTACAGCAGCGTTGCATTTAGTTTTACTTTTATGGTTCCAAAAGAGAAACCTTGAAAATAACCCCTAAGCGAAGCTCTGCTATTTAAAACGAAGATAAGGCATGTTTTATAACCATGCCTTTAAATTGAAATATTTTAATATCTGGGACCTCAGACATTTCATTATGTTCTCTTATCCTTTACTTTCTCTAGTTTTTGTTCACTGAGACCTTTTTTAAGTATGAAACATAGGATTTGTAGTAGGAAAATAGTTTAAGCTCCACCCAAATCTCTCGTTACGTGGACAAATCTGTCGGTGCGTGGACAAATCTGTCGTTACGTGGAAAAATCTGTCGGTGCGTGGACAAATCTGTCGGTGCGTGGACAAATCTGTCGGTGCGTGGACAAATCTGTCGGTGCGTGGACAAATCTGTCGTTACGTGGACAAATCTGTCGGTGCGTGGACAAATCTGTCGGTGCGTGGACAAATCCGTCGGTGCGTGGACAAATCTGTCGGTGCGTGGACAAATCTGTCGTTACGTGGACAAATCTGTCGTTACGTGGACAAATCTGTCGGTGCGTGGACAAATCTGTCGTTACGTGGACAACTCTGTCGGTGCGTGGACAACTCTGTCGGTGCGTGGACAAATCTGTCGATACGTGGACAAATCTGTCGGTGCGTGGACAAATCTGTCGGTGCGTGGACAAATCTGTCGTTACGTGGACAAATCTGTCGTTGCGTGGACAAATCTGTCGATACGTGGACAAATCTGTCGGTGCGTGGACAAATCTGTCGGTGCGTGGACAAATCTGTCGGTGCGTGGACAAATCTGTCGGTGCGTGGACAAATCTGTCGGTGCGTGGACAAATCTGTCGGTGCGTGGACAAATCTGTCGGTGCGTGGACAAATCTGTCGGTGCGTGGACAAATCTGTCGTTACGTGGACAAATCTGTCGGTGCGTGGACAAGGCTCTTTTTTGAATGTTTAAGTTTTAACGCGATGGCGCCAACATTATAATACTTTATTAGTTTATGCCGAATTGGATATAAGGGCGCGAAATATTAAACGCCGTTTGTATAAAATTATATTACTATGCCTGTAGCTCGTGTTCGTAATTGTTAGCAATTATTCCTATCGTTATTAAGCACAAAATATGTCATCTCCAGTTTACATTAATGATAAACGGCATAATTTTATAAGATATGTTACGTAAGTACATATCAAATAATTTTCATGTTTACATCACAGATTCTCTCAATGTAACCACGTTAGAAACGGAGGGTTACGTTGTTTGCTATTTCAACAGTCCACATTGCCGTTTGTTTATTGGTTTAAATTGCTATGAATTGTATAGGTATTTGATTTAATTACTGGTATTCAAGCTAAACTATAGAATAACATCATTTATTAACATATTGTATAGATAATCTTTATGTTACCACCATGGATAAAGAATGCGCGTGCGGAAATCTGTATATACTCTGTTACAACATCGGTTGTCAGCAAGCGCAAAGCTAGGTTTCTATGTAATCTAGCCTTGCGCGTGCTGACAAGAGACAAAAAACTTCAGGATCTTCAGGATTTAAAATCGTTTCAAATATCCTGAAGTTTTTTGTCTATTGTCAGCACGCGCAAGGCTAGATTACATAGAGACCTAGCTTTGCGCGTGCTGACAACCGATGTTGTAACAGAGTGTATACAGAATAAGCTGTCGCTCGAGATAGGGAGTTGCCTATCCTGTAGAGTGAAAACAAATTTCCTCACGCGCATTCTTTATCCATGTTACCACAAACCTAGCACAGGGATATGATAAAAATTGAACGCAATGTGTTGGAAATTATAAAAAACTCCTCTAAACATTAGAGTTAAGGTGAATTATTTATTAAAAGTCATTTTATAAGCTTAATGAGCACTGACGACAAGTTTATTTCAACGTAATTAAGTGTAATTAACGTGAAATTAAACCAAATTATACATTTTTTTGGATGAGAACTCAGATAACTCTTAAATGATGTTCTTGATTAAGATTGTATCTACCCAAGCCGTTGGTAAAGCCCGATGTTTTCTCTTTCACACTTAAGCTAATTTAAATTATCTCCAAAGTACCTTAATAGGCGCGAAATTCAAAACTTAAGCGTAAAATGAGAATGGAAAACTACACTATGTTTGCAATAAAGGTGAAGTATACATTTAAACTCATTTTATAACCTAAATGTACACTGCCAAAACACAGTCCTACGTTAATTTTAACTCAATTAAATATAATTAACGTGAAATTAAACCAAAATATACATTTTTTGGATAAAAGCTCAAATAAAATAAACTCTTCAATTATGATTAAAACTATATATCCAAGCCGGTGGTAAAGCCCCTTATTTTCTATTTCACACTTAAGTTAACTTAAACTATCTTTAATGTACATTAATTGCCGCGAAATTCAAAAGTTTTTGGTTAAAAACTGAATATGTGAAAAAATATTAAACTGCACTAAACATTGCAATTAGAGTATAAAATTCGAATAAATTTTAAGCTTAATCCACTCTAACGAACCACGCTCAAATTAAGATTAAAACATCACAAGTTTTTCGTACAGCCACAGTAGTTTCCTATTTCACTTTCAAATTAATGATCATAATAAAGATCTTTAAAATTGATCAAAAGCGCATACAATAAAATTTTAGGGTAATTGCAATTAAAGTTAATATGTTATTGAAACTTGTATTATAATCTTAATCCACACAAGATAAACAAGATAAACCGTTAAATTAGACTTCATCAAGTATAATTAATGTGAATTTAACCCAAAACAGGAATGTTTTGGGTAAATTCATGGATACCTTATAATTAAACTAACAAATTAAAATTAAAACTACACTTATCTTTCACCCAGCCTCCATTTTCCTGTTCTGGGAGCACGGCAGTGCTCCCTGCCAAGTCGAGCACTGACATCCTTTTCTCGAAGCAACTCACGGTACTTTTAAGACCACTGTATCTTCGTGATGGGTATAGGTAAAAGTCTGAAATTTCGCTTGCCGCGAGGACTGTTCAACCTAGCTATAGTTTCCAAATTTCAAGTTCCTACCGTATATACTTTTCGAAAAATCGCCGGTGAAATTAACCTTATTTTGTCACTCACTCACTCACTCACCGATCATCAAAATTCTAAGGTACTTCTAAGGGAGATAGAAACTTCAAATTCGGGATTTAGTATTCATTTATTTTATAAAGCACAGAAAAATTAAAACATTCCTAAATTTTTATAAAATTGTTCTTTAGTTCTTGATTTTTAAACTAGATGGCGCTGCTAGAAATATTGTGGGTTCTTGATGAAAGCATGGACGAACCATTACTGAAGGACGGATGACAGCCCATAGAGCCCCATACTAAGCGGTTAAACAACCAATGTTAAGCTTACTTCCCCTTTTCAGCCCCAAAATAGAGGGGGGTTAAACTTATGAAAAAATACTGAGTCAAATCCCGGAAAAAGCTAGCGCCATCTAGACAAAATAAGACGTTAGCTGCTTCACTCTTTAGAACGTTAATTCCCCCATATGCCCCCCACTAACTTTCTCCCCCGCCCCCAAAAAATAGAGGGGGGTTAAATTTATGAAAAATACTGAGTCAAATCGCGGAAAAAGCTAGCGCCATCTAGACAAAATAAGACGTTAGCTGCTTCACTCTTTAGAACGTTAATTCCCCCATATGCCCCCCACTAACTTTCTCCCCCGCCCCAAAAAATAGAGGGGGGTTAAATTTATGAAAAATACTGAGTCAAATCCCGAAAAAGCTAGCGCCATCTAGACAAAATAAGACGTTAGCTGCTTCACTCTTTAGAACGTTAATTCCCCCATATGCCCCCCACTAACTTTCTCCCCCGCCCCAAAAAATAGAGGGGGGTTAAATTTATGAAAAATACTGAGTCAAATCGCGGAAAAAGCTAGCGCCATCTAGACAAAATAAGACGTTAGCTGCTTCCCTCTTTAGAACGTTAATTCCCCCATATGCCCCCCTCCCACTAACTTTCTCCCTCTGCCATACGTCCTTCAGTATTATTTCGTCCAACCGAAAGTTAAATGCATATTAACGCTAATAGCAGTAGTAGTTTAAAAGAAATGTGTCATAACTGATGCCACATTTTATTAGTATGTACTAATATTTTCTGCATATTCTCTGGGGGTCGAAAGGAGTAATACATCGTAAATATGGATAAACGTTAGCAACTATATTGGCTAAAACGAAGTTAACGGGAGGGCCTACTTTTTACCTCTCCGAGTGACGTATGTCACGGAGAGGTTCTAATTTCGACGTGTCTGTGTGTGTGTGTGTGTGGGGTGTGGTTGTGAGGGAGTGGGTTCGAATTCAACTTCTGACACGATATGTTTTATGAAAATAACTGGAAGAGATGTAATTTTAAAACGTCCAAATTACATAAAACAACAACAGGATGGCCGAGCGGTCTACGGCGACAGAATCAAGTGTTCTTAGTTTCATTGGTTCACGATGTGAATCTGTGTATTCAGGTCATCGTTTGAGGGCGTGGGTTCGAATCCCACTTCTGACACGAAATTGTTTATGAAAATAACTGGAAGAGGTGTAATTTTAAACTTCTAAATTACTTAAAACCATGTCAGGATGGTCGAGCGGTCTAAGGCGCCAAACTCAAGGGCTTAGCTTCCTTCGTTCACGATGTGAATCTGTGTATTCTGGTCCTCGTATGAGGTGGTGGGTTCGAATCCCACTTTTGACACGATATGTTTTATGAAAATAACTGGAAGAGATGTAATTTAAAAACGTCCAAATTAGATAAAACCACGTCAGGATGGCCGAGCGGTCTAAGGAGATAGACTCAAGGATTCTTAGTTTCATTGGTTCACGATGTAAATCTGTGTATTCTGGTCCTTGTTTGAGGGCGGGGTTCGATTTCCACTTCTTGCACGATATGTTTTATGAAAATACCTGAAAGAAATGTAATTTCAAAACGTCCAAATTACATAAAACCACAACAGGATGGCCGAGCGGTCTAAAGCGACAGACTCAAGGGTTCTTAGTTTCATTGGTTCACGATGTGAATCTGTGTATTCTGGTCCTCGTTTGAGGGCGGGGTTCGAATTCCACTTCTGGCACGATGTTTTACGAAAATACCTGAAAGAAATGTAATTTCAAAACGTCCAAATTACATAAAACCACAACAGGATGGCCGAGCGGTCTAAGGCGACAGACTCAAGTGTTCTTAGTTTCATTGGTTCACGATGTGAATCTGTGTGTACTGGTCGTCGTTTGAGGGCGTGGGTTCGAATATCACTTCTGACACGAAATTGTTTATGAAATAACTGGAAGAGGTGTAATTTCAAACGTCTAAATTATTTAACACCCCTCAGGATGGCCGAGCGGTCTAAGGCGCCAGACTCAAGAGGCTTAGCTTCCTTTTTTCACGATGTGAATCTGTGTATTCAGGTCCTCGTTTGAGGGCGTGGGTTCGAATCCCACTTCTGAGACGAAATGTTTATGAAATTAACTGGAAGAGGTGTACTTTTAAACGTCTAAATTACTTAAACACCTCAGGATGGCCGAACGGTCTAAGGCGCCAGACTCAAGGGGCTTAGCTTCCTTCGTTCATGATGTGAATCTGTGTATGCTGGTCCTCGTATGAGGGCGTGGGTTCGAATTCAACTTCTGACACGATATGTTTTATGAAAATAACTAGAAGAGATGTAATTTTAAAACGTCCAAATTACATTAAAACAACAAC
>JAEQBA010000186.1:146330-159680 GCA_019434445.1 Phalangium opilio | reverse complement strand
ATCAAACAAGCAATATGGAACACTGGCCGCTCAACTAGGCGTCAATAGTGGCCTTCCTAAGAGGCCAGTAGAGAATAAACAAGCAAAATGGAATCATGGACTATTACACTGGCCGCTCAACTAGGCGTCAGTAGTGGCCTACTTGAGAGGCCAGTAGAGAATAAACAAGGAAAATGGAACCATGGACTATTACACTGGCCGCTCAACTAGGCGTCAGTAGTGGCCTACTTGAGAGGACAGTAGAGAATAAACAAGGAAAATGGAACCATGGACTATTACACTGGCCGCTCAACTAGGCGTCAGTAGTGGCCTACTTGAGAGTCCAGTAGAGATCAAACAAGCAAAATGGAATGGAAGTTTAATGTGCATAAAAATAACTCATACGAGTTAACGAGAATATACACATACATAGTTAATATCAAAATGTACAAATGAATAATAATTATACAAAATTAAATAGAATATACAAAATTAAATAGAATATACAAAATTAAATAGAATTATACGAATTAATAATTAATACAAAATATAGAAGAGGCACGTATTTATATTGATTTAAGGAATAACTGATTAAAGTGGTACTTTTAAGTACAAAACTTAGTAGATTTTTTCTGGCGTATATGTGGTAAACAATTAATAATCATCTATAAGATACTGTCGGGTAAGTTTTGAACATTCATTAAACTTTCAGAAAAGAGATCAAAAATATTTACAAACGAATTGCAAGTTGATTGCATTCTAATTACAGGATCAATTGACAATTTTTGAATGTAAAAAGTACACTCTTTACGCAAATGTATGGGGACCGAAAAATTAAGACCATTTACTAGAGTCGAGAGTGGGATGATATTGTGAACTAGTTTGTGAAAAAAGTTATATGATTTATTTTTATACAGTCGTTAATTTTAAGGAGATCAAGGATAGTTAACAATAGTTCATAATTAAACTGAGCCTTGGGTAAAAAGTGTGTATGACTAAATTCTACAAATTTTCGCTGTACTCCCTCTATTTTGTTCAATAGGTATTGGCTGCAGCCACCCCATGTAACCCAACCAAACAACAATCTAGATCGAACTAAACTTAGATACAATATGCGAAAATGACGAAGCGATTTTAACTGACGACTAATTTTAAGGGAACGACGGCAAAGGCTAACAGTCCTAGTGACATGCCTAAAAAAATGTAATTTCGCGTCAAATATTGTACCCAAATCTTTGGTCTCAGTCGCTCTGTGGATGGGTTCAGAGTAAATGAAATATGAATTCAATAACATTCGACAAACTCGCCTAGTAAAACTAACGTGAATTGACTTTTTAGGGTTAATAGGAATATTATTTCTAAAACACCAAGCGGAGGCTGTGTCTATGTCCTCCTGCAAAAGAGAGCGATCGATGTCCGAATCAATAATTTTGCATAATTTGTTGTCATCGGCAAATTGCAGCAATTGAGAATGTTTAATTTTAAACTGAAGGTCGTAAATATAAAGATTAAAAAGCAAAGGCCCTAAAGAAGAACCTTGCGGAACTCCACAACAGAGATTGTACTCCACCGTGGTGAGCGAACCATTGCATTTGAGGACATAAATACGCTCCTTCAAGTAATCAGTAATCCAATCGAGCAAAATTCCGTTAACGCCCAAGGTGCAAGTAATAAGTGACAAATTAAAAATATGTTTCAACAGCGGCAAGAGAATGGCCTCGCAGCCCTTTAAAACAAAGGCTGGGATGCCATCAACTCCCGTCGAGAACTTGTTAGGTAGCCTAGTAATGGCCTTGTGGATGTCTGAACGTGTAACAACCTGAGATAGATAGGGTGTAGTGACACACGTAGGAGGTTCATAACGATAATTCTCCGTAGGGTTCGTTTTGTCAACGGAGAGGCGTGAACAATGATCAGCAAAGCTGTCAGCCAGAAGGTTAGGATCAGAAACCATAATGTTATCAAGTTTTAACGTTATAGCTCTGGTTTCAGTACGAAGGTTACCCTTGACCAAGTTCCAAAACTTTTTAGGGTGCATAGAAGCATCCTGGCAAACACTGGCAACATGAGTAGTTTTATCGCGTACAATTAACCGTTTAACAACCGCTCGAAGGCGTTTAAATTCAACGAGATCGGCAAAAGCCCCTGTACGCTTCTTTTTCCGAAAGAAATACTTTTTTTGTTTAATAGCAGTGCGGAGAGCCAGAGAATACCATAATGGAAACCCGGGAGAGCCGCGACGAACCCTACCAGGAATAGCTAAGTCCATTGCAGCCTTAACGTGATCAGTAAGAAAAGCCACGCAATGATTAACATCACGCGATTCAAGGAACTTAGACCAATCAACATCCCTAAGTGAGGTGTAAAGGAGGTCATAATCTCCTTTTCGGTAAACGTAAGTAGAGTCAGGTGGTGGAGGTGGCGTACAAGTTATAACCGGTAAGGTAAGCAAAAATGGGGGATGATGGGCGTCAATGGGGACCAGAGGATCCTCAAGGCCATCAAAACCCAAATTATTAATATTCGTGAGGCATAAATCTAACAGATTACCAGTATCTAGGGGAGGAATAATTTGCTTAAGATTAAAATGAAAACAAACCTCAAAGATAGGGGCAGCCTTGGAACGAGTAGGAGCACTACAGCCACAGGTGCCGTAGTTCTGCAAGTCGACCCTAGGAAGATTAAAATCACCCAATAAAATAATGTCAGCAGTAGTGCCATCCAAACCGCGTGATAAGCAATCAAAATATAGCCCATGATCATCATATTGAAACCAGACATAATTACATGGTCTCTCATCTAGGAGTTCATGGTCAACTACTTGAGAGGCCGTTACACGATTAAATGAGAACCAAAAGTGGAGCTGTGTTAAAAAATGGTTAAAAAAAGAGATTTAATGGAAATATCAAGATAAAAAATTTGTACAAAATATGAACCAAAAATTAATGAGAAGGAAATATGTAAAAAAAATCAAAGTATACAATGTAAAAAATGAGTAAATAAAAGTTAATTTTGAATGTAATTTAATAGAAGAAGATTCATTTCACACTGTCTTCAAGTTGAGTGATGTTAATGTTGGCGCTTCTTGTAGTTTTTCTGTTGAACAACGCGATAATGAGTTTAGTTGTGATAGAACGAATAGTGATGAGGATATTTCTCAAGGGGATTTTGAGTACAACCTTGAGTTCTATGAACTAACCAAAAGGCCGGAAGAATTTAAGAAATTCTTGTTTGATCATCACCTTATTGCCTCTGAGAGATCGTGTCCATCCTGTGGAAACCCGATGAAACTCGCCACGAAGCAAACCAAGTTGGCCATAAAAAAATCGCGGGGATTTACAAGTGTGGCGAGTATCTCTCATGGCAACACTAGACGGGAGTGTGGGACGTCCATGTCCATAAGGAAAGGCAGCTGGTTTGAGCGCTCTCACCTATCAATGGCGGAAATTATGATATTAACATATATGATATGTGAAAACCTACCGAAGAAATTCATCAAACGTCACCTCGGAGTGAATAAAAATACAGTTTCCGACTGGCTTAGCATGCTACTGGAAGTTGCGGAGCATGCTGCCATTACGACCAGTGAAGCTATTGTAGGGGAGGGCAAAGTCGTCGAGATCGATGAAAGCAAGTTCGGCAAGAGGAAGTTTCATCGGGGCCACAGGGTACAAGGTACCTGGGTGTTTGGTGCTGTGCAGTGCGACACGGGAGACTTTTTCATGGTCCCTGTGGAAGACCGAAGCGCTGCCACCTTAATTCCATTAATCAAACGATGGATCAAGCCTGGTACAACGATCTATAGTGATTGCTGGAAAGCGTATGATTCATTAGATGAAATGCCGGAGTTTGTGCACATGAAGGTGAATCACAGTGGTGCTTTTAAGGATTATGAAACGGGTGTCCACACGAACAAGATACAAGGCAAATGGAATGCTGCAAAGATATATCTGCCAAGATTTGGGTTCAAGAAAGGGTCTGTTCAAGGCTATTTAACATTGAATATGTTGAATTATAAAGCTGATAGGGATAAAAAAATATTTTTTGGTGAAATTCTTAGTCCCATATTGTAAATTTATATAATCCTACTAAAGTAGAATCGCTTTCTGATTCATATTAACGATTTTTTTCCTAATAATCAAGTAATAAAATATATCACTAATGCGCATAAAAACGTTATCATTATTGTCTTCTTGTTCAAATCATCTTTTAGTCTAGTCATGTTAATTTCATACGGCCTCTTAAGTAGGCGTCTATAGTCACCTATTTGAAAGGCCAGTACTGTATAGATTATAGAATGAATACCTGATAAGGCTTATCGTTTGAGCATAAAATTATGTATACGGTTTTCGTGATCATTGAACTTACATTAGATTTGAAATCCCGGCAGAGGTTACGTTTCCATATTTGGCGCTAAAACAATTAGTTACAAGGCCACTTTAATTTGATCCTAGTTATGAGGCCAGTATCTAAGGCTAAAATGATGTTGTGGTTTACTGATTTCCGTGTTGAAACAGATGAGACTAGGAGTGGCCTCACAATAAGGCGACTATAAACACCTGGTTGAGAGGCCAAGATGTGAGAAGTTCCCTTTGGTGACCTATGTTTCCTTATTTTGAGCACATTAATAGTCCAAAATTAATTTTTTTGGCAATATCGTTGAGAACATTAGGTTAAATAATCAAAAATATTTAGAACAGTAAAATCATACGAAAACGTGATTATGTTGCTTCTGAAATATGCCAAATGATTATTCAAATGGAGCTGTCCATACTATTTTCTCCGTCATCGGTCTAGCTTTTTGATCTAGGAAAAATACTACTATTTTTACTACTATCCTACTAAAAAAATCCCACTATCGAAGGCGACTTCGTAAATAGGAAAGATCCGAAATTTTTTGTAAACACCTGTTATGTTCTTTTCTTATTGAATAAATTTTTTCTTGGGTCACGTTATTTGTTTTCTTGAATTAGTTTCGATACTGAGGGTGGCTCCAATGTTTTAATGTCTGGACTTAGGGGGGTTTTTGGGGTCCTTTTTTCGATTTTTTTTTAATATTTGTTACTTTTAGGCCTAACATTAAAATAATTTATGAAAAAACTATATAAAATATTCCCATAAATAGAATTTAAGGATCTCACTAAATATTAAGCCATTGCCAAATCACTATTAAAGGGTTACTTTAAGGTTCTAGCAAAAATAATGATTCACCTAAGATTGAAATAATTAAAAACTAAGTAAAATATTTCCATAAATTTAGGATCTCTAGCCTTAACTTCGCGGTCGCGGCTCATTTTGAAATTGTTAAATGGACTTAATTTGCAATAATTAATAACAATTTACTAACAAATAACCCTGGCTGTTTCATTAAAACTATTTTATTAAACTTAAATAGACTGTCGTTCATTATCTAAAATAATTATATACCACCATGAATGAAAGTTTAGAATCTCAAATCTTTAATTTACGCGTAATAATTCTAAAATACCCTCGTTAATTTCATTTGAAATAAAATAAAAGCTTAGAGATTAGTCCAACGGCTGGATAAAATATTAACCTAATCTGGCCCCGTTAAATTATACATGACACTTATTTTTGATTATGTAGTTTCGCGCCGTTAAATGAGACCTAATTTGCAAAAAGTCGAGGTTTATTACTTAAATTAAATAAAGAATTTAATTTCCGCTAATTTAATCCCAAGTACTTGATTCAAGATGTTCTAAATTAAGCCTTGTCTCACTGACCTCGTGTTTGGAAATTTTCTCATATTGTACTTAATTTTCAATAAATAAACATAATTAACTAACAATTAACTCTACTGAAATAACTTAAACTCTAGGATTAAACAAAATAATAAAATGCTAGCTGGATGGCTTTGGATTATTGAAAGACTTCTACATTACGGTACTAGGCTTGATTTCAACGTTCCAATAGACATTCAGTGGCAGAGAGCATGGAGTCACGTCCCAACATCGGCATAAAACGTGGGTTGCCATCCAATATTGCCTTCGAAAGTCAGGATTACGAGGAGCTGATCAAGGAACAATGTTGACTGGTCGCCGGCGCTTAGAGAAAAAAGACTGGACAAGTGGCTTCCGAGTCTTATAGTAAATTCCGTCGTTGGGGGCGCTTCGAAGTGGCACGTGGGCGCTAATTAAAATAAGAGAACACACCATTAGGCCTATTATATAAAAACGTCTTGGTTTGGACCAAGGCCGAAAAAACAAACGATATGTGTGAGGTTTATCAATTGACTGAAGTTTCAGATATTGAAATTTTTTCTAGTTATTTTTATACACTCAATCCTTAATCAATATTTAATTCAATCAACTGATTTTACTGTTAATCGACCTAGTCCCTCTAAATTAATTGAAAAAATTACATATCTACGCTTTTTCAAGAACAATTACATTTTCCGAAAACATTCTATCGTGGAATTAATTTATCATGTTGAGGATACAGTATTGAATATTTGAAATGTTCTACTGGATGTCTAAAACAAGCAAGCGAACTTTGGCATAACTCGAATGGAAAATGTAAATATTTGATCGTGGATGCCAAACAAGGGTGTTGCGCGAATTTATACATTTAATTTCGTATATCGAAATGCTACATTTCTATTGTTGCCTCTTTGATGGTAAAGTTGCACTGGAACTTCCTTTTCCGTACTTAAGAATTTCTTGGTCATAACTCAGTCTATGGTAATATTGGCTGAGTGTGTTGCGACGGCTCAGATGACCCATACACTGAAACCACTGGTGATTATAAAATGCCATATATTGGGAAAATAGAGGATGGGAGGGGGTGTCGGAGTTAAATGTGACCTTCTTGGCATAACTAGTAATGAATGATTTGTTTAACCATATTATTTCCGCGGGAAATGAATATAACAAGTCTGAGAAGTATTTCTGTTTATGTGATCTTTACCCTTTACCACACAGGATAAACTTTGTTGCTTTGTCTTAAGTAGACGACATTCACTCTAAACGACAGTCTTATCAACAACTTACAACAGATTTAAACTTCTTTTGGTGCAAACTTGAAAATTTGTCAAGCCAGCAACAATTAAAACTATGTCGGTCAAGATGCTCACAAGTTAGTGAGTATCGACACGAAATCCCTTCAAAATAATTAATTTCATGATAAAATGTTTTCGGAAAATGTAATTGTTCTTGAAAAAGCGTAGATATGTAATTTTTTCAATTAATTTAGAGGGACTAGGTCGATTAACAGTAAAATCAGTTGATTGAATTAAATATTGATTAAGGATTGAGTGTATAAAAATAACTAGAAAAAATTTCAATATCTGAAACTTCAGTCAATTGATAAACCTCACACATATCGTTTGTTTTTTCGGCCTTGGTCCAAACCAAGACGTTTTTATATAATATCTGTCGCTTCAGTCTTAATGTAATTAAATTTTGAGTAATTATGTTTTCTTTACCGCTTATTATTATGTCCAATTACGATGGTCAAAACATGTATCTAGCAGGGCCCAAACGTTGCACCTTCCGCGTGTTAGGCGGACGAGATAACCACTACACTACACATACCTGGTAATACTGAGATTCCTAAGAGATCTAGCTTATTATTATGTCCAATCACGATGGTCAAAACATGTATCTACCAGGGCTCGAACCCGGGACCTTCCGCGTGTAAAGCGGACGTGATAACCACTACACAATGAATACTTGGTTATTCTGAGTTTTCGAAGAGATCTAGCTTATTGTGTCCAACAACGATAGTCAAGTCATGTATCTACCAGGGCTCGAACCTGGGACCTTCCGAGTGTAAAGCGGACGTGATAACCACTACACCATAGATACTTGGTTACTTTGAGTTTTCGAAGAGCTCTAGCATTATTATTATGTCCAATCACGATGGTCGAAAAAAGTACTTCTGTAATTAACTAAAATTAACATACTTAGACTTAATTGTTTCTGATTAGACTAGCCGATCGCACACCCTGAATTGTTAAATTAAGAGTATTCCGAAAAGTAACTTCGCTCTAGTTTTTCAGTTAGAGGTGGTTAAATATCACGAAAAACCCCATGTTAATCTCCATAGGAAAATTGGTAAAAGCATGTGAATTTTGATTTAACGTTACAAAAGAGTATCAAGTCATATCTTTTTTTTTTTTTTTTTTTTTTTTTCCACCTACTAGCACTAGTGCTTAGCCGTTAGGCCTTGAGCACCAGGAAGAAGTGAGCGGGAGACCCTACGCGGCCCAGCACTGACGGGGGCCGCTAGGTCGTATGTGTGTAAGCAGGGAAGGAAATGAGGTTTACTTGGGAGGTGACGGAAGGTGGCAGTGGGGTAAGTCACCTCCGGCGGACACGGGACAGTCGGCACCTATAGGGTAGGATCGCCGACATGTGTCGTATTCCCTCAAACTTTGCCGCCCAGAAGCTTGGCTTACAGGAGTGCGCCACACTCCCGGCTCAAGTCATATCTACAAGGGCCTACCGGCCCTGTAGAATAAAATAATAGAAACAGCACCCCTGGCGGCAAATTGCTTCATGTCTTAGATATCAGTAAATACGTAACTACGTATACAGCGCCCCTAACGGCAATTTGTGAACTATACATTGCTTACACGAAAGTCTAGCTGAATTTTATCAGGCTTTAGATGTCAGTAAATACGTAATCCCTTTTAAAATCATATATATGTCTGTAACTTTATTGGCAATAAAAGCAATAAAAAATGAGATTCATTAAACCGAAGAAACAATTATTTAATTTTATTTATTCTATGGTACATTTATAAAGCATAAACAAAGTATATAGGTATAAAAACTAAAAGCACGCTTCGTTTAAACTTGCTCGCGCGAGAAAGCACTTTAAATAACTCTAATATAGTTGGTCTAATTCAGAGGATATGATGTATTTGTATGTATGTGACCCCGTTTCAAAACAACAGCCACAGACATAAATTAGTAAGCTTACAAATAAAAACGATTTTATCATCCAGATTTATTAGGGGTGTGCGAATACCACTTTTTGGGTATCGAACCGGTTATACCAAAAAATTTTCCTTATCAAATACCGAATCGAATAGTTTATTCCAAATCGAATACCGAATAACTGGGCCTTGGTAATTTTTTTCCTTTCCGATTAATCGCGAATAGCTAAGCCTAGTAACCGCGAATATTTAACCCTAATATTCGCGAATACTTGGTCAACTATTCGCGGTTAATCGGGTAGTAACCCTAACATTCGCCAATAGACAATACAAAGCAAGGAGAAAAACATTTAGAAGCTCCTAAATTTCAAAATACCTCTCCTCATTGGTGGTCAAGTATTTCTTAAAATTTTCCTATGCACTTGCTGGTAGTTTTTGATGGAAGACAAATAAAATTGGGAAGACATTTTTTTAAATAAGGTGTCAAGGACCTAAATTTATGGTAGTCGAACTTTAACCGAATAGTCAGTTCGGTATTCGATATTCGAATCGAATAGTGAAAATGGGCTTATCGAATACCGAACCGAATTATTCGGTTCGGTATTCGATCGAATTATTCGATTGAAACGGTTAACCGCACACCTCTAAGATTTATGTTATTAATGCAAATTTTATTTCGAAATATACATATATTTTATTATTTGTATATTACACTTGGTTTTTATTAAAGATAAAGAATTAAAATGATACAATAATTTATTGAAATGAATGAATGTTGCGTGCAGATTCTGGAATTAAAGAATAAACATTTTCTATTAATACACATTTTAAGTAGCTTAGAAATATATAACTTCAAGTGCAAAATTTTCCCACGCTTCCGGAAATTGGGGTTCTTGGATGGAAAACATCGTTTTGGGCTGGAAACTGAAATATTAGCATGGATATTTCTGTGTTCATTATTGTTCCTATATCCAGATTCTGAAAAAAAAATTTAAATAATCTGTTTTTCTCTTATGAAAAATACATATAATTCGAAAAACACCGAAAAAGCGTGAATAATAAACAATCAATTATTACTAATTTCGCATTTTTTTATTTTTCTAGATATTACGAAGATAAATTTATGATAACACCTGATAGACAAGGAAATATGACTCAAATGTTCATATAGACGAAATCAAAATCATATTTCAACTTTAGTTATTTGTGATTGTCCACTCTTGATTAACGCGTCCACGCTTTACTCGCGAACGCATGGAGGCATTAAACATCCTCACAACGATAGATAACACTTAAGCCTAACTTCAAATGATAACTAGGACGCGGTAAGATTCATAAAAAACAAGCTTCCCAATGGGACTCCATTTTTCCAATATTGGACCCCTGATGGTTCTCACGGTTCAACCTACGCATCCAAAATGTTCTTTGGCAAAAGCCGGAGAGGAAGGTATACATACGTTTATAAATACACTTTTGAGTTAACGACATGGAAATTTGAAGCACCTTGGAATAAGCCAAAACAACAATAAATCAATTAACCCCGATTATGCTCATCCATAGGAGAGGCTGGGATATTTACTCTTTATAATAGTCTTTTCTGGTCGTACCAAGGAGCTAAGAGACTATATTGCTTACCATTTCCATTCATGACTCATTCTTTTGAGATATGGTTACGGAGTGTCGGAGTTTGATTACTGTGTTGTAGTGATTTTAAAATCATTAAAGCAGCTCAAATTAGATCAAAACAACTTCGTTCTTTTCACATCCGATAATGGATCATCTCTGCTTTCGAAAACTGACGGTAAATTGAAAGGAGTTAAAATCATCTCACCCTTGAAGCGACATGGGAAGCCAAAGGTGAAATAGGTATGTATACGATCGTATTTAACCCCAAAAAGGTGGAATCAATGCGCCATTCTTGTGTGGTAGACAAACACGACATTTAAGGCAGGTTTTTGAGAACCCACATTGTCCAGGTGGTCTGGACATGTAAAACCAGGAACGGTAAACAACTGAATTATTTTTATTACCGCATTTATACATTTTACTTCAATTAATTAACATATATTGCCATTAATTATATTGTAAATCGACAACATTCAAACGTTATGGATTCATTTACAACAACACTTGACTTACCTGCATGGGATTTCAGTACCAAATGAGCGTTTCATAGACGGAATCAGTTTGCTAGATACCTTAACGACAGGCAAACAAACCGGCAGGTAGAATTATGCAAATTTAGCACAAGTATTAACATAAGTTTATCATAAGTTTAAGAGGCATGATAAACTTATGGTATTAACAAAGTAGTAACCAAGTGGATACTATCATAAGTTTATAAGATATGTTCCAAAAGTATGACACTATCTATACTTCGGAATGCTATCTAGAGACTTATCAACTGGAAATTTTCAATATCAGCACGAATTATTTCTTGGAATAAGTTATGTTTCTGAAAAGACACACGCTATCGTCACAGGCATTCAAATAAAAAACAATATCAATTTATAGAAAAGAGATCAAAAGTAACAACACCAAGTTTAATTTTATGAAAGTTATAATTTTCAGGCGTTGTTTTAAGCTCCTCTGTAATTTGCTCGTCAAACTAGCAATCACGTTTAAGTATGCAAAACATCGACTGTCACATGGTTTCAACTAAAGGCAAATAGAAATAAATGAAAGTAAGGCATAAGGAGAAACGTTTAAGGCCGATTTGTATTCAAATTACACCTTTTATTTTTGTAAAAAATTACACCGAAAAATTGTTGACCCTTAAGTGATTTACTTAAGAGCCACCTACTTTAAATTTAATTAAATTGAAGTAATTTAAACTGAAATAGTTATATAAGATAAACACGTAATTATTGAAATTATTATAATTATTTTAATGAATATACTGTACAAAATTTGTATAACATGTTAGGAAAAAAATTGATTTGGAGCAAAAGTGTAATATTTGCTTTGCTCGACTTGTTATTCATATTCAATTTATTTATTTATTTTAACAAAATTATCCTTGAAAATTGAAAGAAAAATGTTTTATTTTTTTTTCATTATTACTCTAATTTGCTTGATTAGAAGTGTAATATTAGCCTTGCTCCTCTTGTTATTCATATCATAATCAATGTAATAGCTCGAAATATTTTAGTAAAGTATCCTTAAAAATGGATAAAACGTTTTGATAAGTAAGCGACGTTTCAATTATTGTTCTATGTTCAATAACACCAAAAAAAATCTTTTATTTTTAATTGTAGTTTATGAGTGACCATTCGGATGAAACGCAAAAATTTTAAATTCGGTCAAAGGGTTGACATCCGGGTAATAAGAAAGGTAATATTATCCCGCTTTAGGCAAGTGTTCATTCGGGTTCCACGACAAGATAATAAAATACAGGGTGTTCCAAAAAGGGTTTTACGACCAAAGTACAGTCGGTTCAATGGCCAATTTTTAGACAAAAATGTTCTGATATATTTTGCCCCAAGAGCCACCGTTTATAGGTTGTGAGATTATAGTTGTTTAACGGTTGGCCCCTTAAAATTAATTAAGAAACTGAGAGACAATGCAAATTTAAGTCCATCCATAAAACACTCCAATGATCATAACTTGTTTTGGTCTAACCACTCTTTTAGGAACACCCTCTATAAAAATTAATCTTGCTTATATATTTTAATTTTTGCAAGATTTTCTCTCTTTTGGTAGCGAATCAAGAAAGGGCTTTTTGTGCCCAAACATTCTACTGGTTTCTTATTGGTTGTTGGAATTGCTACATTGGTTTTCGTTTAGGGTTTATGGGGTGTTATGACCACTCTGTACTTTTCGCTACCTCGACATAAGATCCTTTCGGGGTTACATTTACGATTTCTCTTTTTTACAATTTTGAGAATTTTCTCGGAATTGATTTAAATAACAGAATATTGGTTTGGAATTGTTGTTACTTTTCTTAAATTTTAGACTTGGTCGGTTTTTTAGAATTTATTTCACAAACAATTATGCACTTTTTTCTTAATAAAAAGTAGCCTAAATTTCTTAACATAATTTCTCAACGCTGAGAACTCAGATGACACATGATTCATATTTAAATTGCATCTATTATTTTCCTATAAAACTCCAGAAAAAATAGTTCATCCTTAAGTATGATTAAAAGTTTTGGTTTTTCTTAAGTACTATATTTTCATCATTATGGTTTATTATAAAATATTATTTTTAATTTTTTTAATTTAAGTTTCATGGTGAGGTCTAAAATATAGCGTCAAATATTTAAAGGGTGTAACTGATATTTGAAAAATGCAGGGTGTAGAACCTTTAACCTTAAGGGTAGAATTAATGCCTTGGCAATATTTTGTATATGGTAATGCACCCCCATTCTATAGACGACGATTGTCTCGGACTCGATTTGTACCGAAGTATGTTTGGAATTCGATCTAAGGACGTTCTATGGTTAGGTGTTAAAAAGGTTTAACATTAAC
>JAEQBA010000186.1:53769-141165 GCA_019434445.1 Phalangium opilio | reverse complement strand
TTTTCTCTCTTAATGGTTCAAATACCATTTTGAGAAACCTTTCGGGTCATGTGTTTTTCTCTTAATGGTGCAATACCATTTGAGCAACCCTTTCGGGTCATAAGTTTTCAATTTCAAAATTTTCAATTTCATAAGTTTTCAATTTGGTACATTTTCACTTTCTTCATTATGGGACGCCACAATTTCTGATAATCACACATATCAGAAAACAACATTACAACTTTACCAAAGCTCCTAGAGCTAGGATATCTATCAAACCAATCATTAGGCTGATAATACAAGGCCTCTAGACCAGGACTTCCTACCCTTTCGGGTATTATACAAGGCCTCTAGGACCAGGACTTCCTACCCTTCGGGTAATTATACAAGGCCTCTAGGACCAGGACTTCCTACCCTTTCGGGTAATTATACAAGGCCTCTAGGACCAGATTCCTACCCTTTCGGGTAATTATACAAGGTCTAGGACCAGGACATTTTCACTTTCTTTCATTATAGGACTTCCGCCGACAATTAGGCTTAATATAAGACGCCACAATTTCTGATAATGACACATATCAGAAAAAAACACTTACAACTTTACAAAGCTCCTAGAGCTAGGATTTCTATCAACCAATCATTACGGCTGATAATACAAGGCCTCTAGGACCAGGACTTCCTACCCTTTCGGGTAATTATACAAGGCCTCTAGGACCAGGACTTCTGCCCTTTCGGGTAATTATACAAGGCCTCTAGGACCAGGACTTTCTGCCCTTTCGGGTAATTATACAAGGCCTCTAGGACCAGGACTTTCTGCCCTTTCGGGTAATTATACAAGGCCTCTAGGACCAGGACTTTCTGCCCTTTCGGGTAATTATACAAGGCCTCTAGGACCAGGACTTTCTGCCCTTTCGGGTAATTGTACAAGGCCTCTAGGACCAGGACTTTCTGCCCTTTCGGGTAATTATACAAGGCCTCTAGGACCAGGACTTTCTACCCTTTCGGATAATTATACAAAGCTTCTAGGGTTAGGACTTCACCAACAACTACAGTTTATTATACGACGCCATAACTTTTTTAATAAACACACATATCAGAAAACAACATATCATTGACTTTACAGGGCTTTCTCAGATGAAACTGTCACCAAAACTATTCCCTTTTAAAAAAACATATACTTTTATGATATGAATAGTACGTCTCTCTGTAACATGCTTTGTATCTCTCACGAAAAAGCTTGTTTCCGAACGCTAAATCTAACTGGCAATGATAGTCAGTTGATACTTTCTCTTCAAGACCAGGCATAAGAATCATATCAAACGAATCAAAGAACATTTTCAATGCGGTTTTGCTTTTTAAAAAATTTATGTTAAAATCTCCCACAACAACTGTCGGAATAGAGGCATCATATCTAATATCGAATAAAGGGTTAAAATCCTCAAAAACTGATCTCAAACTCGCTCCAGGCGATTTGTACAAAAAACAACAGTCATCGGTTCATTTTCAATGGAAACATCCAACCAGCAACGTTCCACATGTGAATTTCTGAAAGGTCTATCGGTTCGTAAAACCCTATTATTCAAATCGTTAACTACATTTTCTGGTGTATCTTTTAAATAAATGGAAGAACCAAATGCAATTCTACGTGCCGTTCTTGGCAGATAAATACCACCCACTTCCCTAAAGGATGGCACATGAAACTCATCATTTTCTTTCTTCCACGTTTCAACAAAGCATAATAACTGGGCATTTCTTATTACGGTGTCTGCTAAAATATCTTCCAAATGTGCGTTTAAGGACTGCACATTGTGAACATAAATATAAACCGGTTCGTTCAAGAACGGTAACGCAATACTCTTCGTATCTCGTAATCTTTTAAGTTCCAATTCAACTTGTTTGTTTTTAGGCGCATTTGGAACTTGAAATTTACCCTCAATATACAAACCAGAGGCGTTTCTCGCTCTACTACAAGCAACGTATAAATGAGCTCTCTCTAATTTCTTTCTTTGATTACAATGCACTACTACAGACGAATACGTATCACCTTGACTCTTGTGTATCGTAATAGCCTCAGAAATGACCAAAGGAAACTGTTTCCTAGAGACCGAAACATTATTTTGCCTCCATTTTCTACTGAATGCCTTAGTAACTTTCTCGACAGGAGTCCAAATCCTGTTAAAGTTATTCTGCTCGTATAACCCATGACTCTTTTGTCTCAACAACTTTCCAACATTAGCATCAGCAAACTCAATCCATACCCTAAACGGAATTTGTTCACCCAGCCTATTTTTGCCGTACTCTATTTTTCTTAACCAACCTGTTGCCCCATTTGTAAGTCCGTCAGACGTATCAACATTGTTAGTCATCATGTATCTGGCGCCACAAGCGAGCGTTAATTCTTTAGGCAGACCATACGTATCAGACGTTGCCAACGTTTGAACTTGAGAAAGAATGTTATTTCTAACTTCGCTAGTGAGATCACCATTTACAACATCTACTGAAACGGAAACGGAAATAGACTTTTCCGTATTCATGTTTAAAAGCATCTCTTCGTTAAATTGGTTCACTTCAACGTTAGTAGGGAAAAGATGTATCGCTTCTTTTGGCGGTACACGCTCTCTATTCACTTCTAAACTTACAAAAAAGTCAATATCATCCTGATTCATACTTCCCACAGCCATTCTGTTCAAAGCTTCCGCAAATCTTTTGTCATCTTTTTGCCTCATAATTTCTTCAAGCTCTGCAAACTGGAATTCTTCCCATATTGGGTTACCAATTAACGCCGCATAGGGATTGTCAGTATCACTTTGACCTTGAAAAGCGAAATGATCGCGCACTGGTCTAAGTTGGTTAAAATCTCCAACTAACAGTACAGATACACCACCGAAATAATCTGGACAACCCATTATCTCTTGCAATCTCGCGTTAACTCGGTTAAAAACCTTGGCTCCAACCATTGATATTTCGTCAATAATTACCAATTTCACTTGACCATACATCAATCTACAATTGTGAAGAGTTTCACTTTCTAGCCTGGAAATATTCCCGGCAAATTGACTAACCGGTAGACAAAAGGTACTATGCAAAGTAGCGCCACCTATATTAAAGGCAGCCTTGCCCGTAGGTGCGCATCGCAAAACTTTAACTTCCGAGGGATTAGACCCTGGCTGCTTATTGTAAAATCTAGTAACAGCTTCAAATATGGCACTTATCAAAACGCTTTTTCCAACACCAGCGCCACCGGTAACAAATAGCCGTAAAGGCGTTTCCTTGCATTTTAAATGATGCAGAACTTCATAAAATATTTCTTTCTGTTTCACATTCAGCATTCTAACAAGTACATTGTACTCAGAATCATTGACTAACGTCACTGACGGAGCAATAGTTCTTTCCGCATTACCATCAAGAATATCACGGGTAATATTTCCTATAGACTCCTGAACCGTATTAATTAGAAATTCAGAATCTTCAACAATTAAAGATCTATCTATTTCATTTCGATGTTCCAATTCAGGCTGAATATTAGTAAGATCAGCTTCAATAGCTTCACTTTCGAAATCTCGGACAGCCTGTTCAATGGCCGCTTCGTCAATTTCGTTATTAAATTCTTTTCTACATTCCTTTATAATCTCAAGTTTAAGTTCATACTCTGATTTCAGATCCTTTGTCAAAATCCTACTCTCATCGCGCCAAGGCGAGAACAACATTATTTGCTCACGATAATACTGTTCGGGTTCTTTCACTAAATTGAATCTCCGATACCGCATAATTTTAGAATGACCACGTTTTCTAATAAAACCTGAATCATTTTTCAGTTTCAACCATTTACCACATTCAACTTCAAGGTTTTCACTGTCATCAATATGACTTTGGGTTTTCGCAACTCTACGACTTTTGGAAAACTCGTACCACGTCGCAAATTGAGCTAACGTTACTGCCTCTAAATCATCTGGCCTTTGAACATAATGGTCCAACATTCCAGAAGCGAAAACGTCCATACTATCTTCTGACAACTGTTCAAGCTCACTTTTGCTTTTGAGAATATGGACTCGATTTTCGGGCAAATTTGTATTAACGTAAATACAGGCTCGACTACATCTAGAGACTGGAATTTGTAAAACACTATATGCCGCTTCTTGCGCGCTTACCTCGTGCGCATTCAAAAACTGATTTGCTATCACTTTCAACTTTTGCTTTACCGTACATTTATCTGACTGTGCTCGTTTAGCAGCTTCACGCAAAAGCATTGACATACCACGCTGTGATTTCCCTATATAAGACACAATATACATAACCAAAGCGTAAGGATCAAGTACAAACTGAATGTCCATATTCGCTTGCCAAAGGCGCAAAGTGCACGGGTTGTACGGATTAACCCTAGTATCTTTAGGGTGTCTTTTCAATAAAACAACTTTCTTTTTTATGTCATACGTAACTGCCTTAATATATTCCTCTTCACTCATTCGCAACTTTGCCAACAACTCCTCGAAACTATCTACCCAAAATTCCTTTTCTTTCGATTGCAAAAGTTCATTCAATTTTTTGGAATTCCTCTTACATTTCAGTTCTTCGTCAAGAGTACCGGGTTCTCTTAAACTCGGATCATAAACAATAGTTCTAGGCATGGGAGGAAATGGAATTCCAAAACGACAAACTGAACTGTTATTTACCTTTTTCTTACACGTTGTCGTGTGCTTGTGCATTTGCAAAGACGTAAACAAATCCCCATTATCATCGTTCAATTTACCAGCGCAAGAAATAACTTTATCAATAAAGTCCTCTACCTCTTTAACATTCGACAAATCATCTTTGAGCTTAGGCGCATCTTTTATCCATATCAACCCATGTTGATGGGGAGACCCCCTTTGCTGTATTTCAACTCTAAAGTAATAATCTTCAATAACACCAAGGGGACCTAGTTTTTGCAAAGCTTTAAGCAGAGCCCGAAAACGGTGGTCAAAATATCTAGCACAAGTAACAGGATCATTCTGAATCAACTTGGCCTTTTCCGAAAAACTTAAATTCCTAATTTCATTATCCGCTAAGCGTTCTTGACCTGAGGTCACTCTCAGTATGTTCAAAAGCTCAGGCCATTTGCCTTCCGCAGCTGAAAAAGTTATAAAAAAGGTAGCCGTACCAAGCTGCCTAATCATAGCCATTAACTCTTTCTGCCTATGCTGCCAATATGAAGGCGAGGACTGCAAATTTTCTAATACAGACGATAAAAACCCAGCAGTGTAATTAGAGCCATCTTTTCTCTTGGTTTTTCTCATACACACTTGTATAGATTCACTAACTTTCATTGTTTCCAACTTAACAAAAGCGTAAAACAATTTTGAGACATTCTTGGCACAACGTCGATCAACATTACGAAGCTCCCACTTGGCAATATCCCCAAACCTACCTTTAACCTTAAGGTTTCTCTTCTGACCGACATAAATAATGGGGAATGACAATTCCTCAGCGTCCTCGTCATAGAGCAAAGACATTGGCGTTTGACCTTCACCAGGAGCAAACTTAACATGCATGGTGTTAGTCGGAAGGAAATCGGACAATGACACTAACAACGTGTCTTGATTCCCAACTGGTAATAAATTAGCTTCATTGACTTTATTCCACATATCATCGCTATCATTTTCGTTCGCTAAATTCACTGACCCAACTGGGTTTTCCCTTAATATATCATCTTGATTTAACTGACGGTCATTTTCGTCAACAATAAATTCAAGTTCTTCTGGAATTGGATCCAATATATCGACTCTTACAGATATTCCATGCTTAATATACAACGGTGTTTTCACCAAAACCTTAAGAGCTTCGTGCATTTTTTTAGGCCTAACAGTTTCATACAAATATGGTGTGTTATATTGCATTCTCCTCATAAACTCAATTTGAACAGTATCTGTTTCACGAGGTAACCGTGGTAACACTGACACTGTAGACTCAACATTTATAGGAACGTTGACCACGTTTCCCTTAATCCCCCTTTGTTGATCACAACCCAACCTTCTTATTTGCATAAAAGGTATTCGTGGTGAAATCATCCTTTCCTCCAAATTAGACAAATTAGCTAGTTCTGACGGAACTTCAGGAAATTCAAATCCATTTTCTCTGGAAAACTTGGGGATTTCTTTCTTCTTGACAGCTTTATTACAAGCACTACATAAAAATACTTTGTCACCCAATTCACGACCGTGAATCCCAGGAACTGCCAAAAACACTCTAGACTGAACTAAGCTACCCGATGCTTTAAAAAAAAGATTTGAACACCCTTCACATGGCCACGTTGGACCTTCTTTTATGCTTTCAAAATACGTCTGCTCTATAAACACAGGATCTGTTCTTCTTTCTGCCACAGACAATCTATTCCTAGAACGTTCAGGGTTCCTAAACTCCACATTTGCACGACTGGCAGCCATACTCAACTGATTTCTAACACGTTCAGCTTCAACGTACCCTGCATCTTGGCGTTTACTAGCCATACCCAACTGATTTCTAACACGTTCAGCTTCAACGTACTCTGCATCTTGGCGTTTGCTAGCCATACCCAACTGATTTCTAACACGTTCAGCTTCAACGTACTCTGCATCTTGGCGTTTACTAGCCTTACTCAACTGATTTCTAACACGTTCAGCTTCAACGTACTCTGCATCTTGGCGTTTACTAGCCTTACTCAACTGATTTCTAACACGTTCAGTTTCAACGTACTCAGCATCTTGGCGTTTACTAGCCTTACTCAACTGATTTCTAAAACGTTCAGCTTCAACGTACTCTGCATCTTGGCGTTTACTAGCCATACCCAACTGATTTCTAACACGTTCAGCTTCAACGTACTCTGCATCTTGGCGTTTACTAGCCTTATTCAACTGATCCTTTACTCGTTCGCTTGCTCTATACCACTCATCAAACCTTTTAACACTCTTGGTAAGCATGCCAACCTGATTTTCCCTTTCACGATAAGCCTCATTCTCCCGCTTTTTCGCCATTGATCGCACCTCCTTCATTCTATACTCTTCATTCTGTCTCAAAATTCTCATTCTCTCTAACGGATAAACATTACCATGAGACGTAGAAGGTACTTGTTCATCGTTCGCTACCATTACAGAACTATCTGAAATATTACTAACTAAATTCATCGCTTCGTCGGCAGTAATTAACGCTACGTTTTCAGCAACTACACTTGTACTTCCGTCTAATACATTATCCTTCATTCTACTGTGGCCAACTGGCGGCGCAATAGAACCAACAAACAAATTGGGACTAGAAATACTAGAAACCGTACCTTCAACCTTACTACCATCGTGGCCAACTGACGGCGCAATAGAAGTAATGGGCAAACTAGTACTAGGATTAGACGTACTAGAACCTGTACATTCAACCTTAGCTTTTTTCTGAGCTGCTAAAACTCTTCTCCTTTCATTTTCTCTCTTCTTAAACTCAGGGTCTGATCTTTTTAACCTCATCCTTTCCCGCGCTTTTCGCTTCCGCATTTCATCTTTACTCTCAACATTATCTTCTTCCATTTTACATACAAAAATCAAATACTCACAAAATGAAGCGGCAAAAACCTGCTGGCTCGTTACAACCACTTAATTTGACTTAATATCCAATTTTCAAACACAAATATTTACTGGTAGATAAATTGACAACCTACAAGCAAAGACAAATTCTCAAGAATGACTCCTGCAAATTTGAAAGGTCTATTTTCAACTAGGTGGGCGTATCCGATTAGATTTAAAATATATATTTTTTAAATTTTTGGTCTAACTGTTATCTACACCTAGATGGTTTTCAGTCAAACAAGCAAAAAGCATAAACACAATAGTGGAAGCTTTAGTCTAATTTAAAACATGTAAAACAATTATCATCTCTGCAAATAGCTTACACATGTCTTTTTTACCAATGTCTAACCGTTTGGATTTTTCTAAAGAAATCTTAGCACCAAAAAAAAATTTTTATACAAAATAAAATGCTTTATATTCTTATTAAGAATAAAACAAGACGATAAAAAAAGGTCTGTTCTCTCGTAATTTTTTAAGCTTTAATCATGATTACTCTATACAACAGTAACAAGGAGTATAAACCCATTAGTGGAAGCAGTATTTTTTTTCCGAAACAATCTCGCTTATGTTTATCCTCTCTAGACTTCGCTAAAAACGTATTACTCCTACGTAAAATATTAATAGACAGGCAAGGATTCATAGCATTAAAGAAGGAGCGCAATATTATCCATATTTTCACTTCATGTACAGAGAAAAGAAATTATTATGTTTCTGAGAGGAGCTTCCCATTTTTGTTGTTGTTTCGAAAAATATATCGCAATGCACGGGCCTTGATAGATATAGGAGGCAATGAAGGAAATATATCGCATGCACGGGCCTTGGTAGATATAGGAGGCAATGATAATCTCTCTCTTTGCACGAGAGGTTTATCTTTAATATTTAAATAAATATAATTATTTTTAATTATTTTAATCTTCAATAATTAACATTAATAATAGTTAAATCGTTTAAAATAAAGTTATACCTTTTATCATCTAAAACTTTGCTAATATTGACGTTCAAAGTGAAGGGTACCCCTCTTGCCCGCTTTCTTCAAATTTTGGGGTATATATACGATTCGTTTCCATTATAATAGTAAGGAAAAAGCGCAATTGCGAAAACCTTTGGTGGCGATCCCACCTTAGGGAGGCTAGACGTTTCTCGTAACCCTAGCTGATCGCCGCGTATATCCTAAAACCAAACGATGATAATGGAGTAGAAGCCAATGATACAGATTGGTGTCTATGTGGAATAGACGGAAGACCCGTGGATGTTGGTGTTTAGAAGCCAGTACGTACAGACTGGTGTCCAAGTGGGACGGACAAAGACCAGAAGATGGTGGTGATTAGAAGCCAGTATGTACAGACTGGTGTCCAAGTGGAATGGACGAAGACCAGAAGATAGTGGTGATTAGAAGTCAGTATGTACAGACTCGTGTCCTTGTGGAATAGACGGAAGACCAGTGGATGGTGGTGTTAGATTGACAAAGAACAGAAGATGATGGTGTTGGAAGCCAGAAAAGTACCAGACTGGTGTTCATGTGGTATGGACGAAGACCAAACATGGTGGTGTGAGAACTCAAGTGTAGAGTAGCCAATGGAGAGAAATACAATTTTCCAAATTTCTGAGAACTGTCAATGCGGTCCGGAAATTGGGAACACGTTTGCTCCGATACGCAAACTGCGAACGCGGTCACGTGGGTGTAACAACAGACAGACACACCCACAGACAGACACACACACACAGACACACCCACGTCGAAATTTTAACCTCTCCGTGACATACGTCACTCGGAGAGGTAAAAAAACACAGAATGAGGCAAGGCAGTGGAGAGGGAAACATATTTTTGCTTTGTAGACGTTTCCCTTATTTTTCACGCATAAAGTTAACTAATTAAGATAAACAAAGTTCTTACACATTTAATTCTGACACCCTCACACACAACCTCAACACTAATCATGACGTATGAAAAGTAGGAAAATGATGGAAGCCCAGAAAAAAGGCTTACATGTATGAAAATAGTTTTTAATTCGTCGAAGGCTCCGACTGGAGCACCGTCGAACGTTAGATTTTTTGGAGACAGTAATCATTTTTGGTCGTACATGAACGGCACTGTCGATGTTGAGATATAAGAGTTAGAACTTATAGATGCGTAACTCATTGGCTCTGGTAATAGGTCCCATTTCTGGAAATGCGTATGTGAAAAACAGTTAGTAAATGGGCGTTAATGGGAGCATGAAGGGTTTAAACAAGTTGTACTCAATCGCTTCAAAATTATACAGTGAAATTAAAAGACTTAATGAAATATAATGCGTTAAATTTGGAACAATTTTTATGTTGCCTGAAATAGCTTGTTTTCAGCGTTCCTCTCTTGAATCTTATAACCTCTCTTTGAAACTTGTTAATCGATTAGCGAAGTGAGAATACAAGTTGGGAAAACCTAAATATTACCTCTCCGAGTCAAGAGGACTACTTACAAAATTATTTACCTACATATGAAAATATTTCTTTTTTTTATGAACAAATACTGATGTTAAAATTTATGAAATATTAAATCAGTATACAAAGCATAGCGAATATACTGTAAAGCAGACGACATTTTACATACAATAAGGATATGTCTTGTACACGGTAAAATCATCTAATGGGGAAAAACCGGAGATTAAAACTTAAAATTTTGGAGGGATATTACCAGAAGTTGATGACTCCTTATCCTGGGAAGTATTGGACACTAAGGCATTATATAGTATCCATCCCTGCAGGTCAAAATTGCCTATGGAAATCGTAAAAGAGGGTCGAAAGTTTCCTCCCCACTAGGAAAACTATCTAATCTACTGAAAAAAATCCCACGCCGAGAGGCTGTGGCACTCAAACTGTGGGGCGTGTTCAAAACTTCTTCAGCGCCAATCGTTGATAAGCCGTCTGGCTTGAACTCTATGAAAATCCATTACGATCCGTGGGCCTAGGACCCCACACTAGTTTGACCGGAATTTCTAGCAATCTATTAAAACAGCTGTTCTTGTCACCGTTTCTGATTCGCTACCTCAAACGACAGGACACACCTTAAAGTTTCGTTTCTTGTCCGCTGCTGGCGCGCAAATCAGTCTGCCAACTCAAAATGAGGGAAATTCCGTAGGTGGCGCGGTGATCGGACCTAATAAGAAGTAAGCCAACAGAGATGGTTCCGGATATGGTTAGAGTCCAATACTTCCCAGGAAAAGAAGTCATAAACTTATGATATTACCTTTATGTGTTTGTAATGGCCCAATTGTCTACACCTGAACTGTATACCCTCTATGCTTGAAGGAGAGCGGAATGTAGTGGAAACCCCATACCTATAGCGTTGCCTCTGTACCCCACCTACGGCATTGTAGTTCTCTCTCCATCCTCAGCGATTAGGTATGGTCGTACTGGACGAAATGGTAAAAGACGCTACTTCTATTTTAAAAATAGAAGCTAGTTCTCATACAAATACAAAGGCGCTACGCTGCATCAGTCAGGGTAGGGTCGTGCGCGAGGTACACTGGGAGAGTTACGGTGCCGCAGGTCGCCCATCATCATTCCCAATCCATTCCACCTCCCTTATCCCTGCTCTATGTTCAAAGCCATATTCACAACAGAGTTGCTGTGTGATATTCTTAGTTTGCCAACATGACTGTTATCGTTACATAAGGCTTTTTGTGGCTACACGCACTGAAAGTCAATGAGCCCCTTAAAAAGTGTGAACACTGCAAAGCTATAACCCGATTATGATCAGACCTTTGACTGGTCTGATTTCCACAATGATGCTTTATTCTTAAACCTGATTATTTAAAAGTGTATTTAACTTTCGGCTCACTCTGAACCGTTAATCTCTCTTCAAACCTTGAACAAAAATTAGCGGATGTCTCGCGAATTCTCCTCGTGCTAATAAAGAAACAAGGTGGTAAAGTTAAAATTTACCGTCTTTGGTTAAAAAGCAAGAGATAACTTAACGACCTGCTTAATCCTTTTGTTACGTTATCACCCTCGTGATAATTATAAACGGTAAAATTTTAAAGGAATGGTTCAACCAAAAGCATTTTTGTCTCTTAGCGTCAATAGTACTTTTATAAAGATAGAGGTACTACTGAAATTAAATTATTAGCGATAGTTTTCATTTTATAATTAAAATAAAATTTTATATGGACAAAACCCTTAACCCCTATCTCTAAACTTCACTGTCGTGCTTGGCCAGACCTGCCAGATGACTGGTTGGTTTAAATAGCGTTTAGCCAATGAGATTTTAGCACTCCAAGCAGAAGAATTTAGGTCTGTTTTTTTTGAGTCTGACAATTTCGTCTTCAAGTATGTTTAGCTCTCGTTAGTCGTTTCGTTGATCAATTTGAATCAAAATTAATTGTCGAAATGCCAAGTTGTATTATAAAAGACTGTCAGAGTATTAACTCTAGGTGTGCGGTTAGTTTTTATACTGTTCCCGATCACTGTAAGTACCCTTATGGCGAATTCCACTGGGTCCTCCCGAAGCGCTCCCATGGAGCAATAAACATGGGAGGAGTAGTTGCCGGATCGTTAAAGACTGTTTTTCCGTAATTAGGGTCTCATATTTTTATTGCTCCATGGGAGCGCTCCGGGAGGACCCAGTGGAATTCGCCATTATAGTGCATCAAAATGGTTACGATTCGCGGCGCTAGCGTACTAGCTAGGCCTTTGCTACGGGCAGGCTTGACTACGGCTCTACCAGCGCTGCCAACGTACCTTGTCGCCGGTCTAGCGCTCAAGCGCGTAATAGTCGAGTTTACTTTTTAGTAGAAGCTTGTCCTAAAGATGCCTCGGCCAATAAGATGGAGGACTGAATTAATATATGAGAGTGACGTATCGCACTCTCTCTGGCTTTGCAGAAAAGCAACATACAGGCACGATAAGGTCCTCAATGCAATTACTTTTTCTGATTTAATTTAAAATATACTTAATGTAAAATTTTTTCAACTCTCGAAATCTTGGTTTTTGGTGTAATTAAAGGGCTTACAGCAAAAAGTTTATGGGTTAACCATTCCTTTAACTTGGCCACCTTGATTTTTATTAGCACGAGGCGAATTCACGAGACATCCGCCGACTTTTTTTTCTGCTCAGAGGGAGTGGTGCATATTCTCAAATTTTCCTCTCTTGTGTGGAATAGATTTGCTTGGCAACAAAGAAACCGAGGGTGGGACATTTTTTTCAGACTTAGACCTAAAATATTTTATGTATACTTTCATACAAAATAGTCAGTGTTGTCTGGTCCTCCATTTCTCACGTTTGTGTACCTTAAAATAAAAATTTAATTAGGAAAGCGTCTTTTATAACACCAAGAGCAAACCGAGAAGGAGTACCCCCTACTCTAAACTTTGAAAGATTTTCAATATAATAAAAATTTCATCGAAAAGTAAGTTTAGAAAAGAAAACTAGACGCAAATTGAGTTAAATCCAATTACATTTTTTAAAATATTGATTTAAATTTTTAGCACAATTCAGTCATTGATTGAAATAATTTTCGCTAAACGAAAAGATAACCTCGACAATTGGTCGAACTCGCCACGGTTCAATTTTCATAATACTATCTTTGAGTTAGATAGAGCACCCGCTTAGCGTGTAGAAGCTTGTTTGACCGCTGGTTCTTGCCTCCACCGAAGTTGATAACTCGATGTATCGACTAATTAGTTGGTATTCAACCGACATTCCATGGATTGGAACGTAATGGTTCATGTGAATAGTCCGTGCCGCTTTGCAATGTCCTACCCGCCCCCACATTCGGCCGACCTCTTTTATCAAGAACAAGAGGGCGAGATTGTATGGAAATTTGACATTTTAATTTGTATCGCGTTTAATATAAAGCGAGTAATTGCATTGGCTTTACCATTATTTTAGGAGTTAATTAACTGTAAAGCACTGTTTCATTTCAATATTCCAAGAAAATCATTGATATAAACATTACAAATTCGGTGTTGAAAATTACGCGCGTAGATAGCCCTCGTCTCGACTCGGAGAGGTTGAATTTGGTTTCCCAACTTGTTTTGACTTGGAGCACCCAGCTTGACTGGAGGCTAAAATCCTAGGCCCAGAGAGGTCTAGCACCAATGCTTGGCATTATAAAGTACCCAACACACTTCGCATTAGCCTACTCCTCATGTGGCAACTAGTTGGCAAATTAGCTAGATTGTTTTACAATGTTCACACACAAGATATGGCTAAAAACTGAGGTACGTGATAGATGGCGATGCAATCATAGGCCCAAGTAGACTAAAGCATATTGGTAACTTTTGGTGTTGAGCATCTCACACCCTCTTTCGCCTCCAGTCAAGCTTATTCTTCCAAGGTTTTGATAATCATTAACTGGCATTAATGTTTTATGATATTATTCAAGCGTTATTAATAATCCCATTGACAACTACCCTCTCTTTGAATCTCAGCAAAATTATTTTTCCTTCAGGATGAATGTTCTCTTTTCTCTATACTAAAGATTATTATTATTATTATTATTATATTATTATAAACTGTCCCAACTTGCTCAAACAGAGAACATGCAACTTTGATGCAACATAGAATGGAAGATTGTCGCATCAGACCTAAATTGGGCACGTGAACAGACCAACACCTTCCTTATTGGACAACCCCCGACACTGCCAACTAATGACGTTCCTTTTATAGACCTCTAATACAGGTTGTAAATACATGTTTGCAATTCAGATTTTATTGTATGCAAGTGAAAAGGCACTAAAGAAAATATTTGGAAATGTTCTGAGTGCAACAAAATATTCTAAAGATTAGTCTTAGAACTTCTACCTCAAATTACAACCTATATTCTGTTTGTTAAACACCTCAACGTTAGTGTTCGATGTGTCTACCATCGTGGTGGAGGCTTTCTTCAGAACGACTGTCCATGACTCAGGAAGTCGAAGTAAATGTCTTCAGTGATGTTCTAATTGATGAAGGGTTCGATAATTGGGTTTCTAAGAATGCCCACCAAACATTTACCTCCCATCGCAATTGATGGTGATGGTTTCGAAACCAGTGAAAAAATTTTTGGGTCCAGTACTGTTCATTATGCCGGTCTACCGTACCTCGTCAGAAAAATTACCTAATTTCTAACATTTATATGTTAAGAAGAACACTTACTAAGACACGCTCTTAAATACAGACAAGATTAAATATGTTTTTTACTTAGACGCGTAATCAAAGGAATTTTTAACAGCTGAGAATTGTACTCCAACTCGATTTGCTCTTGGTTAACGGTTACCTTTCATACTTTACCGGAGACGTTTGGCGTTTTCAAAAACGTATTTGAAGATTTGGTCCATATATAGATGCCCCAAAATCGGCTAGGATATTAAAATTTATTATAGAACTAAATCATACAAAGGCAGTGCACGCGATTGCAAGGATATTTCAAACGTAAAGGGGACTGGGAAAAGTGACAGCTTGAATGTTCAAAAGTCGTGGCATGAGAACGGTTTAAAAGTTAAGTATGATGATAGAGTTCTTAAAGGAGGTGTGCAACGTGTTTTATAAAAGTTTGTATAAGTGTAGAAGCATTTTCAAACTTTTCTAGAAATTAATATTTTCCCATTGTTTGATAGTCCCCTATGAGTTTATATTGTCCCTGATGGTACTGATCTACCAATTTTACGACTTCAAAATCAGTTTTCGTTTACAAATACATGTATAGAAAGCCTTCCCTCACTGGGAGACATTTAGATGCGGTGCCGTTTCTTACTTTCTTTCGAAATTACATAGACATCGGGAACACCTTTAATTTACATTAAGCTGATGGATTTAGTTTTTAGGCAAACGAAATTATAAAGTTGGATACTTCAAGGGTTCATTTCTGATTGTTTCGATTTTCTATGATTTACGGCAGGAGAAAAAATGTATGCTAAAGTAGAAATGGCACAGTGTCGTGGTTCCTGTATCTCGCGAGTATCGAATTTAGCAAGCATTTTTCAAGTTTATGTGGCACGACTCGTAACTTTATAGTGCACGCGATTCACTGTATAATCTTACATCGTTGTAGGGTGCTGCGCAACCTTAGCGCATTGGAAACCACAAAGAGCATTGCAAAATGATTTTTGCCCTTGTTTCTTATATAAAGCAGACTACGCATCATCTCGACCCATATTTGTCAAGTCTCGCGTTAAGACTTGGCCCACGCATCGGGAATAAGGTAGATTCGTCCGATAATGTATCCAACCGCGGCCCATAATAAAATTTTACCCTGGAGACGGCTATGTTGATAACTTACGATTTCTGCGTCCCTAGCTACGCTTACGTTATAGACCTCTTCTTCCATATGTTAAAGAAAGAGAAGCTGCTTGTCCAACAGCAAATTTATGCTAAATTTGAATACGCAAAATGATCGAATCTACAGCGTGTCCTCACCATGGGAAGTCAAAACGAGTTTTACCGCCGCAATCGACCGACGAGTCTAATTACCTCCGCACGATCATTTTGCTATCATCATTAGCCTGTGCAAACATAGCCTTAATAGTTTTTGACACCAATTTGTTAAAATATTCATTTCTAATCACGAAGAAAGACTTGGATTAACAGCGAGGAGCTCATCACTCTCAGATTCCCGGTCGACCTATTAAGAATTGCTCGTTATAATCTTAGAACTTTCAATAGTAGGTTTTTAAAGATTACGCGTAATCATTTTTGCTTTCACGGCATCTAGCGGATGCGCAAAAGGTTCAGTCCGACTATTGGTGTTGCTGGCTGGGCGTCTTTTTCCCCATTTCCCAGTTTTTTTTTTGTGCGGAATTGGTAAATTTTTAAATATTACTCAGAACCACACTTAGGTGGCTCTGCAACGTGAAATAATTTAATTCATTTATTAAATTATTTTCCTCCTTGACCGGGTATCGATCCCGGACCATCTCACAGAGCTTTCACTCCTCAGATTGACGCTCTCAGATTACGCTCTCGGCTGTCTAGACATATTACCAGGCTCGAGTTATGTTGCTTAAACCTTGCATCTCTTGCACGTCGGCGGCAGGTGCGTTCCTCTCACCTCTTGCTTAGTTGGGGCAGGGAGGAGGGAACTTTGTTCGAGGCGGCGAGTCTGGCGTTTCCATGCCGAGAATTGAGAGGTAAACTGACAAGCAGCGAGTCTAGCGGACTGAATTGAAATCTCTAGGCGGGAAATTCGCAAATGGTAGATTGGCAGTTTAAAAATGGGGAGCGCTACAATTATAAAATACCTCGCGTTTTTTGCATTAGAATGTTTACAAAATTATTTTAAGAATTGTCTAAAATATAATAAAAACTAACACATTTTTAACGTATGAGACATTTGAATTGTAAACCAAAAAAAATAATAATACCGTAGTCTCTGGAGAGTGTATCAGTGAAATTTCTGTAATTAAGCAAGTTAATGATATCTATGTAAGTGTTCGAATTAAATATGTTACTATTGTAAGTTAATTAAATTAACTTATAAGTGCTTCTAGACAGATACATTTTTGAGGTTAACTATACCTGTACATTTAATTTGGGAATTTATGTTTTTGGATTAGATAAGCTAAATTCTAAAAACTTTCTCTTTAATCGCGTTACAATTTTGGACAAACAAAAATGATAATTTGATGTTTAATTTTAAGTATTGGCATTCGCAATAAAATCTTTCTACTCTTTCTCTTGATTACTCAAATAATGCTAATAATAAATTTTACGTAGCACAAGCACTTTCTAAGGTTCTTTTCACTTTTCAGTAACAAATTTTGACAATGAAAAATAATCATTTTAAGTTTAAATTTGCCTAAAAACGATAATGATAATTTATATAATTAACTCTTAAATGGATTCTTTTCAGTTACGTATTTGCCAAACAAAAATTATCGTTTCAAGTTTAAATTTACCTATAAACGTTAATGATAATTTATTTAAAAAACTCTTAATTTTAACTAATAAGAGTAATCAATTACTAATCATCACTTATGATCACTAACTTTAAGAGAAAAAGTTCAATATTATTTTTATAAACGTAATCAAAATAAGCATTGCTAACATGATAATTAAAAAACCTAATAATACAACTTCACATTAAGTAATGAGTTCAGAAATAAATGTACTTGTTTCTCTCACCAGAAGGAAAACAATTATCTAGACACCAAGAAACAATATCATCCCATTCGTAAACGCAACAGTTATGAACCAAATTTCAAAAATTGCACCAACTATCTTTGAACTCACTTCCTTGCAGATTGCAGACGCTCAGCCTACCGGCGTTTCCCTATTGTAGCGTCATCTACGTACACTACTATTTTAGAAACAATTTGGAAGAAATAATTATTCATTGTTAACTATCTATTAAATTTAGTTTTTTAATTGTAAATTTTATGTATGAGCAAAACAGTTTAAAATTACTTTGGTATATGTATTTAAAATTAGGCCGACATGATGGCGCTAAATAGAGCCTAGATCTGACTTAGATAACCAGCCTTCATTCCGACTCTCAGAATATTCCGCCCCCATTTTTCCTTATAACTACTCCCCCAGTTCAAAGAATTCGATTTACATGTATAAGCGCGACTTTTGAAGAAAATTCGAAGGAACCCAAAATTAACGTTAAGTTTTATGAGAGGAGGTAGGTTTTTTGCCAGATCCTTCCTTTGTCCTATTGATCCAAATGACCTTAAATTGTAGTGAGACGTGTGTTTTTATGTGTTTTATTATACTAAGAAAGATTAAAGCTTTTTTGTGTAAAAATTATTTTCCAAGGCCAAACTTATGATATCTTCGGATCTACTGATCCAAATGACCTGGAATTTTACCCTGAGGTGTGTTACAATCTATTATATTATATTAAATAGGAAAAATATTTTAATAAAAATAAATTTCTAATGTAAAATTGTAAATTCAGTATTTAATTCACAATTCAGCAGGGTTGTTGATTTTTTTGATTTTTTCAAAAAAATCGATTTTTTTTATTTAAATCGGATTTTTCTGATTTTAATTGATATATTTTATTTTTTTTGATCTTTATTGAACTACTAGATAGTAAATTACCAACATGAAAACTTTTGAGTCAAAATTAACCAAAAGGAAAATAATCATGACATTTAAGCAGCTATTGGATATTGTTACTATTCAAATGCTTGTATAAAAAGACTACCTTGACCGCTATTTCATTTCCTAGCCTTTTCAGCAAGACAAACTGGAGTTCTGGGAAAAACTTGAACTGAAATATACCAAAACCACGATTGTTTTTAATTTTAGGTCTTTCCTAGTTAAGTTTCTTCTCGAGTTTCTTAAACTACTTCTTGGAATCTTATAAAACATTTTTTAAAAATAAAAATATATTCTTGATTTTAATCAAATGATTTTTTATAAAAATCGCTTGATTTAAATCATGATTTAAATCAGTGATTTAAATCAAACTGATTTAAATCAAAAAATCAAACTGATTTAAATCAAACAACCCTGCAATTCAGTACTTACAATCATTTTCTAAGAAAAAACCCATCCCCATCCTTGTCCAAAACAGGCCTTTTAGAGAGTAATAGATTATAAAACCTGATCAGTTGAATAACACATATAATGAGAACGTTCTGCGTTCGTTACCAAATAATACTGATAAAAAATTATTGCATTAAAATGTAAGGTCTACCTCGCAAGAAGCTTCAGAATGTCATCGAAAAAGCAGAGTACCGCTGCGAGGAAGCTTTTATCTTCTTGGACCTCCTTGACAACAAAGTATAATTTAAAACTATATCTCAAGTAAATCCTGGTTTTTTTACCAACAGTAACTGATATTGTGATACTTTTCCCCCACCCTTTCAGTTAGTTTCTTAATCATGATTTTTCTACTCTTCATTGTTTTTCAAAATATGTAATATTTCCAATAAATACAGTTTTGAACTAAAATTGCGTTTACATAGTAACGTTTACTTGGTAGAAACACAAGGGCTCTTCTGAACTTTCCCATTTAGGTGTGTTGTAAGCTTTATGGCCTGTAATTTGGTTTAGTTACAGGATTTTTAGTGCCATGTGTAAGCGATATGTTTAATCTTGGAAAGGGCCTGAAAGTACTAAATTTATTATTTTGACGAAGCTAATTAATTTGAAGGTTTTTAACCATTTTTAGATATAATAGATTTTAGCACATCTCTCATTAAAGTTTCATTACATTTGGACCATTAGACCTAAATATATTGTGGTTTGAATACTGAATTTACAATTTTGGCATTGGATATTATTTATCAACAGATAATTAAATAAATTATTAAGAACGCTTACTGGCAAATTTAAACTTCAAATAATAATTTTGGTTTGTCAAAAATTGTATGTGAAAAGAACCTTTCAAACTGCCTGGTACAATTTATTATTAAGGGTTATTTGAGTAATCAGACGTTAATAGAACGATTTTGTTGCGAATACTAATGCTTATAATTTAATCTACAAATTATCATGTTTGTTTATAAAAAAATGTAACTGAAAATAACCGTTGAAAGTGCTTTGTCGAAACTATCATTAAGTTTATCAAACCGCACTAGAAAGATTTTATTGTGAATACTAATTCAAAAAAAGTTTCTTTAATATAAAAACAACTGTAATTGTTTTTGTTAAAGAATTTATTTTAAGGTCAAAATGATCAGTGATGTTTATATGAAACCAAAGTCATACAAAATTGATTTTGTTCATAATCGAAAGGATATTTGATAAAGAAAAAGAGAATACCGCCAAAAATATTTGGCGGAATCATACCAGTTCTAGCCAGTAGAGGGCGCGCAAAGCGTAATATCGCCGGGGCCATCTTGTTTCCGTAATGTAAGGGCTTTCCCAAAGTGTACGACCGATGACAAATAACGTCATGCCCAAAATGACTGCCTTTCCTTTGTTGAAAACGGTAAGTGTGGGTAGTGCCCTGTTTTCGTGCAATTTTTCTAATCTTCGCTCGTATTCTTCAAAGAACCTTTAATTAGTGCCCTGATAAAAGAAGAGTTTGAATTGTAGTCATTCATATCAATCATAAAATCAACTTTAGACTAGGTTGATTATTTCTACCTAGTTTAAAGTTGATGGAAAATTGGAGTGGTGCGCGAATTTATGCATTTAAAGTCGGATATCGAAATACTACTTATAAACTGGCGCCACTATCAATAAATTTCCGCCTCCGTACTTTAGAGTTTCTAGGTCGTAACTCATTCTACATTTGAAACGTCACCACCTCTTGCTACTTTGTAGGTACTTCTTGTTCACCGGCTACGGATTACGCGTAATAATTTTAGCATTGTCAAGGGCAGGGTTTTATAGATTACGCATAATCTTTTTCCAATGTACCGCCGTGTACAACGACCATACTTAGTGACCAGCTCCTCGGATGTAGCGGATGTCAAGCCTTAATCATGGCAACGATATCATTACTCGTCTTTAATTAATATTTTCAAGCATTTGTAAATCTATGGTGACACGTCTTAATTACTTGCTTTATATTGACTATGAATAATGTCGGTTTTTTCTAACAGTGTAAAGGGGTTGACATTGTCACACGAACAACTTAGTCTAATCGAGCGTGGGATTCAGATTTCAAAGATTGGGAAACAAACGGAACCATTTCAATCGAAAGGGGGATCCGATTCATCCTCGCTAACATTATTGGCGAATAACAGCTGGAGTTAAAGCATAGCCCACTCAATCATGATGGAACATAAATTTTGGTAAATAATTGTAGACATTGGTTCCAAGGTGGACTTTGAAATATTGTGTTTTCTTAATGACTTCTTAACAAAATTAAAGTTAAATGTGACGTCACGCATAGTAGAACTCCACCCCTTTGTCTCGGACCTACCAGAAATTTAGAAACTGCCTCCTCCCTTTGGAGTGTGACGTATTTCACGGACCATCCCTCGATAGATTTTTGAAAAGTCCATCAATAATGAAGGAGCTTGTTTATTGGGCCCAACTGAGTGGAAAATATCAATGAACATGGGGTGCACAACATATGGCTACGGAGATATGTCCCCCAAACAATTTCCCCTATAACAAAGAAAAATCCAGCATTTTTAGTACGACTTTAAACCGAGAAACCAGCTTGTTCAGAACTATAAGACAATTTCAATAGCCTTCAAAGTTCAATCTTAAAACGTTTTGTATCTTATCTGCGGAAGGTTATGAAATGTGTAGAAGTATGCTTACAACGGGAATGTTAAGCCAATCCCAAGTTTCATGGTGTTTAGCTAATTAATTACCGTGCAACAATGAATTCAAAAAATGATGCAATGCAACGGGTGCTGGGAGATTATCAAGCACCATGAAACAACATTACCGTCGAAGGCATACATCAATACATTTTACACCTTTCTGCTGAGCAAAGGTACAAAATGTTTTACATCAACACACGAGTATTTTCTCTACCTCTAGAACCTAACTATTTCCGTAATATTTAATGTGTATAAAAGTCACCATTATCGTGGTCAGACTTTCTCTCCAGTTCAGAGAACCGAAAAAATAAGAATGCGCTAAACAAAAGGCGACATTTTACCTTAATTAAATGATAGAGTTCTAAGTCATAAGGTTCAAATAAAATGAGCATGTCGGGATATTTTAAGATATCGTTTAAGTTATTTATGTGGCGATCAATGTCCACGGTCAGTTTGGTCGACAGATTGGCTTTAAAGTTTTCCACCAAAATGAAACAACCCATAAAATAGATGGCCAATACAATGTTTTTGATAGTTTCGCATTTGTTCTCCCAAACATCAGAGACACCAAGGAACGCCCGGGGTAGTTGCGGCTCGAATTGTTTTGCAATCGCAAAGATGAGTTTCTAAAGATTGTAGTTCAACAAGACAATGAAAATCCACACCTATAAAGTCAAAATACGCCATTTAAATTTAAAAATGTTAACTTTTGCGGCCCACGGGTGTGAGACTTGACTTTGTTTCGTGGCAAGTTCGAGCCGTAACAATTTATTAAGTAAATGTGATGTTGCGTACTCGAACCTTTTTCTCAAGTCAAAATATTTTATTCAAGACGTAAAGTGAATTTGAAAATTAACAGAACTTCCTTGTATTAATATATTTGATGTTTCAAATTCACAAATTCAGTTTCGTTATTAGTACAGGCAGAAGTCCATTAAATTAGCCTAGGAAGTAAATAAAAGCGGGGTTTGGGTCTCCCTTCTCTTGTGTAGCAATCCTGAAGAAGAGCGACACATTCTCCACCTCGCGATAACTTTTCTCATATCTCCGGTTTAGGTGCGACTCGTACGCCAAAATTTTCCCTATTGAGAAAGAAATAGCTATTGGCTGAAAATGAACGTTGGATCTCTAAAGGGACCGGAAAACGACCTCGTTCCATTATAAAACCGAGCCTTCAGTCAAGGCATTTCAGTTTTTTATAATTCTAGATAAACCTTTTGAAAAAAAACCAATTTAACGACCGGGCCCGTTCCCTTCCCTATTTTTTTATAAAGCAAATTTGCTATACGTAGGAATCCACCCTATTTTCCGGTCCCTTTAGAGATCCAGCATTCGTGGGCTGAAGAAGTCACGCCCCGTGAAGAAAGACTTCGAGATTTCTAACAGGATTAGGAAAGGGGGGAAAAATAACCCCCATCCACGGAGTTAAAAGGAGTTCTTACCCCAGCAGAGACGTACGCTATACCAGCTATTGTAATTGCTTAATTCCTTTACTAATTTAATGGACTACTTGTATAGGAGACTCCTTAGAAGTAAGAAATTCAGAAATATTTCCGTAAGGACAATATAAGTCTCATTCATTTTCAACTTTTTCTGCCCTTAACATACATGTACTACCTTTTTCTAGAGTCTTTGTCCGTTCCTATTTTAGCCACATCGTAGTATACGATGAGGCTCCTAGTTTGACCCGAGCCGTCGTAAGGCTCATTCACATTACCCAACTTTTGTCAGCTGACAAGAGCAGTCCGACTAGTCCGTCCGACTTGTCGTATAGTGTGAATGTTACGGCCGACCAGATTTTTGTTAAGTCAGAACGACGTTTTTAATTGGGTGCGTGCCCGATTAGAGTCAGGTTGACAAAAGTCGGGTGGCTTTTAAGCCAATGAGAGAGCAGCATTTTCGTGACGTCGCGGAAAGCGACTAGCGGCTCTAGCCAGAACGTCCAGAAGTTGTCGTCTGGCCGGCTTTAATGTTTTTCGCTTCTGTATTTTGGAAAGCCTTTGCAAATTGTACATATTGCTATGGACAAGAAGAAAACCAAAGTCACGGTATATATATTATCATGTTATTTTGTACATATAATAATTGGAATTTAACGGATATTATAGAAATTTAGTTGGAATAGTGGAGATACGCAGAAGCTTATAGAAATGATTCAACCCAATGAATTTATTTACAATTCCAAACATGCAAACTATAAGAAAACGGCGCTAAGAGAAGAAGTTTATCAGGAGATATCAAATCGAATTGGATGTTCAGGTATTCTATTAATATTCTATGAAACATAATGAATAAACCCCAATATAAGACAACTTTGTTCACGTCATCAGTTACCGATGCTAAACATCGTTGGGAAGGTTTGCGCACATATTTTTCACGCGAGCTTACGAAAGTGACCTCTTCTAAAAAAAAGAGGTTCAGGCAGTGACGATGTGTATGAACCTAAATGGGAATTTTTTAGTGATTTAATGTTTCTAAAGACATCCCTGCAACCGCGAAAATCCCGCTCAAATTTAGAAACAGAGGAACTGTGTACACAATCGTTTAGTTTGTTCCCAGATGAAATAATTGAACCTGATGATAGTATCGCAGAGGTAATTACACCTGAAGTGTTAGAACCCGCTACTGGGACTCCTTCTAGACCTTCGTCAATGTCGGATGAAACATCTGCCACCGGAAGTTCTTCACATTCAGAATATGCCAAACTTACCAACGCAAAAAAGAGAAAGAAGAATGATACATCATTGACCGATGAATTTTTGGGAGAAGCTCTCTCATGTTTGAAAACCTCGTCAAAAGCACCTACAGTTGAAACTCGTGATGAACATGATTTGTTTGGAGCTTTTGTCGCATCACAAATGCGGCTACTAAAGCAAAAAGATGCCGATATACTCAGGTGTTATGCTTTTCGTTCTGACTTTTATTTTCGTCATCACTTGAGTCTGATTCAATCTGATTATCATTATTGTCCATGGATTGTTGACGAAGAATATTGTGCAGAGTGCATGTGGCTAGCACAAGAGTTTCCACATTTGTTGGTAGAGCTTGAATAGATTTAAGTAATATTCGAAACCTATTCCCGAGAATTCCAAAGAAATTTTCAGACACTCTACGCGCTCTTGATAACCTAGAATATAAATAAAATGAATTATATAATTATATCAACATTACATGTAACCACTTCTAGTCTAACGTCTATTATCTATTTATTTATTACCTATAGTTAAAGACTCTTTTAAGAAATGTGAGTTCATTTTTTGAAAAGGGTCTCATTACGTTTGGTTTCAACGTAAAGGCTTCATCGGCCACAATAACATAAGGTACAGCTTTTTGCCGCCCAGGTAGAGGTTTGGGCTTTGGCAGCTTGTGTGAATCCCTTTCGAGAGCTTCACAGAGTTTAGAATTCTCGTATGTCGAGCTGTCGTGACATCTCCCATTTGCGCCGACATCAACAAAAACTGCCTACAATTAAACTATTACAATATACGGTTTATATGCAAGTGTACTGTTGTTTATCATACTTTACAATTCGCATCAACTAGAGCCAACAGGACGATGCTGAATGTGCCTTTATAGTTGAAGAAGTATGAGCCTGAATTCGGTGGAGCTGTGATATTCACATGCTTTCCGTCAATAGCTCCTATACAGTTATCATGTTGCCCTGCTTTCGTGAAACCTTTTGCGATTTTTAGCCAATCTTGTTCAGATTGGGGATACGCTAAGTGCCTGTATCAAAGATTGCATATAGTGGTGACTGAGTTAAAAAGGTGATTAGTAATCACTTTGGCGCAAGCTGTTTAAATATTGCTTCACACGTTGCGTAGATGATGTTATGAATAGTGCTAACGCCCATACGGAACTGATACCTTAACGAATGCATGCTTTCTCCTACAAAACAAAAGTGTTTAACGTTCCAATTCAAATCATGTTGCACCTACTTATAATTCACAAACCTGTTGCTAAAAACCGAAGGGTGACCGCCAACCGCTCATCGGCAGGAATAGGGGCCCTAAACAAAGTATCCTGTTTTTCAATGTGGACTTTAACAGCTTCAAGTATAATTCCAAAGGTACTTCCTGACATTCGTAGATAACAACGATAGTCATCAACATCATGCCTTAGCTCCAATAATAATGCATTGTATGCCCCTTTTTCTCCTCCTTTCTTTATCCAGTTTTTCACCCACACGGTCCTTTTCTTTTTTAGTTTCTTATCTTTCTGTCGAGACACAATAGCAGCAATTCCCATTAAGGCAACGATTCGTTTTCTATTGTTGTCTTCTTCACCATGATAATCCATGTTATCCATCGCAATTAAGAATGTACGACTGAACAGCAGACGATTCTAACGTTTTCCATTGCCTTAATGCAAGGAGTACCGTTACTGGAGTGAAAAGTTAAAGCGCCATGAAAGAGCATTAAAGCCCGCTTTCCTACCATAATACTTCATGCTGAAAAACAAACTATCACCCAATTGAAAACGGCATGACTTTTCATTGATGTAGATGCCATCTCGTGGCACATTGTAGAACTAAACATCTCAAAAGAGCAGAGTTCAAAAAGCAACTCGAGTCGGGTAGTGTGAATGTCGCAACTGACCTGACTAGTCCATCTGACTAGTCTGCCTGTACTAGTCTGGTCATTGTCGGCTGACAAAAGTTGGGTAATGTGAACGAGCCTTCATTCGTACTTAAATTATTTACCATAAATAGACTAATTTTAATATAAAAAATTTGAGCTAAAAGTTCCTTTATTTACCTAGTAAAAATTAGAATTATTAGATGAATTAAGATTAATTTTTACTAAGTAAGAAAGTGAGTTTCAATTCTTACTTCTAATACCATTGGAGGGACAAGTTAAGTGAAAATTAAAAAAAATATCGCATTACATTTTGTTACGTATTTGTTTTAGGAAGTTTTAACTTGTCGTTAATTATTCCCTGCTGTTTTAGTTTACCTAAGCGGAACTCACGATATAAAAATATTTCAGCTATTCTTTTTGGTGTTAATTTAGACCTTCTTGCTCTTGCCAAAGCCGAGGCTTGGCTAAACAATCTTTCCAAACTTCCTGAAGTTGCTGGAACAGTCAAGTAAATTTTTGACAATTCTGAAAGTCTTTATTTAAAAGTTTTGAGTCACTCTAATGTAGTCGGTCAGAAAAGACAATTACAGTTGTTACGTTACCTGGGATATTATTGATTGTAGTTTTTCCAATACTCCAAGGGGTTATCAGACATTTTTTCAGAAGTTAAATCGTAAGACAAGTATAGCTCCACTTCGTGAATTTCCTGGACTACTTTTTTCTTGCTTATAACATCACTTATATAGGCAAAATGGCAAATACACCAAACTCTTCACTCTCAACATCAGGCATTTCATTAACGTAGGACTTAGAAGTTAAAGCTTCATTACAATAGTTGGAATTGGAAGATTCAACTCACTGTTGCTGGAATATAATTGTCTAATATTTGCTTCAGTACGCAGATTGCTTTATTTGGAACAAATCTAACTTTTGAGCAATTTCATCTATGAAAAATTAACTCAATTTAAAAACTTTAATTAATTTAAAAATTCGGAACATTTATACTTGTCAAAAATTTAATTCTTTGTTTTGGATGAGATTGCCGAAATGAAGTACGTACGGAGATTAATGATGTCCTTCAATCTGTTCTTCAATTCAATGTTGCTGCTTTTTCATCGATGTATGATACACAGGTCTGGTATCCTCAATATAGAGTTTAGTTGCACGAATGCCTGGTATGACAAAACAGCATGTGACGCCATCTCCTTGCAATAGGTCTGAGGCCATTTGAGCAGGTTTTAGAAGAGAAACCTCTCTCATGAGGGTTCTAGATAAGAAATATATTAAGGCTCTATAGGCTTGATAAAAGTTGTACAAACTGATTTACCGATTAATATTGATTGAGGGTATTAATTTAACGTCCCGTTTATCATACGTCTGTAGCATTATTTGTTGAATTGAACAAGTTGGGATACCAAAATAAACCTCTCCGAGCTGAGAAGAATTTACTTTCTAAACACAGGTCCACCAGCCAATGAGAAAAACCGGAAATACATAGTTCAAATTTTCGAAATATTGCCAAGGTCTTTAGCAAAGGCTTAAGCGTTTAACATTTTCCTTTGTATCCTCAATAATTCTAATGAGGACCTAAAATGTATCACTGAAAGGTGTATTTAACTTTCGGCTCACTCTGAACCGTTAACACCTCCTATAAGAGGAGGCGAAACAAGGTCATTTCTTGTTTAAATCTAGGGTATCTTATTTCACAGACCCAATCGTTTCAACACTTGTGGATAGATGAAGAATTAACATCCATATTATCTAATTAATATAAAAAATGCGATTACACTATATATAAATGTAGTAAAGCTGAATTAAAAAGTAAACACCAAATTTGAAATGTTAATATCAAAAGATGTTCTTGGAATATTAAGATAAAACAGAGCGCTATAGCTACACAACTACTTAAAGAATCGTAATGCCGAAAAATATTTAAAATATTTCCATTTAATATTCCGCAAAAAGGAAATGTTATCGTTTTGTAAGAGATCTTATCATCCTACTCGCTTTATATTAACTTTGATGTGCGTGTAGTGTTTCGATTCGGATGCAATCTTCATTACTCGTTCTATATAAACTCTCACTTGTGTCATTACATAGAAATAAGTTTATCTTAAATAATTAATTAAATATAAATGATATTAATTATTTTAATCGCCAGTAAATAACTTTAAAAATAGATAAATCGTTTAAAATAAAGTTGTTCCTTTTAAATTTCGAAACTTTGCTAATATTGACGTTTAAAGTGAAGGGTACCCCTCTTGCCCACTTTCTTCAAATTTTGGGGTATAAATAGGATTGGTTTCCATTATAATAATAGATAAAAACGCATTCGCGTGAACCGATGGTGGAAGCCCTGCCATTGGGAGGCTAGACGTTTCTCGTAACCCTAGCCGATCGCCGCGTATATCTTAAAACCAAACGATAACGATGGAGAATGTAGTAGGCCAAATGCTTATCTATATTGTAGTAGGCCAAACGCTTATCTATAGTCTACTAGGTAACAAAGAACTTTGATATCACCAGGGAAGAATTAACCGCCTATATAAAGATGAGATTAGATAAGACGGCACTTGTTATCGGGCCGGGACTAACAATGTTAACGACGACGCTCGCGGTATCGCGCTAATGTGTATTTATACGACTACAATAAAATAATCTTAATTACGTTTTAAACACTGAACAAGTCCTTTAAGAACACGACACAACAATGGCGACGGAGGCGAGATCAACTAAGCGCCACGGGTACGTGGTCAGAACAAGTACGCCCACAGAGACGGACACCTCGCAGCAGCTTACCTGGGTACATCGGGGATGGCTGCTTTCGGCAAAGTAGACGCTTTTGACGACGCCTCGCAATCATGGACAGTTTACGCTGAGCGCTTGGATCTTTTATTCTTGGCTAATGGAATCACGGACGAAGACGAAAACAAGAAACGGGCAATGTTCCTCACGGCCATAGGAGGTCCCACATACAGTCTGTTACGGGGCTTAATATCGCCAGCCAAACCAACAGACAAAACTACGGTGGAGTTAATGGCGATCCTTCAAGCTCACTTCCACCCCACACCATCAGAGGTTATGGAATCGTACAAGTTCCTAAATCGTAACCGATTACCGGGGGAATAAGCCGCCACGTATCTCTCAGAACTCCGTAAGATGGCCGAACATTGCAACTATGGAAACTTTTTCAATCGCATGCTCCGAGACAGATTCATCTGCGGCATCCAGCATGAGACCATTCAGAATAGGCTGCTGGCCGAGGCAGACATAACGTTAGCGCAAGCACTACAACTGGCCCAAACGATGGAGACAGCAGCACAAAATACGAAGGAAATCAAAGGGAGGTCCGACTCACTCCTGGAACCAGTCAACAGGATTTCACAATCAAACATCGTACGCGCCGACACGAGAGGAAAATATGGCGAGCGTAGAAGCCGAAATTCAAGGAAACCACCGACATCACACCAAAAGCTCGGGTGCAACAGATGTACATCGCGTGAGCATAATTCAACACGTTGTCCGTATTCCGAATTCACCTGTCACAAATGTGGACTCAAGGGACACTTTAGAAAGGCATGCCGTCGTCCCGATTCACGCTCGGAACGCTTCGAAGTACATACCATGGCACAACAGCATACGGACCAATACGACCAACCTGTAGACGGCCATCACAGATGGGACGAAGGGGCGGTGCACAACGTAGCACCCATGAACGTCACAGGTCTTGAGCCGCCATGTGAATATCATTTGTTTCATGTCCACGGCACGCTGTCCAGTAACACCTTAGAGCCTGTTTACATAGAATTCCAAATCAACGGAATCACCTCGCGAATGGAGCTAGACACAGGATCGGCATACTCGCTGATGCCATATGAAAAGTTTAAAAGACACGGACACCTCCAGGCATTAGAACCGTTCAACAACAGTCTCACATCCTTTTCTGGCCACCAAGTCACCGTGCTGGGAGTCGCTAACGTCAAGGCGCAAGTCGGAGAGGTACACGACCGCCTTCCACTTTTACTATACCAAGGAAAAGGTCCAGTTTTGCTCGGAAGACAATGGATATTTTCAAGATTAAACGTACTTCGAAAGGGGGCGAATCACGTATCAACGAGGATAGAACACGTCACTAACCATCAAGCGTCACTTGGCTGGAAATTGCACGCTCACCGCGACTTATTCACCCCGGGTCTAGGACGGCTCAGAGGGGTCAAAGTCCACCTTCATGTCAAGCCGGGAGCAAAACCCAAATTTTGCAAAGCCAGACCGGTACCGTATGCCATACGCAACATGCTAGAAGAGGAACTCAATTGCCTTGAGGCCGCCGGCATAATTACCAGCATCCCACATTCGGAATATGCTTCCCCGATAGTCCCTCTGGTCAAAAAGACGAACAGCTTACGGGTATGCGGGGATTACAAACGCACGGCTAACCAAGTACTGGATATTGAACAATACCCATTGCCACTAGCAGAGGACATTTTCTCCGAGATGGCAGGATGCAAGTATTTCGCTAAACTCGATCTTAGGGAAGCATACACCCAGCTGGAATTAGACGAGGAGTCTAAACAAGTGGTCGTAATCAACACCCATAAAGGACTGTACAAACCCAATCGATTACCGTACGGTGTTGCTTCCGCGTCGGCACTATTCCAACGTCACATAGAAACCGTTATACAAGGCATTGAGGGCACGGCCGTATTCCAAGATGACATACCCATCGGCGGAAGGGACCCTGACGAACTTCTGCAACGGTTGGATCACGTTCTGGGAGCACTGGCGAAGGCAGGGCTAAAACTCCGACAGGAAAAGTGTCAATTCCTCCAAGACTCGATAGAAATATTGGGTCATCGTATCGATAAAGATGGCCTTCATCCGCTGGAAGATAAAGTCAAAGCCATCGATGACGCACCGGAACCAGTAAATACCGAACAACTCAGATCTTTCCTGGGGTTGTTTGGATATTACCGAAAGTTCATACAGAATGCATCAACAATGTTAGCACCATTGCACCGCTTACTGGAAAAAGGAATTCCCTGGGCTTGGGGAAGCGAACAGCGAACGGCTTTTGCCAAGGTCAAGATTGCCCTGAAATCTTCGAACGTGCTGACTCACTACGCTCAAAACAAACCGGTTATATTGGCATGTGACGCATCACCTTACGGTATCGGAGCGGTAATATCGCATACCGACGAAGCTGGAATAGAACGCCCAATCGCCTTCGCTTCAAGAACACTCACCATGGCGGAGAAAAATTAACCTCAAATAGAAAGAGAAGCGTTGGCGATAGTATTTGGGGTCGCAAAGTTCAAGGTATACCTCATGGGAAGACGATTCACCTTGCTAACCGATCACCAGCCGTTGGTCACTCTGTTCTCAGAAAGTAAAAGCATCCCAATCATGGCTGCGGCCAGGATTCAAAGATGGGCGTTAACATTGGCTGCATATCATTACGAAATACGTTATAAAAAAGGATCTATGAACAATAACGCGGATGCTCTCAGCAGGCTGCCGGTGAAGACACCAGAATTCGAGGCCCCGCTTCCGGAAGAACACGTGTTCTTCTTATCTTCATACGAGGAGACGTTTCCAATAACACGAAAGATGATCAGAGAGGCCACCAAACAAGACAACCAGCTAAGGGAAGTTCTCAAATTCACGCAGCAAGGATGGCCGAAAACAAGCTCAGCGGACTTGAGCCAATATCGCAAACGCAGGGATGAAATATCGGTGGCAGAGGACATTCTCCTTTGGAACAACAGGGTTATTGTCCCTGAAGTCTTTCAAGAAAACATACTGACGGAGTTACACGCTACGCACCAGGGTATGAGTCAAATGAAGGCGCTGGCCCGCTCAAAGGTATGGTGGCCCGGGCTGGACGCGCGCTTGGAAGAAATCGTCCGAACCTGTCAAGAATGCCAGTTGGATGCTCCGATGCCAAGCAAAACCCACATCCCTTGGCAAGAACCGTCATCACCATGGGTCAGGATACATGTGGATTTCGCGGGTCCAGTCGAGGGCCGATACTTGCTGATCGTGGTAGACGCCTGCTCAAAATGGATAGAGGTGGCAAATTGTGCATCAACATCTACAACGGCAGTCACATCATTCCTGAGGCAAATGTTCGCACGGTTCGGATTGCCGCAAACATTGGTATCCGATAACGCCACATGCTTCAGCAGTGAAGAGTTCCGGGTTTTCATGATGAATAACGCCATCCAACACAGGCTTATTGCTCCATACAATTCACAGTCGAACGGTCTAGCAGAGCGAAACGTGAGAACGGTAAAAGGCAGCTTAAGAAAAATAACCGGAAGTTCGTCACACATCACACAAATCGTAACCTATGGACTTCGAGAACATCGAAAGGGTACTTTGGACGAGAGACTAGCGAGATTTCTGATCAACCACCGCAGAACACCATCTTCAACGGGCCGCTCCCCAGCGCAACTAATGTTTGGCAGAAACATTAGAACACTATTAGACGTCTTCCATCCAGTAGACGGATCCGAGGCAAGACCAGTCAGAATTGACCCAACTCAGGAGACCGTGGGACAAAGTATATATGCCAGAAATCACGGAAGGGGGAAAAGTGGATCGAAGGTCAGATATCACGAGCTATCGGAAACGCTATGTATGAAGTAACCACAGATGAAGGGGCCATCATGAGAAGACACCAAAACCAAATTCGTAGACGATACCGAACAGGGCACTTGACACCCATCACAGATCGTGAGCAGTCGCACTCACATCAATCACCTCCGAGGTCCAGGCACCCTGTTCCTGTGGCTCCCCATAAACCAGGAAATCACTTGGTACCAGTTCGCCCAGCCGATCAATTAGTTCCTGCAGCCTTTCAACATCCAACCGAGCAGGCTCGGACATCAGCGGAAGGTACACCCAGCCGCGAACAATCGGATCCGTCCTCTCCAGAGTCTGGTCGTACTGTACCCAATAGAGAATCGTCAGAGATGTCGACTCCTGATTCAGGACCCAATCAGTCTATAACCAGTCCATCAGTTCCGGTTGTCTGCAACGATCCACCCGTAGTATCAAGCGCGGATACTAGTCAAAAAGCCACAGACCTGTCAGCACCCGTCTCAATTACTAACCGAGAAAATTCATCATCGGAAAGTGTCGACAGACCTGATTATCAAGAAGAGCCCATCCGACAAGCAATTTGCAGATCGAGTCGCCCATCAAGAGTCCCAGACAGATTAACTTATTATCTACAAAAATAAACGCCAATTTTTATGAGAGAGATATATTGTAGTAGGCCAAATGCTTATCTATATTGTAGTAGGCCAAACGCTTATCTATAGTCTACTAGGTAACAAAGAACTTTGATATCACCAGGGAAGAATTAACCGCCTATATAAAGATGAGATTAGATAAGACGGCACTTGTTATCGGGCCGGGACTAACAATGTTAAAGACGACGCTCGCGGTATCGCGCTAATGTGTATTTATACGACTACAATAAAATAATCTTAATTACGTTTTAAACACTGAACAAGTCCTTTAAGAACACGACACTACAGAGAAGAAACCGGAATGGACAAAGACCTGAAGATGGAGGTGCATAGAAGCTGGTGTCAATGTGGGATTGACGAAGAACAGAAGATGGTGGTGCTTACGAGCCAGAAAGTACAGGCTAGTGTCCATGTGGGATGGACAAAGACTAGCAGATTGTGGTCCTTAGAAGCCAGTTAGTAAAGACCGGTGTTGGTAAATGAATGGCGAAATTTCCGTGAACCGCGAACGCGTTCCGGAAATTGGGTATTTGTTTGCCCCGATTTGTAAACTGCGAACGCCGTCACGTGGGGTCTGACAGACAGACACACACACACACACAGTAAACCCGATGCAAACCCAGAGCCCTACAGGACAGGTTCCCCAGATTCCACAAGGAATTCCCCAGTCTCCACCTAGCTTTCAGCCTCAAGACACACAAAACCCTAGCCATCAACCGGGACATCCAACCCATCACCACAACAAAGCGCTTCAAATAGTGGAGGTGCTCAGCAAGCCGCATTTTTAGCATCGGTTCTGCAATCCTTTTCAAACATGGCTATAAGCCAAGGCGGCGTCAGAGGTCTAGAGCCCCCGGAAAGGTTAGATTTTTACGGAAGGAAAAATGAAAGCGTTCCGGAATTCCTCAGAAACTTTGACGAATATGTAAGATTCCACAAAATCAGCGAAGATGACAAAATGCTATTTATGTTCCTTTTTATGAGGGAAAATGCTCTATATTGGTTTCGACCTTTCCCCCAAAATATAGAATGGCCAGCGTTTAAAGGGAGACTAAAACGCCATTATTAAATAGAGGATGAAGAGGCAAAGGTTAGGATCGAATTACTTAATAGGCGACAAAAACAAAATGAGTCTGTGGATGAGGTTTTCGGCTATTATGTTAGGGTAAAACAGAACTTACATCCTCCAATACCGGACTATGAACTACTTTTAATGATCAAACGCAACTTAAGACCAGAGTTTAAAGGATTACTTATGTTCCTTCCAATGTATACAATCTCCGATTTGCATGATGCGTGCATAAAAATAGAACAAACGTTCGACTTAGACCTACCTCTCATCCCAAGATAAACCCAATCCTATCACACAACAAAATACTTCTGTTAGAGAGCAACCTATAGCTAGTTTCGATACTATGAGAGAACTCTATGTTTGGAATTTTATAAATTGTTTATGCGTGCCTATCACCCGTACGAGACAGTTATCAGCGGCGGTGTTTTTTTAATTAAGAGAGGTTGATCGCGTTATAGGAGAGAAGAAAAATAAATGTTTCCCTACAACGTACTTACAAGCACAGCGTACTTATCTTGTTTTACATCTACGATTCATAGTAACAGAGGTGCATAACACTTCTCTTCGAGAGAAGTGTACCACCACAAAGCGGGACAATGTAACGTCATTCTACCCAACATCCCTTAACATTTGGAGCAAGGTTACTAAACCAAATCATATTCCGCGATAAATAGTTCCCCCTCGTCATTAGTCTATTTGCGTTAAACTATTTGACAAGACGCGCTTGTGGATTTTTGTCTCACACCAAATGAGGTTAGGGAGTTGATTACTAAGAATTTAGTACCAAACAGTTATAGAATTAACCCCGTGCACGGTGCGATGCCCATCTGAAGTTTGTTGAGCGGGAGATCAAACAAAAAGGGGTGAGCCTGGGAAGAATGACGTTACGTAACTAATGTATTAAGATGATACAGAGTGGCATCCTTCTTCTATTATCCCCTTCTGATAATAACAAAACATGGAAAAACTATGCGGAGAAATGTTAAAAAGTTTTATTACGCATATTTTAACTGTATTTAGAACGTTAGTTTTAATTATTTTCTAAATTTCGGCATTTTTAGCAATTTTTTTGTATCAATTGATTTTTGGGTTCTACTATTGTGCGCTTTTTTTGTATTTTCTTTTTTTTCTTGAGAAACATCAGACCAGTTACTGGTACTGGGCGCTTCCAATTCCTTTGTTTTACCAAGTTCTTTTTGACTTGCTTCCAGCTCGGCTCCTCCGCTACTTAACGGATGTTCTTCACCTAGAGTAAAATAATACGAACGTACGTAAGTTCATGATCCAGGTCTCGTGTCGAAGCTACTCAGAAAAATTGATCAAATGGGCTATACTTACTCTCCGAAGCGCTTTTGTCGGATGACCCACTTTCAACTTGCTTTCCGGTTGTAGCCGGACTCTCGTCTTCACCTACAATCGCGTAACATAATTAACGCTTAATTTAAGGTAAATGTTTAATATAAAATATTCTTACTCTCCGAAGTTTTGCCCGGAGTATGCGGGACCGAGTCGTGTTCGGGTTCACTTGTATATGGTGATTCAATTTCTTCTTGAAATTCTAAACGAAGAAAAACAGTTACTTTTTCATTACGGAATAATATTTATAATACCAACCATTAGGTGGGGATTTCGACAAGCTCGCGGTCGCGGGTTCTTCATAATCTAAATAAAATTCAAGTTGTTATTGCCAGAAAATATAAGAGAAGCTTAAGCGCTTCCCCGGCACTGTAAATTAGCGCGCGGTTGTCGGGAATGCTTAAACACTATAGAATTGGTAAATATGTCTAACCAGAATCATCGGGGCTTAGAAGCCCTTTGCTAGACGCTAACTGTCGAAGCGTTGACAAAAGATCTCCTCCTGTCTTTTGCGTGATTTTTTCGACGATCGAAATACATTTGTTAAACTCGGCTGGTGTAGAGTTGTTTGTCGCCAATCTCAGTCGCAATTGCTCCGCCTCTTTCTTTTCCACCATGAGTTTTTGCAAATTTTTAATTTTCTCCTTGTGGTCGTCTATCATTTTGTCTGAGGCGCGGAGGGCCACCTCAAATTTCTCTCGATTATTTTGCAAAATGGATAACCCCTTTTCATAAAGATTAATCATAGTTGGTAGAGTAGAATGCTCTTCCGAGCTTTCCTCCGGAATTATTGGAAGCTCTTCGATTTCTAAGATTCGTCCAAATTGTACAAATAATTATATTTTATTACATCATCATGATATACTTTATAATGCAATAATTACCGGCAACCGGGAACCTAGCGTGAGGAACGTTCGCGTGGGACTCTTGGAAACATCCGCTTTCCATTTGGAAGGGTTTACGCCAATTCTGATATTTTCCGCATACCTTATGGTACACAACCACAACCTCTTCCGGGAAAAGTTCCCTTAGATTCGTTTCAGGGCCTAGTTTCGCCTCTACAATGAATGAGCAATATCAAATTTTAAAATGTCATATTTGTCAACCTTAACAATGTAAGACTTACGGACTAGTTTCACAACGAAACAAATGATTAAGAACACGAAAAGGTGTTTGTCGAGCTTTCCCTCCTTTATTAGGAAAAGTTCGGAGAACTTCAGAGTGTTATCCGAGATTGCTTTGTAAAGTGTTCGCGAAGGCCTGTAAACGTAAACGGATGAAGTTTGTGTCTCACTTATTGGTTGTAAACACTCACTGTTCCAATTCTCCTGTTGAGAACAAGTGCTTAAAAATTTCCTTCCATGTAAACGAATGAGTGGTCTTCCGAAATAAATCCATTTGTTCCCGGCTAGTCGGAAACAGTTTTATTGAGGCGGCATTGATGAAAGTTTTTTGAAAGATTAAGGACATGACGTCTACCAACTGGCTCGTCGTGAATAATTTGCTTGTAGACCCAGGCATGGGCCTTCTGTGGCATTTTGCAAGTTCTTCTTTGACGAACCCAATCGTAATGAAGTTCATTTTGAAGACTAAACGATAAACGGATATTCAATGAATAAACGGAAGTAGCCACCTGTACTTAACATAAGCCAATCAGCGGTATAAGTTAACGGCAATAAGTTTACCGGTGTAACGCGACAACCGTATTAAAAGTCTTTGAATAGATGGGGCTTCTAAAAGGTTAGGTATGGCTAAAATAATATTACCTACGCGATACTTTTTCACCCAAATAACATTCTCGGCCAAAGGGGTTTCGGCTAATCAAGAATGTTATTTGAGTCAAGCTTGACCCTGGTAATGTATGGCTAATAGTGTTACCTTTATATTACCTTTTCACCCATACGACTCTTTCCCCATTAAAATTTAAACGGCAACCATCTACGTAGCTATACTAGCGTTGCCCATTCCATACAGCTAAGAAGAATCATTCTGTAGCCTCCCCGACTCCCTTTTATAAGTCGCCAAAGATTGAGTGAGTAGCCCCTCGACTACCATTAAAAACAGGCAATGATTAAGCGAGTAGCCCCTCGACTCCCTATTAAAATCTCCAAAGGTAAAGTGAGTAACCCCACGACTCCCTATTAAAATCTCCAAAGATAAAGTGAGTAGCCCCTCGACACCCACTAAAACAGGCAATGATTAAGTTAGTAGCCTCTCAACTCCCTTTATAAATCGGCTATGAATAAGTAGGTTGCCTCTCGACACCCACTAAAACAGGCAATGATTAAGTTAGTAGCCCCTCGACACCCACTAAAACAAGCAATGATTAACTTAGTAGCCCCTCGACTCCCTATTAAATCGTCTTAGCCCATCGACTCCAAAGATAAAGTGAGTAGCCCCTCGACATCCACTAAAACAGGCAATGATTAAGTTAGTAGCCCCTCAACTCCCTTTATAAATCGGCTATGAATAAGTAGGTTGCCTATCGACACTTTTGAAATCGAAAATGATTGAGTTAGTAGTCCCTCGAAACGCCAATCATTACTTATTCACTAAAAGCTCCTCGATGCCCTTTAAATATTACCAATTATTAAGTATAGGTCACCATTGAAAAAGTGAGTACACTGTTAGAAAAAAAGGTGTTTCATGGGTGTTCGGAAATACCTTGAGGTGTTTATAAACTCTTTTTAGAGTTTTTTTTAACTGACATGGTGTTTTATCCGTAAAAAGGTGCTAGTTGACTCTTTTAAGGTATTTTCTAAGGAAATGGTGATTCACTGGTACGTATAAACACCTTTAGGTGTTAATTGACCCTTATCAATTTTTTTTTAAAAACGAAAATTTTGTTTTTAATATAAATCTGTTTGAATGGTGCGAATAAACACCTTTGGGCTTTACTTAACACTGTTTAGCTGATATGGTGTTTTTTTAAGTGAAAGGTTTTTGATATGACCTTAGATTGAAATCACCTAATAATTCAACCTGCATAGTGAAGCATCCTAAAAATATCCCAAAGATTTTAAAAATTGCTTTGGACTACCTTATACCAATAATTTGAGGGAATTCATACTTATTATGATTTTTCAATCATTGGAAAATAATCCTCGAAGAGTTCAATATGCTGGAATGTCTTGGAATTAGAGTAATTCATAAAAATTACTTTAATTTCCCCTTGACACAGGTTTTTATCTCTCCGAGTGACGATGACGTCACGGAGAGGTATTACACTGGACGTATATGTGTGTCTGAGATGAAACAGAACTTTATAGCTACACAACTACTAAAAGGATCGTAATGCCGAAAAATATTTAAAATATTTCCATTTAATATTCTGCAAAAAAAGAAAATGTTATCGTTTTGTAAGAGATCTTATCATCCTACTCGCTCTATATTAACTTTGATATGCGTGTAGCGTTTCGATTCAGATGCAATCTTCATTACTCGTTTTATATAAACTCTCACTTTTGTCATTCCACAGAAAGAAGTTTATCTTAAATAATTAAATAAATATAAGTGATATTAATTATTTTAATAGTCAGTATTTTACGTAAATTATAGTTAAGTCGGTTTAAGAAACTTAATTCCTAAAATAATTTTAAACAAAGCTATCTTTAACGTTATACTTCTAGGGAACACCTATATCAATACTTTTGTAAATTAAGGGTATGAAAGGTGATTGATTCACACTAAAAGATAAGAAAATGCGCAATTGCGTGAACCTTTGGTGGAAGCTGTGCCATTCGGAGGCTAGACATTTCTCGTAATCCTAACCGCCCGCCGCGTGTGGCGTATGTGGTGTACACGAAAGACTAGTGCATGGTGTTGTTGTTAGTAAGGTTTCCCACAGTTCGGTTCAAATCGGTTTTGGACTAAAACTGAAACTGAACTGAAACTTTTCAGTTAAGATTTTCAAGAACTGAAACTGAACTGAAATTACCAGTTCGGTTCAGCCAGGAAACCGAACTGATCAGTTCAGTTTTCAGTTATAACTGAACTGAACCGAAAACCCCTTCAGAGATTATCAAGATGAAAAATACGGTGTCAGAGGCCCAAAATACCCAAATTGTAACTATTAACCGCTAACATTTTCTACTACTCTTAAGTAGTGGAATAATGTAGTGCCATACCTTAAGAGTCATGTTTATTTCACTAACTACTAATTATTAACATTGTACAATTTAGATTTGACTAATTAACTAATTAACTAATTAAGATACCCTTTTTAGTTACTAATTATTGGTATTCTTTTAGCCTCAGTCTCTCTGCAGAGGGTCCCAGCTAGTCACGGGACTTAAATTAATGGCTTATTTCTATGCATCATTAAATATACGCGACATAAATTATGAAATATACGCGATACTAATAAGGTAACTTTACGCGACACATTCTTCAAAATATCATACAACATGCAATACTAAACGATGCCAGTTTTCTATTGTTCTACTAATGTTTGTGGGAACGTATTGATATCGTTTCTGGCGATAGATCGAAAGAGTATTTAACTATCTCTTCAGTTCAGTTTTTATCAGTTCAGTTTAAGAAATAAACCGAACCGAACTGAAAACTGATCAGTTTGGAGACATGCAAACCGAAACTGAACTGAAGCAATCAAATCAGTTTAGTCCCTAAACTGAAACCGAAAATAACTGAACTGAACCGAAAACTGAACTGTTTGAACTGAACTGTGGGAAACCTTAGTTGTTAGAAGCCATTAAATACCGGTTGGCATTGGGTGAAACAATTGGTGGTTAGACAGTAGATGAAGGTGTAACGGATAGTTAATAATTGACGTAAAATAAGTTGGATCTAGCAACGAAGTAACATTTTTCGAATTTCTGTATACTGCGAACGCGGTCCGGAAATTGCTTCGATTTGCCAACTGCGAACACGGTGACAGACAGACACACAGACACGTCCAGTGCAATACCTCTCCGTGACGTCATCGTCACTCGGAGGAGTAAAAATTCTATTTCATTACGCAATTTCCACACTTGTTTTTCTAATGGTATGTACGAATACGATATACACGTTTACCTGTACTTATTGGCATCTGACAACACCATCATATAGTCTTCTGAAACATTGGCTTCTACTCCATTAACATCGTTGGCTTAAATTACGAGAAACGACAAGCCTCCCAATGGCAGGGCTTCGACCAAAGGTTCACGCAATAGCGCTTATTCCTACCATTTGTGAATCAATCGCCTTATATACCCTAAATTTCCAAAATTTGTGAAAACGGTTTACGCTAGAAGTCAAACGTCAACAATAGCTATATTTAAAATCATTTTAAGAATAACGTTTCTTTAAACCACTTAACTAGAATTAAGGTTAAATATTGACGATTAAAAAATTAATATCATTTATATTTATTTAATTATTTAAGATAATCTTCTATCTTCGGAACGACACAAGTGAAAGTTGATATAGAACAAGTAATGAAGATTGCATCTGAGCCGAAACACTACACGCATATCAAAGTTAATATAAAGCGAGTAGGATAAAATTATCTCTTACAAAACCATAACATTTTCTTATTGTAGAATATTAAATGAAAATATTTAGTATGTTTCGGCATTACGATTCATTATGTAGTTTTGTAGCTAAAAAGCTCTGTTTCATTTCAATATTCCAAGAACATCTCTTATATTAATATTTCAAATTTGGTGTTTACTTTTTAATTCAGCTTAACTACATTTATATACAGTGTAAACGTGAAATTAAACTTTCCTAGTTACACTGAATGCTACTTCTAAAGATTTTGGTAAGCGTTGTTCGGATTGGTTCCTTGAATTCGTGTGGCTTTGAGGAGGTCTCGACGGTTCACAGTGAGCCGAAAATTAAATACACTTTTGAATGATATAAATCAGGTCCTTCAATAGAACTATTGAGGATATACAGTAAAGGTTAAACGTAACCATTTCGCACGCATATCTATTCTTACACAGTTGAATAAGGCTTACAGCTGAAAAAACGTTTACCCTTAATCCACTGGATTTGAGCAGCTATTTTGAAAGACTAATCTATGGTAACTCATGTGTTTTGAAAAACAATTATTTCAAAAAACAACTTTTTAGAAATTAAGAGTCTATAGACACCTTTCTGGTATAATTATAAACCTCTATTAAGGGTGATGTTTTAAACCTAACAGGAATTAAAAAGCACCAACGTCAATGGAATTTAAAAACACCAAATTTGTCTCAAAAAGACCTTTTTTAAAGGGTTTATTAACACTTTTTCTGGTATTAATATACACCTCTATTCTAAGTGATTAAAACACCTAACAGGATTTAAAAAGCACCTTCAGAGAAGGTATTATTTCGCACCGTTTTGAAAGGTGCGTATTGACATCCTCTCGAATGGTGCTTTTAAACACTAATAGAGGTGCTACTGGGGATGCATTAGGAAACACCTCTAAAGGTGTCAAACAGTTCCATTTTTTTTAACAGTGTAGCAAAATTTTTCAATTGAATTCTGATGGTAGTGTACGAAAGGTTCTGAGAGACCGTGCTTCCAATTCGACTAAAGAACTGTTTGTTGATGAAATGGGAAATTTCGTTGAAATCGCCTATGGATAGCCCCCTATAGACTGCCTTTGACGCGTAACCGTTTGAAAGAGAATTTTTCTTAGGGTTACGAATAGGAAATACGTAAGCGATTGAAATGAATTTGGTTTAGGGTTTCGTTTTCATTCTCTACTTAAGTCTGGCTAAAATTTAAAATCAATTATAGCATTTCCTAACGGATGTCTTTTAAAAAGTTTCTTCAAAAATATGTGGCATTGCGCATCCGCACCGCACTCCTATTTAAATCATGACCGCTTCTTTTCCGTTTTCACTCTCGCTTTAAAAGATTTACTCCCATTTAACCCAAACCGTTTCTCCCAATTCCCATATTTCCCAATCCCATTTGACCCAACACTATGTCTTTTCCCCCAATTTCTTTTGTCCCAATTCAGCAGAAAACATATGTTAATAAGTTCAAAGAGAATTTTTTGTTTTATTAACAATGATATGTTTTACATATTCAGTAGGAGAATGTTTAGGAAAAGGTGGCAGCTAACTATTAGGAGAATATTTTGGAAAAGGTGGCAGCTAATTAATAGGAGAATATTTAGAAAAAGGTGGCGGCTAATTAATAGGAGAATATTTAGAAAAAGGTGGCAACTAATTAATAGGAGAATATTTTCGAAAAGGTGCAAACTAATTAATAGGAGAATATTTTGGAAAAGGTGGCAACGAATTAAAGGAACCATTGTTTTGGAAAAGGTGGCAACGAATTAAAGGAACCATTGTTTTGGAAAAGGTGGCAGCTAATTAGTAGGAGAATTTATTTATTTATTTATTTATTGGAGGGATAGGGCTGCTAATCCAAATTGACTTATGTGCAACCCCCCAAAAGCATTAAGGTACATCAAATGAACCGAAAAATATTAAATTCAGGCGTTGTTGAATGTTTTGGAAAAGGTGGCAGCTAATTAATAGGAGAATATTTAGGAAAAGGCGGCAACTAATTATTAGGAGAATATTTTGGAAAAGGTGGCAACTAATTAATAGGAGAATATTTTGGAAAAGGTGGCAACTAATTAATAGGAGAATATTTTGGAAAAGGTGGCAACTAATTAATAGGAGAATACTTTGGAAAAGGTGGCAACTAATTAATAGGAGAATACTTTGGAAAAGGTGGCAACTAATTAATAGGAGAATATTTTGGAAAAGATGGCAACTAATTAATTGGAGAATATTTTGGAAAAGGTGGCAACTAATTAATAGGAGAATATTTTGGAAAAGGTGATAACTAATTAATTGGAGAATATTTTGGAAAAGGTGGCAACTAGTTAATAGGAGAATATTTTGGAAAAGGTGATAACTAATTAATAGGAGAATATTTTGGAAAAGGTGGCAACTAATTAATAGGAGAATATTTTGGAAAAGGTGGCTACTAATTAATAGGAGAATATTTTGGAAAAGGTGGCAACTAACTAATAGGAGAATATTTTGGAAAAGGTGGCAACTAATTAATAGGAGAATATTTTGGAAAAGGTGGCAACTATTGATTAGGAGAATATTTTGGAAAAGGTGGCAACTAATTAATAGGAGAATATTTTGGAAAAGGTGGCGAAGAATTATTGGAACCATTGTTTTGGAAAAGGTGGCAGCTAACTATTAGGAGAATATTTTGGAAAAGGTAGCAGCTAATTAGTAGGAGAATGTTTTGGAAAAGGTGGCAGCTAATTAATAGGATAATAACCTAACCTAACCTAACGTTTTGAAAGCAACCATTTGCAGCATAAAATATTAGACGAAACCATTCGATTGGGAGAAATGAGAATTGAATAGTTTGGGATAAAAATTCCGATTGGGAAATATAAGATTGGGAGAACTGGGAATCGGAAAGTTTGGGATAAAAATGTATTTTGGGAAACACAGAATTGGGAGAAATGGGACCATACCCTTTAAAAAGGCGAACGATACTTTTTCTTCAGACCAAGTGAAAGTAATAGCCCATCGTTCGATGTTCATCAAACGATGTAGTGAAAAACCATGGATAAAGAATGCGCGTCACCTTGAAATTTTATTATGACGACGCTACAGGATCGGCAACTCCCTATCTCGAACTACAGCTTATTCCGTATATACTCTGTTACAACAACGGTTGTCAGCACCTAGTTCGCCATGTAATTTAGCCTTGCGCGTGCTGACAAGAGGCTAAAACACTTCGGGATATTTTAAACGATTTTAAATCCTGAAGATCCTGAAGTTTTTCGACTCTTGACAGCACGTACATGGCTAGGTTACATCGAGATATAGGTTTGCGCTTGCTGACAACCGATGTTGTAACATGAGTATATACAGAATAAGCTGTAGTTCGAGATAGGGAGTTGCCTATCCTCTAAAACTATCGCGCTACCTTTAAGATTGCTAAATTACAACCCATAAGCTGGAAAATGAAAAGCAAAAGCACGCGTCTTCTATTCATCGCATTCTATTCTAAATTCTGGGCACCCGACACCAGGCCTGTGTGAGTACTCGAATACTCGAATAAAGGCGAGTACTCGATCGAGTCTCGAAAATCAAAATTTTGGGACTTGAAAATTATTTCGAGTCCTTAAAAATCTTCACTATTGGACTCGAGGAGGACTCGAACCGAGACTTGACGCCTTATCAAGTCCAAAATATTTACTCAGTGACCCGTAATTTTAAGTAAAGCGCCACATCTAGTAGGGTTTAATCGATTTAAACTTTAGAATAGACCAGTGATTGGACAAAAATTTTACTTCAGCTTAAGTAATCAAGAAAACCAAAACCAAAAGTTAAAAATTTTTGTTACTGCGCGTCAATTTCGTCGTGAAATTTATACTTTGTTAGTAAAATTTATCCTTATTAGAAATTAATTTATTATAATTCTTGTATTATTAATTATGCAAAATTAAACTGGACTCACACAGGCGTACCCGACACCCTGGGAAATATTCATCTTATCCCGCGTCTAATCGCCCCTCTTTCAATTTTAGAGATTCTACGCACTTTCCAAGAAGGACAATCGCGTTTAAAGATACTAGATCCCACGCATTTTTATAAAACAGCTCAATACATTCAAACAATTACCATTCAATTACTAATTTTAATTTCTTGAGAAAATTAATTAACGCGCGAGTATGGCTAATCGTAATAAAATCTGTATAAAAATGAAGAAAATCGCCGAGTCTTAGTGTTGTACTTACGATGACGTTTCTTGAATGCGAAGTCCTTCTGATCTTTCTTCACGAAACTTTTATTAATTGTAACAATAAGTTAAATTTGAAGAAAGTTTTTCAAACCAACAAACAACGCAAAGTAACTTTTTCAATAGAGAAAATTTTTAAAGGAAAAAATTATATTTTGACGGACTATAGACGAAAAGATGACTTTCGAGCTAAACTTCTATAACTATAGTGTAATAGGTCGAATAGCCGCCTATGAGACGGAACACGTAAGTCTATAATATGTATCGCATAAGCCTATAAGTTGTATCACGCGTCTAATAAGGAGTAATTTCAAAGGACTGTCAGATACTATTTCTTGGATCAGTTCCGCTCCACATAAACTTTGAAAACCAAGTTTTTCGAACAATTTCCATTTTGAAATTTTAATTAATAACGAAATACTTCTGAAAACCAAGATTTTCAAACAATTTCCATTTTGAAATTTTAATTAATAACGAAATACTTCTGAAAACCAAGATTTTCAAACAATTTCCATTTTGAAATTTTAATTAATAACGAAATACTTCTGAAAACCAAGATTTTCAAACAATTTCCATTTTGAAATTTTAATTAATAACGAAATACTTCTGAAAACCAAGATTTTGAAACAATTTCCATTTTGAAATTTTAATTAATAACGAAATACTTCTGAAAACCAAGATTTTCAAACAATTTCCATTTTGAAATTTTAATTAATAACGAAATACTTCAAAGTAATACAGAATTGACTCTAACTTTAAAAGCGATACTTTCTCTTCGAATTCAGAATCAATTCTTTCATACGCTAACGCTATGAAAAACCCAAAATTTGAAGATGTAATAAAGCGCGGAACATTAATTCAAATATGATAAGAAAGTTTGAACATTCCAAACTTACTTACTAATACTTACTTAGTATCCTTTTGTCCAGTTTACCTTCGTGATATTGAAAAAGCTAGTAGCGAAAGAGCCCCATGCCCCTAGTTCCAACTTTGGACATTTTCCGCGCTACAATTAATCCTCACTCGCAATGCTTTTTCTACGATGATCAAATTTCAAAAGTGGACTCGTTTCAGAGCATTTCAAAGATATTTGCCCAGTATTTAATTGGCTGAATTTTACAAGATTAGTCGTGTATGTTTTAATTTCAATCTTGAGGCGTATTTCGTAATTTTATGTCCGTTATTTGGCGAATAATCAACGTTAAAAGCTGATAGAAATGCTTTGAAACCAACTCTAGCACTACCGCGAAATTTATGTTGGAAGTAGGGGCGCTTTCGTTAAAAGTTTTTTTAACAAGGGTCGCGAGTAAAGCTGGCAGGCCTTCTACTCAAAAGTCATTGGGAACTCGGTATCTGCTTGGACTGGTTTCTGGCTGGACTTTACCCCTTTAAAGTTCACCCTTTTTTAGCAAACCTGATGTTAACTTTACGAAATAAGAACAAATAGAAGTTGACCAATCAGCGTAATTAGAAGAAGCCCACCTCATGTTAACATAACCCAATAACCATAAACCCACCTGATGTTAACGCAACCCAAAAACCGTGAATATGAATTAAAAGTAACGCACCTGATATTAACATAACTCAATAACCATAACTATGTATGTCGAGAGATTTACGGCTCGCGGATCAGTGTTAATTTTAAATTATTTGTGCCGTTAAATCGAGTCAAATGTGTCTTTAATTGCTTTAATTTACATGAAATGTGCGTTCGATTACCCTCTGTGTTAAGGTTTAAAGCTCCGCATTTCAATATTTGGCTCCCACGAAAACGATTGGGCGCTGTTTGGCGCATGCGCTCTGATTCCGTTGCCTGGTTACGGCGTCCTCTCTACACGGCGACTCGGCGAGTGTCTTGACTGTCGTCAGCTATAAGGCCTAGGCTTAACGAGGCAAGTTCTTAATTACGGTTCTAAATCAAAATCAACGCCTTAAACTAAGTGTATGAAGTTGGTATATTACATATTACTTACTCGGTTCGGCTCGTCTAACGGCCAGCCTTAAAAGAAAAGGTCTAGAAAAGGCTAAACATTCATTCGCCACATTTCAGCCTGCGTTGAAATACGAGTGGCTAAAAAGTAAACAATGTTGATATCTCTTAATTTATTCGAGAAAATAACTCGATTCGTCTTAAAGGGCTCCTTCGGACCCTTAGACACATGGCCCCGCGGATTTCCGAGCCCCCTACCTAACCAGAGGGAGGGAGTGAAAGAAGGGGGATATTAACAAGGAGGAAACTACTTAGGGGTCGGAAATCGGTGGGGCAAAGTGTTGAGGAAGATCGTCTATGAAGAGGGGATGGAAATCCGCGGGGCCATGTGTCTAAGGGTCCGAAGGAGCCCTTTAAGTCAACCGTTTCTTCGCTTGGACGCTGTTTGGTTACGCTGGGATTGATTCCGCCGGTTGCCTTTCAAAGTTACCTTACATTTACACTATTACAGATTTGTATATCTTTGGATTTAATGGTTGATGATTTTAATTAATTTAGCATTATTTACTACAATCCAGAACCTCGAAAGGAGTTAATTGGGCATCGGGTAGAGTTATGCTGGCCTTAGTACCATTAAATTGTTGTTTAATATTCATTTTTGCCTCTAGTTGAGATTTCCATTCTGCGGTAACGTTTGATGAATTTGACTGATTTTCAGTATTATTATGAATAATGGCTGGAATGAGAAAAAGGACGAAGCGAACCGGGACGTTTATTAACTGGTATTTTTTTTCGTGAAACTATTCCGCGAGTAAGGCGATTATTTTTAATAGTATCAAAATTTTGTGTCGTTTGTCTAATATATCATGAACCAACGAGTGTCCGTCTCTTTGAAAACAGCCATACGATTAGCTTGAAAACAGCGCTGACGCTTTAAGTGACCGTCTTTATTAATGGGAAAAAGTTTCAATTCAATCGCTCTAAGCGTAGAGTGCGGGTAAGTAATTTTTTAAATTAATTTTCAAGTTTGGGTTCCCGAGCAAATAAATTAGTTTAGCGCTTGAAATTTGAGCTCTCCGTGCGTTAAAGTCAATTTCTTGTCGAGCACTGCTCTGATTGTCTTGAAATTGAACCTTTAACCACTTTGGAAGCTGTTAATTACTGAACGGCAATAAGAGAAGAATAGATTACTTAAAAGGCGCGAAAAGAGACCAAGATACTGTGGGAGGCGCTATCGGGATTTGCTTGAATAGTTTTTGAGCAAACCGAAATAGGCAACAAAGGTTGGTGTCGCTTTTCGTTGTATTAACGCAGCCTAACGTAGTATCAAATGGGATTTATAATTAATTAATCTTAATTTAAATTAGGAGGGAATTTGGAGTTGTTTTCAACACAGGGTTTCTTCATTCTGAGCTTCCACTGTACAAATTGAAAGGAAAACTAAGTTTTTTTCTTAAATTATTTGTATTTTATCAATAACCGGCGTTAAATAGAGTCAAGTGTGTTTTTAATTGCTTTAATTAACATGAAATCTGCGTTCAATTGCCCACTGTGTTAAGGTTTAAAGCTCCGCATTTCAAATTTCGCTCCCACGAAAACGATTGGACGCTCTTGACGCGTGCGCTCTGATTCCGTTGCCTGGTTACAGCGTCCTTCTCTCTACACGGCTAGTGTCGTCTGCTTTAAGGCCGAGGCTTAACGAGGGAAGTTCTTAATTACAGTGCTGGGCAAAACAAGAGCAACCCCTCAAAAACGAGCGTTTTCCCTTTCACTCGAGGGCCTAGGCTCGAAAGGGAAAAAGCGATACAATTCAGAGTCCACGTTGTTATTTATTTATTCATTGATTCAAAACATTTGCCCAAATAAAATATTACTATATGTAAGGTTGTAAAATATAAAAATAGGCTTATAAAATAAGGTGTATTTCCATTTGTGGAATGATAATAACTATTGCTTCCGCGTCACCCTGGAGGTGCAATAGAATTAAATATTTCACTCTCAAGAGGATATTTAAATCACCAGCCCAAGAGTAAGGCATTCAGTGTATGACGCGTTTTTTTATAGAGATTTCGCCAATAGCCATAATTCTCTGTTAATCGTTCCATTCTTTTCTGAAAATTAATCTAAAAAACATTAGTTCAAACAAGATCAAAGAGAAAAGAACGTACTCTTTGCATTAAATCCTCCCAAATATAACTTTGGTTCCATACAATACCTTCCCTGGAAACCTCAGTGGAAGGTCACTCTCTACCTTTAAATCTTAGCTCCGCTCAAACTGTTTTCCACTGGCAAAAAGGTTTCTGGAATCCCACCTTCGCTCGAGCCACAAAACAGCGAGAAGCTTACCAATTTAATATAATCATTCGCCATTACATTACTTCAACGAGATGACTGAATTCCTTAATATTCAGAAGCATAGAGACTTTCGTCAATTTTAAATGGCTTCGCCGGTGACGCATGATAGATCCGGCTAGAGAAAACATTCGTTCAACATCGGCAGAGCATGCTGGTATTGATAAGTAACAATTGGCCAGTTTCGCTAGAGATGGGTATATTATCCTCCATTCCCGCCAATAATCCAGAGCTCCAAATTTACCTCCATCAAATTTGCCGACTGGCTGTCCCATATATTGAAGAAGCTCAGTTGTATTTGACTGTACCTTTTCAGGAAAAAGATCGTCGAAGACATCTGGGACCTTATTAAGGTCTTATATTTTAGGCTCATCATCCAGTTGTCGCGTTATTATTTGCAACGCTATTGCTTCCTCCGGGCACTTATATAATGGAAAAGAGTTTTTCCACTCAGGATTGCTGTACGGGCCTGAAATTAAAGTAGATTCTTTTAGTTATTATAATCTATGGTCAGTAGCCCTATCTTGGAACTCTTTCTCAAGCTCTTTGGAAAGTCAGATTTTTCAGTAACAAATAAGTTACAGAAGTGAACAAGCAGACCAATACAATAAGTTTTAACTATTGCCAAATGATTGCATCATTGCACCCATTTTCAGATTGCTAAGACGCGTACTTTTCCTACAAAATGGGTTTTAAAAAAGGTCGATTTTAACTTGGAACGGTCCGTCCTAAATTGGAATGCTTCCGTCCTAAATTGGAACGCCCCGTACTAATTTGGAACACCCTAATTTAAATACGAAAATATCCAAGTTTTTGCAACTAATAATAAGCAAATATAATTTGTTAGCGATGCTACGACCATCTAGCGACCAACGCTTGTCATTTTATACCTGTACATATAATCAAAAGGGCACTGAGTGTCATCTGCTTAAAGCTTCGAAAATTGTCGCGCTGTCAGTTCATTACGGTTAAACATTGTAAATTAAATGCACTCTAACGGTATTTCGAATGAAATAATTACCAAGTTAGATCAAAGTAACCTACACTGTTATGTTTTTGTGGTGTAACTGTGTCGAATCTACATTTTACATCAAGTGAGTCATGATACGGTGTTTGAAACCCAGTATCACTAGGCGAAACATTCTAAATCAGCTAAAATTGGCATCAAGTTTATGACTAAATCTGGATACTGGGCTAATAATTCCCGTATCTTTTCCGCATCTTAATCTACGCTTACGGGACCAAAATTATTAAACAGGTAATGAATCAACGCTCTTCTAAGGTACTTTTTGTTCTCCTTTAGTGAGTAAAACATTAGTTATGGATGTAAAAAGATAGAGTAAATTTTCTTGTTTCGGGGTGTTCCATTTTAGGCAAATGATGACATATTTTCTATTCGAGTTTTTTCAATATTTTTTGGGCCTAACCTGGCGTTTAAAGTGTTTAATTTAAAAAGAAAGATCCGAAGTTTTCAATGGAATCGTCTTCGTAACGCTATGTTTTTCGCATTGGCCGTGAAAGCTTACTTCCCGAGACCCATGGGAGAACTTTCCCTTCATTTTGGAAAAAATTAATTATGCAAAATATGAGGTTGTCTAATTACGCTTGTATCTTCTCTGGAATTTAAGATAGAGTCTTGAGGCCGTGTTTTCTGGATAGAGGGATGTTCATTCTTCCAAATGAGTCCTTAAAATATTCATTTGAAGCTCTTAAACTTAAGTTATGACGATTTTAAGAAAACTGTTCCAAATTAGAGCTGTTCCAAAATAGGGCAGCTGACCCTAAATAAAAACAAATAATATCGAAGTATACCTTTGAATACTGAGGATTTCACTCTGAAGTCCAGAAGGGAAGCAATCACATAATCTTCATCAACAACCTCTTCTGCAAAACGCTTTGCCATGTTGTCAAAAAGGTTGTCCTTTAAATACACAAGATAAGGGTATGGCGTATTTCTAGTCTTTTCGAAACAAAGCAAAAGCTTTGGGATAACCAAAGAGGCCACAGGGCTTGCAGATTGGAAAATATCGGTTGCAGCCTTAAAAGGCTCCAGCAAAGCGTGCATTTCCTTCATGATATGAATATCATCGTGTTCCGGCAATGGCAGTTCTTCGGAGGCCTGATTTTTTTTTTCGCGCCATAATAATTGTTATTTTTAACGCTTCTAGCATCTCAGGCTAAAAGGAAAGAAAGAAAAAAAAACAAACACTCACTGGAAAACAAGAATTAAGTATATATAATTTAAATCATTATTTACAATTAAAAGCCTCTCCACAGCCATAAAAAAGAATTCCACCTTGTCAAGCCAACTTGTCTAAGGTGTTTATTTCCTGGTGACCGTTCTTTGAAAGTGGTTGTCCACTTTGGGGAGCGACGAAGCCAAGTTATCCATTGGTTTACTTTCGATCTCATTCTGTCGGATTTTTTTGCATTTTTTCAAGAATGCATTTAGTGCAAGTTGTAATGAGTGAGCAACACATCGCTTCCTTTTCCAATTGGTTTGCGGAAAATCAATGTCACTATCTTCGACTAGAAAGTCCTCCTCATCTAGAAAGTCTTCCTCATCTTCTTGTCCTTCCCCTCGTTCCAAGTCAATTGGTTGTTGATTTTCAACTCCATTAAAAATATCAGCCAAGCCACTCCAATATGGTTGAAGCTTCAGTTTCGGGTCGTAGTCATCACTTTCGTATACGTTACGATCAGAATCAGACCTAGATTCAATTTCGTTCACCTTTGTTGTTCCACTTTTGTTAGCCAAATTTACTGCTAAACTTATGTTTGAAGCATTGTCGGCACAAATGGAGTAAATCTGATAAGGATAGTTATTAAAAACAATATAAATTTTAAAAGAAATAATTTAATATTAATATAATTAATGATTTACTTTTTTATGATCTATTCCAGAATCGTTTAAAACATCCTTAATTTTCTTTAAAATGTTTACACCAGTATGATCCTCGGGAAAATGTACAAAAGAGACCAGTTGGTTTTGAAAATAAAAATTTGCATCAATGTACTGCATCCTCACGCCAAGCACGGACTCCCTCATCCTACTACTCCACAAACCAAGCGTAAAGTGCCGTTTTCCCTCAAAAGATTGGAAGATATTCTAGAAAGTAAGAAAGATGAAATCCAAGCACAAATTTTATAACTCATCTGAAAAGTCGTACCTTTATTTGTGGCATAAGGTTGTTGTAGACAGTCTCCATGTGCCTAAGCACGGTTCGACGACTTCTAATGGGAACACCTGGAGCAACAGTCTGCATGAAAGCTCGGAAACCTTCACCTTTCACACAGCTAAATGGTAGACCATCTTTGGCTATCATCAAAACTATTTTAGTTCGAACTGTTTTTTTATCAAGGGATTTCCGGGCAATTTTCGATTGCAGTCCTTTCACGGGGCTGTTGGGACAATCCACTTACGCCCTTTTTTTGTTTTTTTCGGCGAATAACATGACCCTTATGCTTAGAATAACCAAATTGAGTTTTGTTAACATTAACTCGTAACTAATGACTAAATATCTCGTAAAGCTTACCATAATGTGACGTTCCATGATTGAAGAAATGCCAGTAATAACTGTAGAACAGATAAGGCATCTACCCCTAACTGACTTGGATGCCACGCCAGTTTTCTCTGGAGAAACAAGATGTCCCATGTAAGAAAAGTGATCTTGAATGTTTGCAGGCCCGTAGTTTCCGTTAGCGAAGTTCGAAGCAAACTGCGAATCAAAAATAAGCGGAACAGCAGTATTGCTTAACAGTGTTTTAGCCATTCTGAGTCACCAAAAAGAGAAAAATCATCATTACTATTTAGACTTTCTTAAGGTCTTGAACGTAAAAAAGGAAATTAAACCCCATTGGCAAAATTTAATATACACGTGACGAGTATTAGGCGTACCTTGACCACCTCCTCTACAGTGCATTGTGTCAATGCTCTATTGAAGGTAGCAACAAGTGGCATACGAGGTTCGTTGCCATCACTGTCAGCTTCATTTGTCAAATAATTCGCAGCCCACTTCAGCCGATGTTGCATTTTCACTTAAATTTGCTTGAGACATTGGCATAAAGTTTTAAATAGCTATTTATCATCAGGATAAACCTACTTCTTCCCATAAAGCCCCCATCTTAATTTTCAAATTTCCCTCCTAAAATCCGAAATATTGCGTTTTTTTTTGGTTACCCGAAAGTTCCGAATATTGCCTTAGCGAGTTTGTAAACATACTGTACTACATTAGCACATACTAAACTAACACACCCTTCCGCCTCCTCAACCACACCTAGCTAATACGTAAATCTTTTACGTGACTTGTTTGGAGATTCGACAAGTTTAAACTTGAAACTCCTTCATTCTGAACTATTTTATTTATTTCGCGAGTTTGGCGACAATCAAGACTTTCAAGTGCATCACTCATCAGAAATCAAATGGTGAGAAATTTTACCTAAAATAATAAGGTCTCAGGAAAATATTTAACCTTAGTTATTTTCGTGTTGAAGGAGCCAGAAAGTCAACAAACCATCCTAATAAATATTGCCTCAAACTTCGCCCATATTATCAGAAATCAAAATACCCAGGACCCAAATTTCCTTCACCATCTTTTCCTAATGATAAACGTCACCAACTCCGCACTACCCCATACAGGAGTAATAAGCAATATTATTGCTCCTGCATTCGTCGAAAAAATTCTTGAGTACATTCATCAAGGATGAACTGTAAGTGATAGTTGTTAAATAATTAACTAGCTCTTAGCTAAACGGTGCCGGATTAAGGGGGGTGCGAGGGGGCACTGGCCTCCGGGCGCAAGGCTTGTTGGTGGCGCATTAATTTAAAATATTCCCCCTTAGCAACATTTGGTGTTCCGTTTATTCGGATTAAGAGGGGGGAGGGGCACTGCCCCCCCGGGCGCCAGCCTGGCTTGTTGGGGCGCATTAATTTAAACTATTCCCCCTTAACAACATTTGCTGTTCCGTTTTTTTACGACTTAAGAGGGCGCACACTATCTTGGCCCCCGGGCCAAACATTACTTGATCAAGTTAATCCGGCCCTGTAGCTAAGCCTAAAAGACGGCTGACGGAGTCACGGACACCCTTTCCAAGTTTAAATTACCTAACCTAAATCTAATAATGGATGCTAGCCACTGTATAGCCATGGATAAAGAATGCGCGTGAGGAAATTTGTTTTCACGCTATAGGATCGGCAACTCCCTATCTCGAACGACAGCTTATTCTGTATATACTCGGTTGTCATCACGCGCAAAGCTAGGATTCTATGTAATCTAGCGTTGCTGACAAGAGACAAAAAACTTCAGGATCTTCAGGATTTAAATTCGTTTAAAATACCCTGAAGTTTTTTGTCTCTTGTCAGCACGTGCAAGGCTAGGTTACATAGAGACCTATCATTGCGCGTGCTGACAACCGATGTTGTAACAGAGTATATACAGAATAAGCTGTCGTCCGAGATAGGGAGTTGCCTATCCTGTAGAGTGAAAACAAATTTCCTCACGCGTATTCTTTATCCATGGTATAGCCTTATAACGTGTTGAAGGGTGTTGTTGTACAATTGTGACACAATGGAAATCACTCAGAGTAATGCAAAATAATTTTTGTCCTGCCTTTTTAGCTTAGAGGATGTATCGCCAAGTGCGGAGCGCCTACCTATTCTCCGTGTCAGTCGCAACTCAAATTAAAAAATATGTTAACATCTTTCAATTTTTATATTGTAAAATAAATAAATAGAATAATTGATGCACCTTAGGCCTAATCTAAATCGATAGTCCTAACCTAGCAAAATTCCTAATCAGACTTAGCTTTACCGTCCCCTTATTTTCTTTCTGGCCAAAATATAAAACGTGTCAATGAATGTCGTGACTTATGTGTTCAAATAGCCCTCAACTTAAAATTCCATTCCCATATTAAAAAAATCTGTGGTCGTGCTCATGGCTTAAAAGCCACTGTTAAAGCTAACTTTCTGGGAATCACAACTGACCTTCTTACTAGACTTTACCACAGTGACATTCGCCCCATTCTTGAATTTGGTTGCCAAATATGGAACCCCATTCAGCTATTAATATTAATAATCTAGACAATGTCCAGTGTTGTCTCTCACGTATCCCATCTAGACTACGACCTCTATATTTTGACCTCCTAAACAACCCTAATCAAAACTTATTTTTCTCTTGCTCTTACAAGGGTTCATGGTCAAAAATTATTTCACAGCCATGCCCGTAAAGACCAGCTAAAGCACTCTTTTTTCCGTAGAACGGTTCCCATTTGGAATTCACTTCCTCCTGACATTATATCGATAAAATCTATTGTTCAATTTCAGTCGGCACTTCAAAAATTACCTCAAAATATAAGGCCCCATATGTATCTCTATATTCTTCGGAGCTGTAATAAGGTTTTCAAAAAAACACTAGCTCGACATTTCCCCCACAGGAACAAAAAAAATCTATACATAGTGTTCAGACTAGAAGGACTGCAGTAACGGATAGAATTTAGTTACACCTAATACGTGAAAACTAATTTCCTCACGCGAATTCATTTAACCATGATATCATTTATATTTCTATTTAAAAAACTGTTTATAGAGTTAGCCCTAGAAAGTCTTTTTTAGAAAATTAACCGAAAGGTTTTGGGCAACTTTCATTAAAAATTTGGATGTTATTTCATAAACACAAATCCATTAAAAACTGGTTGTCTGACCCTTTAAGATATCTGTTCAGGATTTTCACGAGATCGAAGGTGTCTTCGGGTACCAAAAACCGACATAACCAAACTTCACATTAAACGACAAAAATCTTTCCCAATCGTGATAAACAAGCGTAAAAGAAATTATGAAAACTTACTGAGTTTGAGGAAAAAAATTCTCGATGAAAAAATAATTGCAATTATTTTAAAAAGTATATTAATAAGTAGCCTTTAAAAAGGCTATTTCAAGAAAAAGTCGGGAAACTTTTAAAAAAAGCACAAGAAAACTGAAGGGATTTTACAAAATTTCAACAGATCTGCGGCCACATAACCCCCACATCTTTCTTGCCCCCCTATACTTCTCTTTCACTGGCTAGGCTCACTCTTATAGCCAACCAATCACGGAGCAAGCTCAAAGGTGATAAAGGCGAAAAGTTCACTTTTAAGTTTGGGTTGGTTCTTACATTTCTTAAAATATAGTAATGCGACGAAATATAATATAGGAGAGAGTGAAAGATCCCCCGCTCAACAAGCGTAAATACCTATCTTCCCCAGTAGTCTAGTGGAAGGGTCCGATTTCCTTTCCGACCCTCTTTGTAGGCAAATATAGTATAAATACAGCGTTGGGTCTCTAATAAATAACATTTTTCTTGAACCTTTCGACGAAAATATGTCAGTCCACCAGAGACACAGTGCGATTAAAAGGAAGGCGGAAGATTTTGAAGAGCTTCGGGAGGAAGTGTAAAAATTAAAGGAAGAAGTTGAGAAGCTAAAGGCAAAGCCGTTAATGTGGAATGCTGCAGTCCAGGTTGACCAGGAGTCATTTGCCCTAATTAGGGAGAAAGAAAGGAAGAGAATGGAGAGAAAAGAGAAGAATATTATGAGCAAAATCCATCGATTTTATCCCCGAATGTTTACGCCGCCGACGCCAAAACTAGGTGTCCAGTATTTCGATTAATCAATTTCGATAAAAAAAACGGCCCTTTTAAGGGCCACCCCAAATTTTGATATGGGTTTGACCTTAAAATGTATTGTGCCAAATTTTAATATTTTTTCCTGGGTTCTTGAGCGACTTGGTAATTTATTTTTCAACAATATTAAACATCCGGGTTTCCCCCATATTGTTGCGTTGTTAAGTTTCCGTTCAATGATAATGGGGTTCAAGTTCAATATATAGGCTTGCCCCTCCTCAGTTGCAACCTCTGTGAGAGTAGAGTAGTGTCTTTGCTTCGTATAGCAACGTCACTCCCTCCTACCTCTAAGCTCAGTTTCATCCCCCTAATAGGCGCATAGGCATACAAAAGAGCATCTAGAGGGGGGGACAGTCATCTTTCCTCAATACAGAGCCTTCTCAGAGGCCTTAATGCTATTTTCCCATAGAATTAAAGAGTTACCAAAAATGACCGCTGACTGCCAAAATTAATCTCGTGACGTTTACCAAAACCCTGACATCATAACTGAGATTGCTCTACTGACATTATTCTCTCTTGGGTTAAGTGTGGCTGCTGGTTGCATCGAGGTTATACCGTATAACCTCTATGATTTAACCAAGCTATATTACATAATAGCAGTGAGTGACCCTTTGTGGTTTTGGTTTCCTAGCCTCCTAGGGAAAAACTTCAGCTCCTTTTAATTTCTCTTTCTGAAGAAGTGGGCGAGCCATCTATATCGTGATAATTATAAAAAATTTCTAAGTTTTTAAGGACGGATCTTGGATGAAACCAAATACATATAAATTATATTTTGCAACGATATTAGGTTTAATGTGCATTGCTGTTTTTCAACGGTATGAAAAGTGGAAAAAAACAGTAAGGTCTTATGAATTTAACAGCAAAGGATATTTTCCTTGATTAACAGCCGAAAACCTTCAAAACAACAATTTACTGCTGTAACTTCAACAAAATCAACGCTTGCTGTATTTTTAACACTGGTATTGCACTAATATTTACAGTTAGTTTTTAGTGTGTATAGCTCAATGTATTTTGTTTTAAATCTTTGCATGATTATGTCAGGGCTTGAATATATTGTAATAATGTAGTGTATAACCCGCTCTAATACTATAGATAGTAATGAGTTGGCGTTTGTGGCAAGAGTTGGTTTAGACAGTTATTTCTAGTCTTGGTCCTAATAATGGTAGGTCACAAAACATTTGAAAACATCGTGCTCAATCCTATAAGAAAACCAGAAATTATTAAATTAGTCCATGATTTCAACAGCTTTCAATGCATTGGCATGAGATTTCGTAAATTATGCCTCCGCGTTTAAAGGGATGCAAATTAATTATTAGTTTGTTAATTAAGGCTGTAAGTTAATCAGTTTGATAGTATTTTAATTATTTGCGGGGTTTTTCTGGTATAAGGGAAGAATAGTTTTGAAATCTCCTACAAAAATGGCAGCCTCCCTGAAAATATCCTTATTTTTCTCGCTTTTAGAGCTAGTTTTAAAAATTATGGCTTTTATTACTTTTATTTTACGATAACTAAACACCGAGGGGCTAATCACTATCAGATTCCCTGAATGTAGAAAAGGTAAAAACTCTCTCTCTCTCGCCCGCTCACCTCTTAGCCTTTTGTTAATCCTTCTACAAGGTGGCCCTTTCGGTACTTTTCCTATCTTTTGGGTTTTTTCTATTTACGAAGTAGATCTGAGCTGGCCCACAAAAATATACCTTCCATTTTATTTTACGATAACTAAACACCGAGGGGCTAATCACTATCAGATTCTCTGAATGTAGAAGTTTTAGCATTGCGAGGTGCAGGAATTTTAAGGATTATATTTAATCCTTTACAGTACGCGGGGTCACCGGGCCCTCGGTAAAAAGCGAACTCCGCCCATCCCATTCAACAAGGGTCATTGCTAGCCCAAAATAAACCTTTGGTCGCCAGTAATTTCCGTGAAGTGGAATCTCGTCTTTTTCAAAGGTTAGGTATTCTGCAGCGAAGCGAATATCAACGTCAGCGAGGGGGGTTGACTTGTATCTAGATTATCAGATAAATGGTGCTTTTACCTTCTTTTTTTGGAATATCTCGCTATAAACCATTTCGGAAATTACATTCAGAGAAACCAACACACAGGAGCGTGGCCGCCATTGCGGTATTCTCCCTCTCGCTCGGCCTCTTAGTGAGAGGGAGAATACCCCATTGTGTGTTGGTTTCTCTGTATGTAAAATCCGAAACTGTCTATTAAAATAGAAAATTGGAAAATGAGCGAAATCAAAAAATAGCTCTCTAAAGCTGGTTTTCTGTAACCTTTTCTTTAAAAAGATGGTGCTTTATGTATAAAGAAGTCTGTATTTGTCATAATTTTCAAAACCACGAAAAATTAAAAGGTTAATTTATGTTTTTAATAATTTACACATCAGAAAACAATATGTGTTTGTATTCAAGGCCTAACTTAATATACCCATTTTGACAAGTAAGAAGCAATTGTAACAATTACCCGTCAAATTTTCCAAATTTAAATACATCAAGTGAGTAGCTTGATTTGGGACTTTAAGAGGGGTTTATAATTTCAACGTATAAATTGAATCCGACCAAAAATATCACTTCCCCCACTTGGAAGTCCCCTTCAGAAGAGGTGAAACGAAGCCAATTCCTTCCCAAAATCCTCCACCCCCCCCCCGCATTTTACATTTCTCGTTCGGTCTAGGTTTACAGTCAGCACTTCTCATTCAGTAACGTCCGCTAATAGTCTGTATAAGATTTTCGGGAGTTCAGCCTTTTAAGGTAATATACTTATTCAACCCTTCACTTTTACTTTCTCTGTGAATTAAATCCCTAACATCCCCAATTTATGTATTTAACTTACTAGATGGATCAGTTGTTGAATTTTTATCGCGGGATGCAAGATGTCCATAAATTTAAACAAGAAGGTTAAATAACTTTTTTTATACTTTTTATGATTTTGGGTAAATTAGAAAATATATTCCTTATCTGTACAGTTTTGTACACGGCAAACGAGAGGTTGGCCGAAGAAAACGTTCAGCTGTCTAGTAAAGTGAACACATTGACTGTGGAAAACGAGTCCTTGCAGGCCCAAATAAAGAACCTGCAGGAAGCTCTTAGACAAAGACGTAAATACTTTTAATTAAATGTTCTTATTAGGTTTTTTCTTTTGTATTTTTCATTAAAAAATATCTTGGCAGAATCGGAAACCAACTTTTCGCGCGCAATAACAGGGGAAGGGTCGGAACCGGCGTCCGCTAGCCGTTGGGGCTCTGTTCCTTTGGATGAGCGGAAAGCCGCGAAAATGCCGCGATTGGACAGTTTTGATGAGACATTATATTTAACTATGGCGAATTTTAAGCGCAGTAAAATAGTTTTTACTATGTTTGCAGTCCAGATAAAGCGAAAGTGGAGGAGAAAAACTTGAATTTTCCAGTGCGGGGAAAGGCTAGGATGGAATTACCTGGCCATTCCTGCGAAGACTGCGATGGGGTATATGGATTTATTATTAGTAATTGTATTCAGTCGCGGTGTTTAAAAATATTTTTTAGTACTACTCATCTTTACCCGAGAATGAGCGGAAGCGGCGGATGAACCTATGTTCACGACATAGGTCCGTCAAAAAAAGACCCCGCACCCCGGAAAGTTTTTGGTCCCTAGATTTTGACAAGGATTTTAACCAACCGAGCCCCCCCGCCATTGAATGGGTTAAAACCAATGGAACGAGGAGGCCACTTAGGCCAGTGGCGGAAACAGAAACTTCCAAAAACGGACCTTAAGGCAAGCTAATTTTTGGTCCTGGGCAAGACGTATTAAACTGCCCAAGTAACGGGCCACGAGAGAGTTCCCCTGATTTTCGGCTCATTTTTTGGGGATGGCAGCTCCAGGCTTACGTCTATGCTATATTACGAGTTTTATAAGCCAAAGCTGCCATCCCCTGAAACTCGTTTTTTAGCCCCCCGCGATCTTCACGCCGACGTGACCATAAGTTTATAAGATATGTTCCATAAGTATTACACTACCTATCTAGCGCGGTTAAACAGGAGTCGTCCGTGGCTGCTTTTAAATCTAGACTGGACAAATTTCGTGATTCGTGGTAACCTTTTTGAGGGAACTTGCTTTGTTCGAGTGACCCACCACCCCACATTTGAAGCATTTTTTCAGCTTTTGCCGACGGGGTGGTGGGTCGATTTTCCTGCGGTCGGCTCGTTCGGGCCACTGGCGGATGGGTCGGTTGGGCGGCTGGCGGATGGGTCGGTTGGGCGGCTGGCTGATGGCTCGTTCGGGGCACTGGCGGATGGGTCGGTTGGGCGGCTTGCGCTCCGGGTTGGGCCGCTGGCGGACGGCTCGTTCGGCTCCGCGTCCGGGGAAAAGGTCTCTGATTAGAAATGTACCGCTCCCCCGGACCTTCCTGCGTCCCTTGGTAAGTGGGCGGACATCGGCTACGGCAGGGCCATCGGCTTCGGCGAAGGGCCGGCTGTTACAGCGTAGTTGATTGCCCATGTTTAAGTTTTCGCAGCTAGTTAAGGAATGATATTTTTCGACAACCCTCTCTCTCTTTTTATAGTCGATTTTTCTCCCCCTAAAAAAAACTGCACTGGTGAAGTAACAGTGCTAGCAGTGCTAGGCAACGCGGGTTTTTTTTACTGTCAGCTTGAAACTCAGGTTGGGGGGGTTAAAAGACAAGATGTATCATATGGCAGAAGTAGATTAAAAGGCGGAAAAATTTATTTTGGAATTTTGGCCTGAGATTATACATATTTTAGGTTTTAAAGGTGTATATTACAAGTATTTCCTAAGCCTGATTACTTTTAATATTGTAGCATTATATGCTAGGCAACGCGGGTTTTTTTACTGTCAGCTTGTCCCAACTAGGTACGTTGAAACTCAGGTTGGGGGTTGAAAGACAAGATGTATCATATGGCAGAAGTAGATTAAAAGGCGGAAAAATTTATTTTGGAATTTGGGCTTGAAATGACACATCTTTTTCGTTTAGAAGGTGTATATTACAAGTTGAAAGGGTTCCTCCTCCTAAATCCAAATTAAAACTTTATATTTTAAAATCATTATTATACCCATCTTCCAGCTTAGTCTCTACTAAGCCCTTATTAATTAATATTAAGCATGTAAAGGCCGCATAAGGGAAAGAACTGAAGTTGGATGTTTCACCAAATTCTTTCTCTTTCGAACGCTTCTGGGCATAAGTGCTTGTTATAAGTATGCATTGGCATAAGTCTATGTTGTAAACTCATAGAGGGGATAATCACTAAAACTATCTGCTCTTCTATTAAGGGTTTAATGATTACTTCGAGTAATCATTTTAGCACTATTAAAGGTAACGCGTCGAGAGTAAGTAAAACGTTCTCGACTGCTGGAGCCTTACAAGCGATGGGGCTCTAACTTCTAAGCCTCTAATCTGGCCAAGGCCATCAAGTTGCTTACAATTTTTTAATTAATTGAATGTCATAGAGGTTACATTTTCGACTCAAAGTCAATTGAGTTCGACGGCCCTTTTTGGAAAACCCTGTATATTTTTGAGAAAATGGTTTGTTTGTGTGTATATTTAGTCAAATTATATGAATATTCTAGGCCGGAGCTGGGAGCAATTGAAGTATACATACTCCCAGGTCAGAGGTTGGGAATTTGCAGATGAGTCAAACTAGGTTATTGTGAGATATATGGAAAAATAACACCCCCACCACCAATAGGTGTTATTATGTTTCCAACGAGGAATGTCTGTTAAATTACATTAACCGGGCATAGTGTACGAATTTACTTTTTTTTCTTTGGCAACCCTTCATTTTTACGTTCACTGCACCGGTTTTTTTCATAAGATATATCATATGGCAGAAGTAGATTAAAAGGCGGAAAAATTTAATTTGGAATTTGGGCTTGAAATTACACATATTTTAGGTTTTAAAAGTGCATATTACAAGTATTTCATAAGCCTAATTACTTTTAATTTGTAATTATTGGAATTTGTTTTCTAACCAAATATTATTAATTATAGATCTATTTACAGCAAATGATTATCCATTTCCTAAAACATATTGCAGCATTTTATTTGAACTTTGAACAAATATTAGTGTGGATAACGTTTTATTTATACTTTGTAACTTAAGGGCACCCTACACGCTCAATAATTTGCGCAAAAAACGTGGGGACCGTTATTTAACTTAGTAAGTATAAATGAAACGTTATCCAGACTAATATTTGTACAAAGTCCAAATATAACGCTACAATATGTTTTAGGAAATGGCAAATCATTTGCGTTAAATTTTGGACAATATTTGCATAAAAAAACTGAACATATATATTAAGTGAGTTTTTATTGCTCAAAATGTTATTCAAAATACGAACAATATTTCGCATTCGATTAAAACTAAACTCTGTGAATGTGACGATTTATATGTTATGTTTGGTCATAAAAATTGTATACGGTCCATGGACTCAAAATCAACTTTTTTATTGTGATAAAATATATTCAATATAATTGAATAAATCGTGTACAATATGATCAATATATTTGTTTAATAAAATTTTAAATTTTTGTTCTACATATTGACCTTTCAATATCATGATAGATTTTTTTGGCGCAATTAGTAAAAAGTCTTGGGAATAATTTATAAGATGATGAATTTTATTAATGCCCTCCACTTAATTTGTGCAAAACATTGAGCGTGTAAAGGCCGCTTTAAGTAACGGGCCCCACGTGTAGGGTGCCCTTTAGTCGGCATAGTGTACGAATTGACCTTTTTCTTTTCTTTGGCAACCTTTAACCTTCATTTTTACGTTCATTGCACCGATGCGGTTTTTTTTATTAACCTTTACCGCCTTTATTTTCAAAGCACGCCACTGTCACTCTGTTATTGTGAATCATTCTATTGAAACTAGAAATAGTCCCTTCTATGCTAACAAAAGGCTTTCGATGCTTTTACTCGAGGAACGGGGCAGATTTTCGGGTTTTTGTTGGTACGTTGAGAGATTAGAGACATCTCATATACCAAGTGAATGCAAGGCGGTCTGTACTCTGTGAGTACCTTATAATAACGCCAAAAAACAAGTGTGGAAGATACTGATTTTGCTGCCCTTCCAAGCCACTAAAAGAGTATAGGAGAGCTCTTTACTACAGGTGTTAAACACGAGACCCAATGCTTGGTCCATCTTCACGTTCATCGTGGTATACGGGTTTTTCTATTGACATCATCGTCTTGAAATAGGCAAAAGTTTTTCAGAAAAAGAAATGAAAAAAAAACCCAACAAAGTTATAAAAGTAAATTGAGGCTGCCATTTTTGTAGGGGATTTCAAAAATATTCTTCCCTTATATTAGAAAAACCCCGCAAATCCTTAAAAACTACTATCAAACTGATTAACTGACAGCCATAATTGACAAACTAATAATTAATTTGCATCCCTTTAAACGTGGAGGCATAATTTACGAAATCTCATGCCAATGCATTGAAAGCTGTTGAAATCATATACCAAACTAACACGAATACTAATTTCATGAATCCTTGTTTTGCTTTAACAACCCAGTCCCGTTGTCAAGCATTAGAATCAATAAGCAAAGCCCGGCCTGTTTAATAGTTTTATATGAGCTTCAAGTTATAGTAAATAAATATAAATTAGTTAATTGAACGACGTAATTATATAGATAATATAAAAGTGTTTAAAATCGTCTTATTTCAATAGGAAATTTCCAAGAGAAGAAACTATGCCTGGTTGTTATTTTATTTTTCTCGGGTTTTTGCCCCGGTCATACTGACAGGTTCCATTTTAATAGACAGTTTCGGAAATTACATAGAGAGAAACCAACACACAATGGGGTATTCTCCCTCTCACTAAGAGGCCGAGCGAGAGGGAGAATACCGCAATGGCGGCCACGCTCCTGTGTGTTGGTTTCTCTGAATGTAATTTCCGAAATGGTTTATAGCGAGATATTCCAAAAAAAGAAGGAAAAAGCACCATTTATCTGATAATCTAGATACAAGTCAACCCCCCTCGCTGACGTTGATATTCGCTTCGCGGCAGAATACCTAACCTTTGAAAAAGACGAGGTCCCACTTCACGGAAATTACTGGCGACAAAAGGTTTATCTTGGGCTAGCAATGACCCCTGTTCAATGGGATGGGCGGAGTTCGCTTTTTACCGAGGGGCCGGTGACCCCGTACTGTAAAGGATTAAATATTATCCTTAAAATTCCTGCACTTAGCAATGCTAAAATTTCTACATTCAGGGAATCTGATAGTGATTAGCCCCTCGGTGTTTAGCTATCGTAAAATAAAATGGAAGCTATATTTTTGTGGGATTTCTATTAAGAAATGGAAAGGAAGGTGAACACTCCCTCGGTTTAGTCAAATTACATACAGTATAATAATTGGATTTATTGCTTTAAATTTGAGGTATTGAAAGTTTTTATGAGTTTTACTGTTTTGCAATCGGAGAATGATTGTCCCCTCGCACGAAATAAGAATCGAAGTTGAGGCTTTTGCTCTTACATAAATACTTATTTTAACTAACTTTAACCAACTACTGCTTTACCTTTTGATAAGAGTGATAACCGAATACATCTAAAACTGGCTAGACATAAGCTTACAATTAATAAGATGAAAGTCCGATATTTATAAGATTAAAAGATTTATGCTTAATATAAAAACCTTAATTTGATGCTCATTATTAACATATGTAATTTTATGATTAATATTGAAAGCCTTGGCATTTTTCAGTTTTGGGAAGGAAGGTAGGGTAGTAAGCAGTGATTGTGCACCTTGCTCTCCCCAAGCTTCTTATCGAAGAAGGCGCCCTTCTGCTTCTCTAGTGTTCACGGAAAAGAGGTTAAAGAAGGCACCAAAAGAAGATTGTTCTGGTGATTCCACCACTGTGAGTCGTAGAGAAACTTTATTTTCCCGCCAAGTATCCTCCATACTTCGATTTGGGGGAAAGGATAGTTTTTGAGAAGGGGTTTCGCTGGTTTTGTGTTGAAAATTTAGCGGGGGCGCGATGGACGCTGAAAATGGGCCCCGTTTATGGGCAGGCTCACCTTTGACTCCCCCCCCCGTTCAATTGAATTCGCCTGAGAAACTCAAGTTACAATCACTTTTCTTGTGCTTTCTGCAACGATAACAGTTCATTTTTCTTTACTTTGTAAAGTTAAATTTTAGCAAAAACAGTTTTTTTTAAAACTACTTCAACCTTTATTTTCTTCAACGTGAAATATTTTTTATTGAATTTTTTAATTCTTTGAGTTTTTTAAACTCGGAGAGTTCCTAGTTCGCAATTTTTAAGTGAACTTTTTGATTTTTAACTTTTATTTTTTTTTTCGTTCTTCAGTATGTCAAGCCAAGCTTCTTTGTCTTCTGATTCCTCTTTGAACAATCAGTCTCCAAGAGGGAGTGCTACCAATTCTGGGTCTAGCAATTGCAGCCTGGACGAGTTGAGGCCCGATACAGCATTTGTGGCTAAATTCGAAACGGGTGGATTTGGCACCAAAAACATCCAGGAGCATTTCATTTATCTGGGACACGAACCAGAGACAGCGGTTGGCGCAAAGCGAAAGAAGAGGAATTTCCGGGGACAATGTCGGCAATGCGGCAAAAAACTTAAATCTAACGGAAGCAGTGGATTTAATTTGGAGCGCCATGCCACGGTATTTTTTATTCAATATAATAATAGCACTATTATATAATGTGCCAATAATGTGTTATCTCTGTCTTCTCGACAGGAGACGCATAAATTGATTCTGCGCGTGAAAGGAGGCCCTCAAGGTGTTCCGGTCACCCTTTCGCCGGAAGTTCCGCCGCCGAAGAAAGTTGCGATTTTAAATCCTGAAGATCCTGAAGTTTTTTGTCTCTTGTCAGCACGCACATAGCTAGGTTACATAGAGACCTATCATTGCGCGTGCTGACAACCGATGTTGTAACAGAGTATATACAGAATAAGCTGTCGTTCGAGATAGGGAGTTGCCGATCCTATAGCGTGAAAACAAATTTCCGCGCGCGCATTCTTTATTCTTGGTCACTCTCAGCTATATCTCGAGGATGCCCATTTCCGCACAGTTTTCGATAATCATAGCCAAATTCCGTACTCACTTCAAAGCCCATTTAAATTTTAGTTCACCAGTTATTTTAAATTGTGCGGAAAAGGGATATAGTTTTTTAAGGTGTGAAAAATAAAAGTGAGGAAACGGGGACCCCCTATCTCTAACAATTTGATGGGTAAAATTTAAATACTAGATTTTTAAAGTTTCTTTTATAATTTATCATGCAGGAATGAATCTTTCGGATGGTCTAGATGGGGTTGGAAAAGTGGTCACAAATTGCGCGACTTCTGCTTTTGCGACCGTTTTAGATCGTGCTCTGGCAAATTCTGATGAAGACACTGCAAGCTTAATTGGAAAATTAAATTCCTGGGCCGTTTTTATCCACATGAACCCGGAAATAACAAAGGATTTGAAATTGCCAAACGGTTCGTGTTTGTCGGAACAGCGGTTTCGTTTGTATTCAATTTTCTGGATAGTAAAATGCTTAATAGAGGTAATTATTACTTAATTTTAATATATAAATAATTATCAAGGTTAATATGGTACCTTTATTCGTTATAGCCTGAATTCACTACAATGCTCAAAAGGATCATCTTGCAGGCACAAGCAGACGACTTGCCTGTCGGTGATATAACAACTGCAGGTCTTGACGACGAGAATATCAAGAAGGTAGCTGAAATAGCTGCACTTTTAGAACATTTCGGGCTTGCAATAGCCAATTTGCAACAGGAAGGACCTACCTGCCACTTCGTTGTCGGTCATATCACGCGGGTCTTCTATAAGATTGTGAAAACAGAAGTACATCATATGGGAAGCTTGAAAAAATCAATCCTATCCGAGGTGAGTCGGGAATTTTCAAGTTGGCTTTTGAAGCCAGAGCTCATGGTCACCACAGTTTTAAACCCGAGAGTTAAAATGAGTGTATATGTAGGTTACTATGACCAGCTATTTAGTGAGTATGAATTTGAACTTCCAAAGCGCGATTTGGTTTTCAAAGAATTTGTACAGCTGTTGCAGCATGACCAGCCTGATGACGAAGTTTGTGCTAATACTGATTTTAATCCGAACCCTTTTTTGGATCTGTTAGTATCCCAAAATGTGATAAAGCCTAAAAGTTTAGAAAAAGAACTAAATAGCTACTTAAAAGAATATATATTGTCGAACAAAGTTTAGGAAATCCATTGGATTACTGGAGAATCCGGAAAGATTCCTTTCCGAGATTAGCAAAAGCGGCGAAGAAGTACTATGCCCTGCCAGTTAGTGTGAAGACCAAGGAGGCGTGTTTAACTGCTGAGAGATACCAAACTCTACGAGGAAAACATTCAGCTAACATGGTTTGTAAACTGCTCACTCTGTCAGAGTTTAATAGTGTGGAGTTATTTTAAAAGAGTGCAGTAATGGCAGAGAGGATACAAGTTAGAAAGCTTCTCGCTGTTTTGTGGCTCGAGCGAAGGTGGGATCCCAGAAACCTTTTCGCCACAGAAAAAGAGTTTGAGTGGAGCGTTAAAAAAGGAAGCTTCTCTGTTTTGTGGCTCGAGCAAAGGTGGGATCCCAGAAACCTTTTCGCCACTGAAAAACAGTTTGAGCGGAGCTAAGATTTAAAGGTAGAGAGTGACCTTCCCTTGAGGTTTCCAGGGAAGGTATTGTATGGAACCAAAGTTATTTTTGGGAGGATTTAATGCAAAGAGTACGTTCTTTTCTCTTTTGATCTTGTTTGAACTAATGTTTTTTACATTAATTTTCAGCAAAGAATGGAACAATTAACAGAGAATTATGGCTATTGGCGAAATCTCCATAAAAAAACGCGTCATACATTGAATGTCTTACTCTTGGGCTGGTGATTTTAATATCCTCTTGAGAGTGAAATATTTAATTCTATTGCACCTCCAGGGTGACGCGAAGGCAATAGTTATTATCATTCCACAAATGGAAATACACCTTATTTTATAAGCCTATTTTTATATTTTACAACCTTACATATAGTAATATTTTATTTGGGCAAATGTTTTGAATCAATGAATAAATAAACAACATTATTTTGAATCAATAATACACCTTGTTTCATATGCCTTGTTTTATATTGTACATACTTTTTCTGTTTATCTTCAATGAATAAACAACATATTTTTGGAAAATCACATGTTTCTTGTAATTTTATCACGTAATGGCACCCAATATTGTTATTGTTTTACGCATTTAGATATATTGTTATTGTTTTACGCATTTAGATATATTGTTATTGTTTTACGCATTTAGATAAATTGAAATTCCGTTCTTATCAAAACAACCGTTGATAAAAACTTTATTCTCCGAAATTACATGCTTAAAATTCTAGAGGGCCGGTAGGCCCTTCTAGATAAGATCCCACACCCTCCCGTAATGTTAAATGGAAATTCACAGATTTTCGCCGATTTTCCCATAGGAATAACATGGGGTTTTTGGTGCTCCTGTACATCGAATCATTTAAAAACTACATGGAAGTTAGCTTTCGGAATACTTTTAAATTAACAAGTAACTATTCAAGGTGTGCCTTTTTCAAGTTTCATCAAATTTAATTAAGTCTTAGTATGTTAATTTAATTAAAGATGTAAGTACCTCAAAAGATTATTCTACAGCAGACGACGCTAATTGTTCGTTACTCTACAGTAGACGACGCTAATTTGCCATTTCACCGCCTTGAAACTTTAACTTGATATTATTCAATAAATATAACACTATATTTATTAAAAACTTCTCTGGCGGGTCTAATTTTCGTTTAATTATGTGTCTCGGTTGAAATTCTATACTTAAGATACCTTTTTAATTTATATTTTAGATGTTAGTTTCGACCAAGGCTTAAGTGGCCTTACTTAGGCCATGGATTTATAATAGAAGCTTACGCTTCATGGATATTTCCCTGTAGCCTTCAGAAAGGCATTTTGATTTTAAACACATTTATGTCACAAAAATTCGCGCGGGTGGGGACTGGGGGGCTGATGACGTAGAAATTGAGGCAAACTTTTTCTTTTGGCGCGCATGCGCGCGCGCTATTCAAAATTAGAACTCGATCATGTGAAAAACTTCAACCTCCCTCTGAATTTGCCTCAAATTCTACGTCACAAACGCGCGTGCCAGGCTGGTACTATTTCAGACGAGGAATAACTGTTGTGCGCGTTTTAAGGTGAGTGAAATATCCAGGAAGCGTAAGCTTCTATTAAAAATCCATGCTTAGGCAGACTATTGAGTGAGTCTATGCAATGGGTGATTGTAAAAGCTGGAAGGATAGATGGATCAGTGTTGGAAATAAGCAAGGGGGGACTATCTCTCTCAAACTTTGGGCTTTCTTCCGAAATTCGTCGCACTCGAGCCTGCATGGGGTGAGTGACGTAGCTGAATGTCTAGGATTAGCTCCAAAACGTGTAAGGCGGGCTCATAGTATGTATGACTTTGTCTGTCTCTATTGAACTTAGGACTTAAAAGGGTGTTTGCTTCAACTGAGATATTAAAAGTGAATTGATACCTTACTATATTAAATAAAACACAACCATGGATGTTTTAAAAATGTACTTGCTTCAACTGAGTTTTGCTAAACAGCGCAGTTTAAACCCGGCATTATTTGCTTTAGGAAATTCCCAATCAAATACAAAATATCAACCTGTAAGAATTAAGCCTTGGTTAACTAAACTTTAGAAATTAGATTACATTGGTTGTCAGTCTAAAATTAACGTGACATGGACAATGTGAAAACTAAATATTTAAATACTAAATAATATAATTATTTTGCCTTTATGGCCCTTGGTTGAACTTTGTGAATCATATTTTAATACATTTGAAATGCAACGGACATGAACCCGAGCGGCGGCCGAGCCGAAGGCCCGAAGCTGACGGGTACTCTACTCGAGACTCTCGGGTAGAGGCGAGGAGAGGGGATTGGAAAAAAATCGACGGCAAAATCGCTACGTCTTGTTTTATTTTTTAAGACATTCAGTGACGTCTCTCCTAGGGAAAACATAGGTGTCTTGCCCCCCCCACCATCCGTTTCAAAACTCCGAAAAATTACCCCCCATTATAAGCCAACCTATATAAGCGGATGCGAGTTTAAGAACCTTGCCTGTGGCCTAGGTATTTTAATTTAAATAACTGTCCACGGTGCCACTCACTGTAAACGTACAAGGGCAGTGCACGCAATGTCATGGATATTTGCAATCGTAAAGTGGACTGTAAAAGATACGGCTTTGATAGTTTAAAATCGTAGCAGGTTTGTTTTGAAGTTGACTCTAAAGCTCGGGTTCTAAAACGAATTGTGAGCCGTATCATATAAGAACTAGTAGAAGTGTAGAACCATTTTTAACCTCGTCCTTGAAGTGAAAAATTTCGCATTTCAGGCAAATATTGTTTTATAATAGATTAATACAAATAAAGACTGAAGGAACAGATATTATATAAAAAAGGACTTGTTTTGCCCAAGCCTAAAAAACAAAACGATAAGAGTTTTTTCCAGTTGACTGAAGCGCGGATATTTTATTTTTCTATATAATTTTAAAGACAATCTGTATTTTACTACTCTTTAATTCAATCTCCTGATTTTACTGGTAATGGATTTATTTCCTATAAATTAATTGAAATAAAATATCTTATCTCAGATTTTTCAACAACAATTCCATTTTCGTAAAAATTTTATCATGAAAAATCTGAGGTAAGTAATATTTTATTTCAATTAATTTATAGGAAATAAATCCATTACCAGTAAAATCAGGAGATTGAATTAAAGAGTAGTAAAATACAGATTGTCTTTAAAATTATATAGAAAAATAAAATATCCGCGCTTCAGTCAACTGGAAAAAACTCTTATCGTTTTGTTTTTTAGGCTTGGGCAAACCAAGTCCTTTTTTATATAATTATTATAGTACTTACCTTCATCTTTGTTTCGCATCAATGAATAATTAGTTTTGACAAAATTTATGCAGAGTTAAATCCCGGTATTCGAGCGGAGATCATATATAACCATAAGTAACATAATAATTAAATATTGTCTTCACATTTTGAAGATGAAATCGGCACCGACAAAATATTAATTTAAAAATAATTTAAATATGCTTAATATATAAATGGGGTACAATAAAATTAAAACTACTTAATTATCTCCTTAATTTATAAATATTATTATTTCGATAATAATACGTTATTATAAAATTACGTTACTGTGAGATTAATAAACCTGCTTAATTTAAAATAAGTATATTTCATCTTGTTATAAAAAACAAAATTACAAAAATTTCTTGTATTGACTATGACCATGACTATCCCTTTAGAATGATAAATTACGAACAACCGCGCCATCTATAGTCCCTCGTGCAAATTTATGACACAGAGAATTTTCTACCCCCGAGTTTTCCATCTCGAGCCAACGCTCGAGGTGCTTCTCAATCTTTCGAGAGCGAATTTATCAAGAGCTAAGACCTAGCAGCATAGTTCTGAGAGCTAAAAAAAGCAGAGACAGAGCGAGTGGTTCTTAGAGAAAGAGCGAATTTATTCAGAGAGTGACTCCTCGCTCTACCAATACTTGGCTCCACCCTGCTGGAGACTTCAAGGGAACTCGTCGAGATAAGAGCCTCCAGGCAGGGAGCGGGTCACGTGGACTCTGAATTGTATCGCTTTTTCTCTTTCGAGCCTAGGCCCTCGAGTGTAAGGGAAAACGCTCGTTTTTGAGGGGTTGCTCTTGTTTTGCCCAGCACTGTAATTAAGAACTTCCCTCGTTAAGCCTCGGCCTTAAAACAAACGAAACTAGCCGTGTAGAGAGAAGGACGCTGTAACCAGGCAACGGAATCAGAGCGCACGCGTCGAGAGCGTCCAATCGTTTTCGTGGGAGCCAAATTTGAAATGCGGAGCTTTAAACCTTAACACAGTGGGCAATTGAACGCAGATTTCATGTAAATTAAAACAATTGAAAACACACTTGACTCTATTTAACGCCGTTTATTGATAAAATACAAATAATTTAAGAAAGAAACTTAGTTTTCCTTTCAATTTGTACAGTGGAAGCTCAGAATGAAGAAACCCTGTGTTGAAAACAACTCCAACTTCCTTCGAAATTTAAATTAAGATTAATTAATTATTAGTCCCATTTGATACTACGTTAGGCTGCGTTAATACAACGAAAAGCGACACCAACCTTTGTCGGCTATTTCGGTTTGCTCAAAACTATTCAAGCAAATCCCGATAGCGCCTCCCACAGTATCTTGGTCTCTTTTCGCGCCTTTTAAGTAATCTATTCTTCTTTAATTGCCGTTCAGTAATTAACAGCTTCCAAAGTGGTTAAAGGTTCAATTTCAAGACAATCAGAGCAGTGCTCGACAAGAAATTGACTTTAACGCACGGAGAGTTCAAATTTCAAGCGCTAAACTAATTTATTTGCTCGGGAACCCAAACTTGAAAATTAATTTAAAAAAATTACTTACCTTAGAGCGATTGAATTGAAACTTTTTCCCATTAATAAAGACGGTCACTTAAAGCGTCAGCGCTGTTTTCAAGCTAATCGTATGGCTGTTTTCAAAGAGACGGACACTCGTTGGTTCATGATATATTAGACAAACGACACAAAATTTTGATACTATTAAAAATAATCGCCTTACTCGCGGAATAGTTTCACGAAAAAAAATACCAGTTAATAAACGTCCCGGTTCGCTTCGTCCTTTTTCTCATTCCAGCCATTATTCATAATAATACTGAAAATCAGTCAAATTCATCAAACGTTACCGCAGAATGGAAATCTCAACTAGAGGCAAAAATGAATATTAAACAACAATTTAATGGTACTAAGGCCAGCATAACTCTACCCGATGCCCAATTAACTCCTTTCGAGGTTCTTGATTGTAGTAAATAATGCTAAATTAATTAAAATCATCAACCATTAAATCCAAAGATATACAAATCTGTAATAGTGTAAATGTAAGGTAACTTTGAAAGGCAACCGGCGGAATCAATCCCAAAGTAACCAAACAGCGTCCGAGCGGTAGGATTTTACTTTACTTAACTAACTCAACCAACACTTGATTCTGACTAATTAGGCCACGGGGAGTTCGGAAAAAATAGTGAAAAAATTCTAAACCCGCCGCAAGTTGGTCCAAAAAATTTTTGAAAATTTTAAAATTGCATGTACTTACCGCTATAGACTAAACGCACTATGCACTCAATCTTTGATAATATGCCGGGGGGAGGGCAACTATAAGAACTTCAAGGACTCGCGACGGAAGTATAGCTATGGAATTTTTAAGACCTACTGAATTTAACAAAACCATTCATTTTTGGTACTGGGATCGAAACGTAATCTGTGTAAAATTCCAAAATATTGCGTAAAGAAAAATTTAGAAATGCCAAAAATAAGGAAAAGGAGAATATAGGCGAGAAATGGCGAAAATTAGCGATATTTTAGTTTCTAAAACAAGCATTAAAACTTTTGGGAAGTATTTAAAAGTAAATCAATATTTTGGGAAAAAGGCACTAATTGGTTTTTAAGTAACTAGGCCTAATCGCAAACAGAAATTTTGGAAAAGGTGGTAAATTAGCTAATAAGTAACCAAACCGAACCCTAAATAATAATATTTGAAAAGGTGGATTTTAATTGAGAAAAAAATTAGGAATAGGGCGCATTTAATTTGAGTTGTAAATGAAATAATCATCAAAACTTTGGAAAAGGCTGACTTTAGTTGAGAAATATTTCAGAAAAGGTTGCATTCTATTTGGGTTGTACATGAAGTAATCAACAAGTTTTTGGAGCAGGCTTCAAATAATTTGGGAAGCAAATGAACGCAAAGGCAAAATTATGGAAAATAGCGCGAATTATTTGGAAGTAAATGGTAATTTTTGTAAAAGGCGTCAAATTTTACAGCAATATTTTGTAAAAGGCGTCAAATTTTACAGCAATATTTTGTAAAAGGCGTCAAATTTTACAGCAATATTTTGTAAAAGGCGTCAAATTTTACAGCAATATTTTGTAAAAGGCGTCATATTTTACAGCAATATTTTGTAAAAGGCGTCATATTTTACAGCAATATTTTGGAAAAGGCGTCATATTTTACAGCAATATTTTGGAAAAGGCGTCATATTTTACAGCAATATTTTGGAAAAGGCGTCATATTTTACAGCAATATTTTGGTAAAGGCGTCATATTTTACAGCAATATTTTGGAAAAGGCGTCATATTTTACAGCAATATTTTGGAAAAGGCGTCATATTTTACAGCAATATTTTGGAAAAGGCGTCATATTTTACAGCAATATTTTGGAAAACGCGTCATATTTTACAGCAATATTTTGTAAAAAGCGTCATATTTTACAGCAATATTTTGGAAAAGGCGTTATATTTTACAGCAATATTTTGGAAAAGGCGTCAAATTTTACAGCAATATTTAGGAAAAGGCGTCAAATTTTACAGCAATGTTTAGGAAAAGGCGTCAAATTTTACAGCAATATTTAGGAAAAGGCGTCAAATTTTACAGCAATATCATAAAAAAACTCCAAGTGGTGTTTCTCGGGTAATACATTACGGCATAGCCATAAATATATTTGGAATTTCTAATTGTATTTAGTTCTTCTCTGGTAATTTGAAACCCTTTACAAAATATCGCTGTTTGTGTTTAGATATTTCAAAAAGAATAAGACGCCTTTTGCAAAATTTTGCTGTAAAATATGACGCCTTTTCCAAAATTTTCCTGTAAAGTAGAACTCCTTTTCCAAAATATTGCTGAAAAGTAGAACTCCTTTTCCAAAGTATTGCTGTAAAATTTGACGCCTTTTCCAAAATATTGCTGTAAAATATGACGCCTTTTCCAAAATATTTCTGTAAAATATGACGCCTTTTCCAAAATATTGCTGTAAAATTTGACGCCTTTTCCAATATATTGCTCTAAAATCGGACGCCTTTTCTAGAATATTATTGCTGTAAAATATGACGGCTTTTCCAAAATAGTGCTGTAAAATATGACGCCTTTTCCAAAATATTGTGGGTTATCTTCATTTATTTCCCAAATAATGTTACGTTTTTTCCAAAATATTGTGGTTTATCTTCATTTACTTCCCAAATAATGTTACGCCTTTTCCAAAATATTATTGTTTATCTTTATTTACTTCCGAAATAATCTACCCAATTAAGCAAAATATTATTGTTTATCTTCATTTACTTCCGAAATAATCTACGCAATTTAGCAAAATATCGTTGTTTATTTTTAAAATTGGAGCTTGCTTCAAATATTTTTCTATCCTGGTATGAGAATTGAAAAGGTTTCAGTGGGTGTTTAAAATTTCATAGCTATTTTTCCGCAGTGTGTGCTCCCTGATTTCCGTCGCGAGTCCTTGTTATTATATTTACCCCCCCGGGTAGTTTTTCAAGATCGAGGTAAGTAGGCGCGGTAAGTACATACGATTTTCAAATTTTCAAAAAAATTTTTGACCAACTTGCGGCGGGTTTAGAATTTTTTCACTATTTTTTCCGAACTCCCCGTGGTCTAATTAATCAGAATCAAGTGTTGGTTGGGTTAGTTAAGTAAAGTAAAATCCTACCGTCCGAGCGAAGAAACGGTCGACTTAAGACGAATCGAGTTATTTTCTCGAATAAATTAAGAGATATCAACATTGTTTACTTTTAGCCACTCGTATTTCAACGCAGGCTGAAATGTGGCGAATGAATGTTTAGCCTTTTCTAGACCTTTTCTTTTAAGGCTGGCCGTTAGACGAGCCGAACCGAGTAAGTAATATGTAATATACTAACTTCATACACTTAATTTAAGGCGTTAATTTTGATTTAGAACCGTAATTAAGAACTTGCCTCGTTAAGCCTAGGCCTTATAGCTGACGACAGTCAAGACACTCGCCGAGTCGCCGTGTAGAGAGGACGCCGTAACCAGGCAACGGAATCAGAGCGCATGCGCCAAACAGCGCCCAATCGTTTTCGTGTGAGCCAAATTTGAAATGCGGAGCTTTAAACCTTAACACAGAGGGCAATAGAACGCACATTTCATGTAAATTAAAGCAATTTAAGACACATTTGACTCGATTTAACGGCACAAATAATTTAAAATTATCACTGAAACGCGAGCCGTAAATCTCTCGACATACATAGTTATGGTTATTGAGTTATGTTAATATCAGGTGCGTTACTTTTAATTCACATTCACGGTTTTTGGGTTGCGTTAACATCAGGTGGGTTTATGGTTATTGGGTTATGTTAACATGAGGTGGGCTTCTTCTAATTACGCTGATTGGGTAACTTCTATTTATTCTTATTTCAAACATCAGGTTTGCTAAAAAAAGGGTGTACAGTAAAGGGGTAAAGTCCAGCCAGATGCCAGTCCAAGCAGATACCGAGTTCCCAATGACTTTTGAGTAGAAGGCCTGCCAGCTTTACTCGCGCCCCATGTTAAAAAAACTTTTAACGATAGCGCCCCTACTTCCAACATAAATTTCGCGGTAGTGCAATAGTCGGTTTCAAAGCATTACTATCAGCTTTGAACGTTGATTATTCGCCAAATAACGGACGTAAAATTACGAAATACGCCTCAAGATTGAAATTAATACATACGCGACTAATCTTGTAAAATTCAGCCAATCAAAGTTTATGTGGAGCGGAACTGATCCGAGAAATAGTATCTGACATTCTTTTGAAATTACTCCTTATTAGACAGGTGATACAACTTATAGACTTATGCGATACATATTATAGACTTACGAGTTCCGTCTCATAGGCGGCTATTCGACCTATCACACTATAGTTATAGAAGTTTAGCTCGAAAGTCATCTTTTCGTCTATAGTCCGTCAAAATATTATTTTTTCCTTTAAAAATTTTCTCTATTGAAAAAGTTACTTTGCGTTGTTTGTTGGTTTGAAAAACTTTCTTCAAATTTAACTTATTGTTACAATTAATAAAAGTTTCGTGAAGAAAGATCAGAAGGACTTCGCATTCAAGAAACGTCATCGTAAGTACAACACTAAGACTCGGCGATTTTCTTCATTTTTATACAGATTTTATTACGATTAGCCATACTCGCGCGTCAATTAATTTTCTCAACAAATTTAAATTAGTAATTGAATGGTAATTGTTTGAATGTATTGAGCTGTTTTATAAAAAATGCGTGGGATCTAGTATCTTTAAACGCGATTGTCCTTCTTGGAAAATGCGTAGAATCTCTCAAATTGAAAGAGGGGCAATTAGACATGGGATAAGATGCATATTTCCCAGGGTGTCGGGTACGCCTGTGCGAGTCCAGTTTAACTTTGCATAATTAATAATACAAGAATTATAGTAAATTAATTTCTAATAAGGATAAATTTTACTAACAAAGTATAAATTTCACGACGAAATTGACGCGCAGTATCAAAAATTTTTAACTTTTGGTTTTGGTTTTCTTGATTACTTTAGCTGAAGTCAAATTTTTGTCCAATCACTGGTCTATTCTTAACTTTAAATCGATTAAACCTTACTAGATGCGGCGCTCTACTTAAAATTACGGGTCACTGAGTAAATATTTTGGACTTGATAAGGCGTCAAGTCTCGGTTCGAGTCCTCCTCGAGTCCAATAGTGAAGATTTTTAAGGACTCGAAATAATTTTCAAGTCCCAAAATTTTGATTTTCGAGACTCGATCGAGTACTCGCCTTTATTCGAGTACTCACACAGGCCTGGTGTCGGGTACCCAGAATTTAGAATAGAATGCGATGAATAGAAGAAGCGTGCTTTTGCTTTTCATTTTCCAGCTTATGGGTTGTAATTTAGCAATCTTAAAGGTAGCGCGATAGTTTTAGAGGATAGGCAACTCCCTATCTCGAACTACAGCTTATTCTGTATATACTCATGTTACAACATCGGTTGTCAGCAAGCGCAAACCTATATCTCGATGTAACCTAGCCATGTACGTGCTGTCAAGTGTCGAAAAACTTCAGGATCTTCAGGATTTAAAATCGTTTAAAATATCCCGAAGTGTTTTAGCCTCTTTTCAGCACGCGCAAGGCTAAATAACATGGCGAACTAGGTGCTGACAACCGTTGTTGTAACAGAGTATATACGGAATAAGCTGTAGTTCGAGATAGGGAGTTGCCGATCCTGTAGCGTCATGATAATAAAATTTCAAGGTAACGCTCATTCTTTATCCATGGTTTTTCACTACATCGTTTGATGAACATCGAACGATGTACTTTCTCTTGGTCTGAAGAAAAAGTATCGTTCGCCTTTTTAAAGCGAGAGTGAAAACGGAAAAGAAGCGGTCATGATTTAAATAAGAATGCGGTGCGGATGCGCAATGCCACATATTTTTGAAGAAACTTTTTAAATGACATCCGTTAGGAAATGCTATAATTGATTTTAAATTTTAGCCAGACTTAAGTAGAGAATGAAAACGAAACCCTAAACCAATTTCATTTCAATCGCTTACGTATTTCCTATTTGTAACCCTAAGAAAAATTCTCTTTCAAACGCTTACGCGTCAAAGGCAGTCTATAGGGCGCTATCCATAGGCGATTTCAAAAGGGGGTCTAGGGGCTATTCGCTAAATCATTGGCGATTTTTAAGCTCACTCGAGTTGCTACTCACTTATTCAATGGTGACCTATACTTAATAATTGGTAATAATTAAAGGGCATCGAGGAGCTATTAGTGAATAAGTAATGATTGTCGATTCGAGGGACTTCTAACTCAATCATTTTCGATTTCAAAAGTGTCGAGAGGTAACCTACTTATTCATAGCCGATTTATGAAGGGAGTTGAGGGGCTACTAACTCAATCATTGCCTGTTTTAGTGGGTGTCGAGGGGCTACTCACTTTATCTTTGGATATTATAATAGGGAGTCGAGGGGCTACTAAGTTAATAATTGCCTGTTTTAGTGGGTGTCGAGGGGCTACTAACTTAATCATTGCCTGTTTTAGTGGGTGTCGAGAGGCAACCTACTTATTCATAGCCGATTTATAAAGGGAGTTGAGGGGCTACTAACTTAATCATTGCCTGTTTTAGTGGGTGTCGAGGGGCTACTCACTTTATCTTTGGAGATTTTAATAGGGAGTCGAGGGGCTACTAAGTTAATCATTGCCTGTTTTAGTGGGTGTCGAGGGGCTACTAACTTAATCATTGCCTGTTTTAGTGGGTGTCGAGAGGCAACCTACTTATTCATAGCCGATTTATAAAGGGAGTTGAGAGGCTACTAACTTAATCATTGCCTGTTTTAGTGCGTGTCGAGGGGCTACTCACTTTATCTTTGGAGATTTTAATAGGGAGTCGAGGGGCTACTCGCTTAATCATTGCCTGTTTTTAATGGTAGTCGAGGGGCTACTCACTCAATCTTTGGCGACTTATAAAAGGGAGTCGGGGAGGCTACAGAATGATTCCTCTTAGCTGTATGGAATGGGCAACGCTAGTTTAGCTACGTAGATGCTTGCCGTTTTAATTTTAATGGGGAAAGAGTCGTATGGGTGAAAAGGTAATATAAAGGTAACACTATTAGCCATACATTACCAGGGTCAAGCTTGACTCAAATAACATTCTTGATTAGCCGAAACCCCTTTGGCCGAGAATGTTATTTGGGTTAAAAAGTATCGCGTAGGTAATATTGTTTTAGCCATACCTAACCTTTTAGAAGCCCCTATCTATTCAAAGACTTTTAATACTGTTGTCGCGTTACACCGGCAAACTTATTGCCGTTAACTTATACCGCTGATTGGCTTATGTTAAGTACAGGTGGCTACTTCCGTTTATTCATTGAATATCCGTTTATCGTTTAGTCTTCAAAATGAACTTCATTACGATTGGGTTCGTCAAAGAAGAACTTGCAAAATGCCACAGAAGGCCCATGCCTGGGTCTACAAGCAAATTATTCACGACGAGCCAGTTGGTAGACGTCATGTCCTTAATCTTTCAAAAAACTTTCATCAATGCCGCCTCAATAAAACTGTTTCCGACTAGCCGGGAACAAATGGATTTATTTCGGAAGACCACTCATTCGTTTACATGGAAGGAAATTTTTAAGCACTTGTTCTCAACAGGAGAATTGGAACAGTGAGTGTTTACAACCAATAAGCGAGACACAAACTTCATCCGTTTACGTTTACAGGACTTCGCGAACACTTTATAAAGCGATTTCGGACAACACTCAGAAGATCTCCCAACTTTTCCTAATAAAGGCGGGAAAGATCGAAAAACACTTAATCATTTGTTTCGTTGTGAAACTAGTCCGTAAGTCTTACATTGTTAAGGTTGACAAATAAGACATTTTAAAATTTGATATTGCTCATTCATTGTAGAGGCGAAACTAGGCCCTGAAACGGTTCTAAGGGAATTTTTCCCGGAAGAGGTTGTGGTGGTGTACCATAAGGTATGCGAAAAATATCCGAATTGGCGTAAACCCTTCCAAATGGAAAGCGGATGTTTCCAAGAGCCCCACGCGAACGTTCCTCACGCTAGGTTAAGGGTTGCCGGTAATTATTGCATTATAAAGTATATCATGATGATGTAATAAAATATAATTATTTGTACAATTTTGACGCCTCTTAGAAATCGAAGACTTTCCAATTATTCCGGTGGAAAGCTCGGAAGACCATTCAACACTACCAACTATGATAAATCTATTTGAAAAGGGCTTAACCATTTTGAAAAGTAATCGAGAGAAATTTGAGGTGGCCCTCCGCGCCACAGATAAAATGATAGAAGACCACAAGGAGAAAATTAAAAATTTGAAAAACTCATGGTGGAAAAGAAAGAGGCGGAGCAGTTGCGACTGAGATTGGCCACAAACAACTCGACACCAGCAGAGGTTAACAAATGCCTTTCGATCGTCGAAAAGATTACACAAAAGACAGGAGGAGATCTTTTGACAACTCTTAGACAGTTAGCGTCAAGCAAAGGCCTTCTAAGCCCCGATGATTCTGGTTAGACATATTTACCAATTCTATAGCGTTTAAGCATTCCCGACAACCGCGCGCTAATTTACAGTGCCGGGGAAGCGCTTAAGCTTCTCTTATATTTTCTGGCAATAATAACTTGAATTTTTTTAGATTATGAAGAACCCGCGACCGCGAGCTTGTCGAAATCCCCACCTAATGGTTGGTATTATAAATATTATTCCGTAATGAAAAAGTAACTGTTTTTTTTTTCGTTTAGAATTTGAAGAAGAAATTGAATGGCCATTTACGAGTGACCACGAACGCGACTCGGTCCCGCGTACTCAGGGCAGAACTTCGGAGAGTAAGAATATTTTATATTAATCATTTACCTTAAATTAGGCGTAAATAATGTTACACCGATTGTAGGCGAAAACGAGAGTCCGGCTACAACCGGAAAGCAAGTGGAAAGTTGTTTTAGTGACAAAAGCGCTTCGGATAGTAAGTATAGGCCATTTGATCAATTTTTCTTGGTAGCTTCGACTAAAAGTCACTATCCAACACGAGACTGGATCATGAACTTACGTACGTTCGTATTATTTTACTCTAGGTGAAGGACATCCGTTAAGTAACGGAGGAGGAGGCGAGCCGGAAGCAAGTCCTTCCCTAAATGAAAAAGAACGGGAACAAAGAAAATAAGTAGATATGGAAGCGGCCAGTACCAGTAACTGGTCAGATGTTTCTCAAGAAAAAAAAAGAAAATACAAAAAAGCGCACAAAAGAAAAACCCAAAAATAAATTGATACAAAAAATTGCTAAAAATGCCGAAATTTAGAAAATAATTAAAACTAAATAAGTTAAAATATGCGTAATAAAACTTTTTAACATTTCTCCGCATAGTTTTTCCATGTTTTGTTATTATCAGAAGGGGATAATAGAAGAAGGATGCCACTCTGTATCATCTTAATACATTAGTTACGTAAAGTCATTCTTCCCAGGCTCACCCCTTTTTGTTTGATCTCCCGCTCAACAAACTTCAGATGGGCATCGCACCGTGCACGGGGTGATTTCTTTAGCTGTTTCGTACTAAATCCTCAGCAATCAACTCCCTAACCTCGTTTTGGGGTGAGACAAAAATCCCTTTAGCGCGTCTTGGCAAATAGTTTAACGCAAATAGACTAATGATGAGGGAACTATTTATCGCGTATATGACTTGGTTAAGTAACCTTGCTCCAAATGTTAAGGGACGTTGGGTAGAATGACGTTACATTGCCCCGCTTTGTAGTGGTACACTTCTCTCGAAGAGAAGTGTTATATACTTCTGTTACTATGAATCGTAGATGTAAAACAAGGTAAGTACGCTGTGCTTGTAAGTACGTTGTAGGGAAACATTTATTTTTCTTCTCTCCTATAACGCGATCAACCTCTCTTAATTAAAAAAGACACCGCCGCTGACAACTGTCTCTTATGGGTGATAGGCACGCATAAACAATTTAATAAAATTCCAAACATAGAGTTCTCTCATAGTATCGAAACTAGCTATAGGTTGCTCTCTAACAGCAATATTTTGTTGTGTGATAGGATTGGGTTTATCTTGGGATGGAGGTAGGTCTAAGTCGAACGTTTGTTCTATTTTTATGCACGCATCATGCAAATCGGAGATTGTATACATTGGAAGGAACATAAGTAATCCTTTAAACTCTGGTCTTAAATTGCGTTTGATCATTAAATGTAGTTCATTGTCCGGTATTGGAGGATGTAAGTTCTGATTTACCCTAACATAATAGCCGAAAACCTCATCCACAGACTCATTTTGTTTTTGTCGCCTATTAAGTAATTCGATCCTAACCTTTGCCTCTTCAGCCTCTATTTAATAAGGACGTTTTAGTCTCCCTTTAAACGCAGGCCATTCTATATTTTGGGGGAAAGATCGAAACCAATATAAAGCATTTTCCCTCATAAAAAGGAACATAAATAGCATTTTGTCATCTTCGCTGATTTTGTGGAATCTTACATATTCGTCAAAGTTTCTGAGGAATTCCGGAACGCTTTCATTTTTCCTTCCGTAAAAATCTAACCTTTCCGGGGGCTCTAGACCTCTGACGCCGCCTTGGCTTATAGCCATGTTTGAAAAGGATTGCAGAACCGATGCTAAAAATGCGGCTTGCTGAGCACCTCCACTATTTGGAGCGCTTTGTTGTGGTGGTGGGTTGGATGTCCCGGTTGATGGCTAGGGTTTTGTGTGTCTTGAGGCTGAAAGCTAGGTGGAGACTGGGGAATTCCTTGTGGAATCTGGGGAACCTGTCCTGTAGGGGTTGTCTCGGGTTTACTGGTCTGGGTCTATTTTGCCTACTAGGGTCATTTGTATATACAACCGAACTACTACGTGGAATTGCCCCACTGGGAGAGGTAGTAGTCACTGTTATTGTCGGAATATTCGCAGTTGACGTGGCTTTAGGTATAACGTGCCTTGAGTGAACCCAACTATTCATAAAATGCTTTGCCCTTGCATATGAGTTTCATTCAACCTCTATTTTTTTTGGTGGACTCGGTCTAGGTATCTCACTTAACATGACTAGATCAGGGGTACTCCCTAATGTCTGGCTTGAACTAGGCTATTCCCCTGGGGGTTATAACTTTCGCTAATGCGCTTAAATAAGGCTAAATGATTAGCATGTTTATTTCTTTCTTCCTCTCTTGGATTACTCATCATATAAGTGTGAAAGAAATTGTCTATCCTTTCATCCTTTGCATTTAAATACGGGGTTAAATCGAGATTATCATCCCATAGGGAATCTTCAGTAGGATTTAGGGCATACACCATGATTGAATCAGTCAATCGAGGGGGGCGTATGATATCAGCGACCACGAGGTTAGGCTTAGCTAATGGCAATGTAGACCCTGAAGATTCCGAAATTTTGTCTGAGGCCGAAGAAGATTCTGTGTTGTGTCTTTCGCGATATAATTTCGAATTTGGGCAAGATTCGGAATTGCTCATTTAAATTGTCACAATAATTAAATTCAAAAGTATCTATTCCGAAAAATAATTTTGTATATTACGAGATTTAATTCTAAAATAAATAATTTCAATCTAAATCAATGGTAGGATTAATAAACTCTGTGATTCTAACAGATTTATAAATTAAAATTGGGAAATACGCCTCGAAAGTTCGAGAAAGAAGGGTGTCCAAAATGGCAGCGATCTTGTCCGATGGCTCCCTTTAAGAGTCAACCGCTGCTATTTGGTCCGGACTGTCTCGATGAATATTTATTTAATCTCAGGAGCAGGGTTTTCTTCTGTGGAATATTTAAGTCGCCGGATTAACCTACCAAAGGAATCTCCTCCTACCTCTCCTAAGTTCGCTCATTGGTCAGTCCAAATCAAGCTTAAGGCTTTTCATTGGTGATGGTGGTTAAAGGCAGATTTAACTTACGGGTTGTGATAACTTCTTGATATTAGAAAAGGTTTATGATTGGATCTTGATATTTGGAAGAAAATAAAATCAGGATCGGTTCAGTTTATTTTTTCGTGAACACTGAACTGTGGGTGCAAGGTCAGTGCAATAACTTTTATATTAAATTTCTAAGTGCTTTACGCCATCAAGTTTATAAACCTAAACTTAATTATACAGGGTGATTCTAAAATGGTGGTATAACCGAACTACTGCGGGTTCTATGAGCGATTTTAAGTCGAAAATGTTCTATGGCATTTTGTCATCCAGGCCACCGTTTAAAAGTTATGATAAGGATCATTTACGGATGACCCCTTAAAATTAATTAAATTCGAAAACAAAAGCGCGCCAACATTTAAAAATTTTGTAATGGCACGTGCAGCCTTTTACTGTGCTAAAGTCTCGTGACTACGATCTTCCCAACAATTCTTAAGCCTAATTTCAAATTAGATTTTGAACAGCGCAGACAGTGAACGAAACCAACCCGCTTTTTTAAAAACCAAGTTTTAGTTAAACGCTTTTTGAGCCTAGAACGACTGATGGATACGAATCCGCGAGAGGTATGCTCGACCACTTCGCCCTCGCCTAGGAAATGCTTTGGTTCATTCTCCTAGCTTCCTGCATTACTTCTGATTGCCGCGGTTACATTACTGGAACCATATGAGACTGCTGTATTGCGCCCGATGGACAGAGAGTAAAAAGCGATTCGATGGCGCTGGTATGGCCCTCCACTAATTACAACGCTTAATCAAAAACTAAACTTGGCGGGTTATTACGTCCACTCTTCATAAACTTTCCAAATTCATAAACATTTCCAAATTACGGCCAAAGATGAAAGAAAACCACTACAATTTGAACTCTTGCGCGTTTTGCATCTTTAATACCCTTCCAAATTCCAACTGACTTTACAGTTAGTTGCAATCCGGCCAAGAAAGCAAACAAAAGCCAGCGATTCATCAAGTTTTGAGAATCGAATGTGAGAACATCTAGTCAGACTCTCATTCCCTGAGGAAAAACACGCTACACCGCCAAAAACTGACATTTAATTGATTTCTTAATTTGGCTTCTGACTTTACAATTTTTACGTTACATTGCAGTAGAGCCCATGTGTTCCGTAACTTCTTCTCCATTGACGATCAAATTTTTAAAATTAAGTTTTGATCCGCTTTAAACAATTAGCTTGAAAAGCTTCACTTCTGTTGCGATTCTCAGAACATTAAACTTTGTTGATTGTTTGTTAGGTTTTCTCAATCCGGCAAGAATCTTCCCATTTGGTCCTTTTTATTAAATTTTCAATGCATTTCCCCATTGGGTTAGGTTTTTCTCAATTCGGCATGAACCCATTTCAAGCTTACATTGGTGGAGGACTTCTTTATGGAGTTCACGGGGAAGTAAATCGCGAGCGCGATTACTAAGCACGTTTACTAAAAAAAAACACGTGAGTCCTTATAAAAATGTATTCAACCCGCTGGGTTTTGTTTTCGAATTTAATTAATTT